>CM051032.1:63140636-63468136 GCA_027627225.1 Congeria kusceri
CAAGTTAATAGCCACATAACTATTGAACTTAATGGAATACAAAATTCACATGCATATACATGTGTACTTACATGATAAAGATTGGAGAAGTATTAAAAGTGTAAGGTACATAACTCCTGCAGTACTAACATGACATATTTTGGATGCATCAGAATTACTGGACATTATTTTATGGGTCTATATTTAGATGGGAACAATCCCTTGTTTTCTGCAGTTAACAAGATGCTTTATGATAAGTCAGGTGCTTAGATGAGGGTCAATGAAGGCATTCAACATTGTATTTCCTTTCATTTTAATTACTGAATATTTGTATAACTACTGGTACACTACCGACTTAGTAATCTTTATATTTTGATCGTCTGTTTTGACCTAATTTCTTATCATTTGAAGTTGATTTTGTTTGTTTTGTTTATCAAGAACTTTTCTCTACTCAAGATTATTACTGAATGTTGAAATAAATGTGTAATTACTATTAATTAACTTGTTCAGTGTATTTAACATAAACATTAGAAAAAAGGAAAAAACTACCTGCATCATTACAAAACGCCCATTTGTTTATTTATAGTTGCTATATTCAGTAAACATTTGGAAAACCTGCCTAATGCCTATACAAGTAAGGTGCATAACATATATATAGAATACTAGATTAGTGCTGAATAAAGACAAGTTTATTTAGCGAGGCTTAGAAAACCTGAACAATGAGCTTTGGCAAGTGCGTGGTTCACATTTTCGTGCCGAGCAAATAAACTTATCTTTATTCAACACTTTCCAAGTATTATATTTATCCCATCATTTTCTGTCTTTATTTTTTTATAATAAACGACAGAAAACTCACTAAATATTACTTAGACAATAATATACGGCAGAGCTGGGCCGGGCATCTATAATCGGCCCGCTGCCGATATAACGGCCCGAGGGCCTTTGGCCCGAGGGCCGTTATACGGCTAGGGCCGATTATAGACGTCCCGCCCAGCTCTGCCGTATATTATCGTTTATAATACATATTATCCTGTCACAAGAAAAGAATCATGTTACTTTCTTTATTACACAAAATGTTAACAAAAACACCAAACAAACTTTCCGTACTTTTATTTAACATTCAACTAATTACGCAATACGTGACGCAATTCTAACGAATGACGTAATTTATAAACAGAAAACAGTGACGAAACAAACCAGTTTTCGCTGGACTCTCAGTTTTGTTGTGACAACGATTATGTAGTGTTTGCTTTTATTTTTAGTAAAATGCATTACTATTAGTTTAATAAATCGTGCATGGACGAATTCTGAATGATGAATGTGTCAGTTGGATAAATAATATATTTTGAGACTTTGAATCGAATAAAATCAAACGTTCTGACCAGTCATTGCGATTTCGTAAATCGTGTTTCTGGTCAGAATGGTTCACATGAAATTAATATCATGATTGTTAAAAATTAAGGCTTATGGATCCAAGACAATGGAATTGAAGTGCTTACAGTATTGTTGGAATTTTATTGTTGGAAGCAATGGATTGAAATTGAGGTACAGTAAAAGTTTCCGATCTGTTCAATTTTGTTCAGTGATTCTTTTTCTCAAACTAAACGATGCATAGGCTATAGATCGTAGATATATTTAATCAATTTAACTACAAACTTTCGTTAATATTCAGTATTGCATTTGCGGATATAACCGTTAAGTTTTGACTAAATACGCCATTTGTTGTCGTTGACGTCGCGCGATCGGATTCTCTTCGATTATCAAAAAATCGGCCGCGGCCAATTATATTATATCGGCTCAGCGGAGCCGCGTAACGGCCCGTAATCGACGTCAAAATGTTACTATTTTTAGTAACACTATGTATTATACGAAAATAAAATGACGTCACAAAATCAACAAGATGACATCATTATACTGCGCGTGTTTGCTCTATCCCACAGTTTTGAAATAATGCAAAGTTTATCCCATGAGGTGTTATTTCGTCATTGCCAGCGTGATGATGGGATGAATATAAATAATATTACAGTTCAAAAGCCAAATATGGATAACAGATATTTGAACGCTTTCTTATGTTTATTTTAACACACTCTGAGTTACAGTGCTTACTTTGGTGGCGAGTATTGGTCACCAGTCAGTGTAACTTTGCGTAGATTTGCTGGGTAATAATGCGAAGTAAAAATTCTCACTTTAAGTGTCGTTAAGTGAAATATTTGTTTCTTGACAGCTTTATCAATCAAATGCTGCCTGCTTTTGTATTAAATGCCCACGTTAAAACATTATTACAGCTGGTTTATTTATGAGTTAATTGGTCTGAATAATAATTAACAATTGTTGATAACCTTCTGTATTTTATTAAAATTCTTTCAGTCTTTCTGTACATTATTAAAATTCTTTCAGTCACTGTATTTTCTATCCAACTAAACATTTGTGCTATCTGAGTTTGGGCTTAAGTGTCACTGATTTGTCCAGTTTAACCAGCTTGTTGCATGAATTAACACAACCTGTAAAACTTAACACACCCCCCCCCCCCTCCCCTATAAAAAATACTTCCTTATTGCAGCAAAGCCCTGTTTGTTTCTTTACATTTATGGGAAACACGGTATCAGTTTAACTACCCATAACATACCCACAGTTTTATGATTGTAAATCAGATGCATTATTCAATGTACCTGGTTGGATTAAAATAGAAATATTATGATACTGTTCGGATTTGACATTGAAGATAGCCATGCCATAAATGCAGTTGATGTAGTGATGTAGCGAGTGATGTTTTACAGTATATGCAGTAAAATAAATATGGAGAAAATAAATTGCAATACTTTAAAATTAAGACGGTATTTTGAGAATATATGAAATAGTATATTTTTGTATCATTGGAACAGCTGCGAAAAAATTAAAAGTTGTATTTCAAGAGTCTCAGTCCTCGAAAGGAGTTTGACTTCATAGAAGATAGATAGTATTTACATTTAACAAAGGAATATGTCTAAGAGAGGAATACTTTACAATACTGGGATTTGGATATAACTGCACGTATGTTGATAAATTCCTATAAATGTCATGATTTTGTAATGTATTTAAAATGGTGGTGTGTTAACTGTGGTTTGTCAATATTGCCTGGGGTGTGTAACTTGGACATTTCTTATGTTTAAAATGTACAGTAACAATTACAATTGTTTGTCCATTCTTTTGTTGTATTGTACCCTCGATGTGCAGGTATAAGGCATGGTTTGTTTTTCCACATAGGCCGTCTTTGTTGGACTGTAGATGACATTTCTTCTGAACTACTATAATTTCCACCAGGTGACATACAAGTCAGCAATGGGAGCTTGTGTACAATCATTCCTGTAGCATAGTGAACCAATGGTTACTGAGCTGGAAAATTCCTCCGATTTATAAATGCAGAGATGTTACACTATCACAAAAAAACATTGCTTAATAAATTAATTATTTTGTCATTTATAATTGTGAATGCCATCTGCACTTTACATGTGCGTTATTGCGTCACAGTTTTAGGTTCTTTTATTTATTTTTTAATAGCACAGAATCCTAATATTGTGATTGCATTCGATTATTTTCACAGTTTTGGAAATGGCTCCGATTCCCAGCAGATAAGATCGTTTTTAGATCGTGAAATCATGCTAATACGGAAAAAAATATTATACAAATTTTAATCATTTTGTGTGTGAGTAATACTAAAATATTGTGTTGTTGTTGTTTGTTCTTTTAAATAAATTGGAAATAAAAATATTTGCCAATTTTCAATATTTTACAAATTTGTCCAAATTTACAATATTTCTGGACTGAAAAGTTCCCTCCAGTCTATAATATTTCTGGACTGAAAAGTTTTCTCGAATCTATACAGGACCTATTTCCAAAATTAAAAAAAACAGTGTTAAAATTTAATGATTTTGTCAGTGATTTATCAATTATAGACATCTGTGTTTAAAATTCATTTTCAGAAATGCCCGGCCCCAACAATGGTGTGATTATTGGCGTTGTCGTTGGTCTCGTAGTACTGATAGCTGTTGCTGTTGTGATCTTACTAATTTGTCGAAGGTAAGACCCTAGTGATCTGAAAAAAGGAAGGTTTAAAAGTTAATGTATTCAATTATTATAAGACAGCGATGAAAATAGTCTTTGAAAATATTATCCAACACAACGAAAATTATCATTACAAAGTCACCATGTACACGTAATTTACTGATGTGTATTGTAGAAAGGCCCCACAAAATGATTACTTTCAGTTTAGCAACAAAAGTGACGCTTTTTCTTTTAAAGGCTAGAGTTATACCGTTCTAACGGTGACGTTTCATTTATTTCATTTTGCTTAAACGTTTACAAAGAATTGAAAATGTGTTACCCTTAATATGACCTGTCTGACATTGCCTGCGGCTATAATGACATGACCTGTCAAACATTGCCTGCAGCTATGGTGATATGACCTGTCTGAAATTGCCTGTCGCTATGGTGATATGACCTGTCTGACATTGCCTGCTGCTATGGTGATATGACCTGTCTGACATTGCCTGCTACTATGGTGATATGACCTGTCTGAAATTGCCTGCTGCTATGGTGATATGACCTGTCTGACATTGCCTGCTGCTATGGTGATATGACCTGTCTGACATTGCCTGCTGCTATGGTGTATGGTCTGATTGGCATTACATGTTGCTATGGTGATATGACTGTCGCACATAACCTGTTGCTTTGGTGATATAACCTGTCTGACATTTCCTGTTAGTATGGTGATATGACCTATCGGACATCCCCTGTTGCTATGGTGTATGACCTAATTGATATCATCTGTTGCTATGATGATACATGTGTAACCTGTCTGTCATCACATGTTGCTATGGTGATGTGATCTAATTGACATTGCCAGTATAGGTGTGGTGATATGACTTGTTCAGTGTTGTTGGGTGTGTTGTTACAGACGCCGAGCGAAGCCCAAGAAGCAGCAAGACGAGACTCTGTTGGAAAGAATCAGGAAGCAGGATGTCACGGACAGAACCACGCTGATTAATGGTAGGATCTTTGTTGATCGTGCTTAACGAGTCACTGACCTTATGTATTCGTTACCTACTAAGTTCATTCTTTGCAAAATGTCTGTTGAGTTTCTGGACTAATGTACCTAATTGTGTATATTCTTGGCAAAATGTTCATCGAGTTTCTGACCTTTATTAAAATTAAAACACTTGTGTAAATATTTTGCAGAATGTTTAATGAGTGTCTGACCTTTATAAAATGTGCTGACTGGTGCATATTCTTTTCAACATTTTATTTGTGAATTTTAAGTGCTTAACAAACATTAATTTGTAAATGTGTATGTTGTAAATCATTCCATCAGTCTCATTAAAATTAAATGCTAACACTGTTAGGATCTAAAGGCATCGTATAACAGGTCACGTTCAAATGACCTTCCAAACAACTGCTGCGCCCAATGAAATTGCCTTTTGCACAGCAATTTTCGGCCGTTTTTGAAAAGTGATGCATTTCCAACTGATCCTCGGGAGTAAATCATTTACAGTTAATTTTCACGGGGATAACAATGGATATAGTGGTACCTTAGGCTAGTTAACGTCCATAGTTCACGTTAATTTCATGCATAGTGTTTGAGGTTTATATATGAAGTTATCCCGCAAGATTTTGAAGGCAACATGTTGATTGGCTCCTAAAAAGGTCATCTAAACGTGACCCTGAATGCGTAGTCATGAGATCCAGTCAGCGGATAATATAGTAGCGTCACACTGGAGATGATTTTAATGAGATTAATCATTCCATTGAATTGCAACAATAATGTTCAACAGGGAGTAAGAAAGATGCCAAAGATAAACCAAGATTACCAAAGCGCACAAAATCAGACAACGTAGAAAATGGGGAAGTGGACAATGAAGACGAGATGGCTCCATTGGTTGTGGCCAACACGGACCCATCCGAGTATTACAACTTGAGTTCGCAGATTTCTGTGGACTTCTTCGGGGACTACTTGCGTAACCGGAGGAATAAGGATGAGGAATGGTACAAGGATGAATTTAAGGTAAATTTAAAAAGAGAACTTACACTTTTTAAAAGGCAGCTGATAGAACGGTTCAATACATGCATAGGAATGATTTAGAGCAATATTATCAGGGTGCTGCGACTTCTCCATATTTGTTTCCTCAAGCTGCCCTTCAGGTCTGATACTCATGAATATGTCGAAAATATTTTGAAATTTAATAAATTTTAATGGTATTCAATTGCAAATGATTTGTAATTACATTTTAATGGTATTCAATTGCAAATGATTTGTAATTGTGTAAAAACCTTTATTTTGAGTCTACAAATTATATTAACCAGGGAATTATCAAATTATCAATTAAACAAAAAAGATTGTTACTCTGGCTTTTCTCCCCTAATCCGTTTGAGAAGCACTCTGTGCCTTTTCTGAGCCTAGATCTTCCCTGCAAAAGAAAGATACAAATTCTGTATCTGTTGTGTTCTGTTCTGTCAGTAGAAAAGAGTTAATTTTTAACACTTTCCTACAAAGTTCTTTAAATGTATAGATAAATGTTTTGTTACAGCAAAAACAAAACAAACTTGAGTCATTTTATTTAGGAATGATACTTTGACGAGAAGAAATAATCATGTTATAATTAAACTGAAATTAATATTTATTATGCCCCCCTAATTAAACTGAAATTAATATTTATTATGCGCCCCTTCGAAGAAGTGGGGGTATATTGCTTTGCACCTGTCCGTCGGTTGGTCAGTCGGTTGGTCAGATGGTCGGTCTGTCCGTAGACCATTTCATTTCCGCACGATATCTAGAGAACGCTTTGACCTACGATCATTTAAGTTGGTATTCTGGTTACTTGGGAGGAAAGGAAGACGCCTATCAATTTTGAGGTCAACAGGTCAAAGGTCAAGGTGACAGAGGCTTGTAACATGAAAACTGTTTCCTCTGTAGACCTGTCTCTGAGAAATTCGTGAATTTATTACTGGCCAAGAGGACCGGTAACGCCCCAAATATTACTGGCCCAGACGAACTATTACCGGCCACTTATTTTTTGCAAGAAACATTTAATTACGATAAAAACAATATCTTTGAAAAAAATTAAAACGATATACACTTGAGAATGTTTTATTAACTAAAGCGACTGCTATCAGCATGTTAATTTTGCAAGATATATATGAATTCAATTGTATTTGTTTAAGTCCCTTCAACGTCTTTAACAATATTCTACACAAAACTTTTCACACCTTATGTAAACATTCAACTGGAAATACAAGACAACAACATTGATGGGTTTCCTGTTACACAGCCATTACACTGTCACGTCAACCATGTAGTCGGGAACCAATTCTCTCGCGAGTCTTGTGACGTCATCTTATTGAAACACTAACATGCAACCTCCTCGCAGAGATTTGACTGGTTCCGAGCATAGCATAGCTCTAATCAAATCCCTGCCGTCATAACAAACCACGTGATGATGATCGATTAAATCTTCTAGATGTTATTTATGGTTTTAATAAGTTATTTTCTTTTTCTGTTTTCATTATTGACTGCAAACGATATATAAAAAGTCCAATTATGTAGAAAATTGCACTGAGTTGCATTAAATAAGTAAAAGTTGCAAACACGTAATCCTTCCAGATCTGAAAGGATTTTGCTTGTGATGGCAGTGGTTACCGTTAACCGATAGGGGAGGTAACCGCTGCGAGGAGTTTGACAAACATGTTTAAATTAAATTAACCAATTAAAACACAAGACGAACGAAAACCGAAAAAGAAAGGAGATTCCGAGAGTGACGTAATTTTCTAAACATACCGTACAGCAATCGATGTCGTAAAATATTTGTGACTTAATTTTTCACCGAACATGAGGACTAGTATTCGGACAGTTTTTCCCGGACCTCACAAATTTTTATCGGCAATGTCTGAGGTCCAACGGTCTTTTGCGGAGACTGGTAGACCATTTTGTTTCCGCATATGTAGAATATGCTTTGACCTACGATCATCCAAGTTGGTATGCTGGTTACTCGGGAGGAAAGGAAGATGCCTATTAATTTTGAGGTCAAAGGTCAAGGTCACAGGGGCTTGTAACATGAAAACTGTTTTCTCCGTTAGACCATTTTGTTTCCACAGGATATCTAGAGATGTTTTGGCCTATTTGATGTTTAAATCAAACAGAAAACAGGTATCCTTATACAGTCTCCGCGAAAGACCGTCGGACCTCGGACATTGCTGATAAAAATCCGGGAGGTCCGGGAAAAACTGTCCGAATACTGGTCCTCGTGTCCGGTGAAAATTTCTGTCAAAAATATTTTACGACATCGATTGCTGTACGTTTTGTTTACAAAATTACATCACACTCGGAATCTCCATTCATTTTCGGTTTGGTTCGACTGGTTCCGTCTTGCGTTTTAATTGGTTGAATTTAAACATGTTTGTGTTTCAATAAGATGGCATCACAAGTCTCGCGAGAGAATTGGTTCCAGACTACATGGTTGACGTGACATGTAATGACTGTAATATATCTTGCAAAATTAACATGCTGATAGTAGTAGCTTTAGTTAATAAAGCACTCTTAACTGTATATTGTTTTAGTTTTCATCAAATATATTGTTTTTATCGTATTTAAATGTTTCTTGCAAAAAAATAAGTGGCCAGTAATAGTTTGTCCGGGTCAGTAATATTTGGGGTATTACAGGTCCTCGTGGCCAGTAATAAATTCACGACTTTCGCAGAGACTGCATATATAATAGACTGTAAAAATAAATCCATAATTATACTCTATCTTTCTTTCAGCTTTATATTAACTTTCTAAATCATCAACTTTAATTTCCTCCCCATGTGTTAATGTGCACATACAATATTTAAAAAAATCTCTTAACAATTGCACATATTGATGACTTGGCTGCAAGTTGGGGGGCATACATGTTTTACAAACATCTCTTGTTTAAGGCATACATTGAATAACGCATAGAAATGGGTAAGAAATTGATCCTTGCCTTGTTATCATATACTGACAAATGGCAATGCAACTCTGACAAAAGGTCACGTGAGTTCCATAAAATGAAGTGTATATGAGGGGTGTCGTGGGAAACCAGGGTTAATGCATGTGCGTTAAGTGTCATCCTGGATCAGCCTGTGCAGTCTGCAGTCCACACAGGCTGATCTGGGATGACACTTTCTGCTTTTATGGCATTTTCTGTTTCAAGGAAGTCTCTTCTAAACATAAATCTAATGTAGGCGGAAAGTGACAGCACAGGCTAATCGGGGATGACACTACGCACATGCATTAAGCCCGGTTTTCCCACGACACGCTTCATATATTTTTGCATTGGTATTTTGTTAATTCAGAAATTACCGTCCGGGCTTCTGCGAGAAGCGAAGACCTCTAGCCTGCCAGGCAACCAGGGAAAATGTCGATACAAGCAGCTCTATCCATGTGAGATCAATGCTTTGCTCTCAGTATTGCTGTAGAATAAGTAATGATAACATTGTGCATGTTATCAGAGCTTCAAATAGTGCTTTTCAGAGATGATATTACGCTTTACGATTTATTGTTTAGCATGTGAAGTGGTTAATTTTTTTTCTTAAAAATAAAACCAACACAACAAAACGACAACAACTCAGTAACGGTTAATAGTCAGGGATAAAAACGTCAAATTAAGGAAGCCTTTCATGGCTACCTTAGCTATACATAAATAAATAGCTACTTGGCCATGACTGAGGCAATGTACAAAGCATTTATTTGAACCTATGGCGGTATGTCATTGTAGGTGTTATTGTGAGTATGGTGCTGATTTATATGTGTTTAAGTTTGCAAGAATGTTGATAAGTGCAATGCAGAAGGTTGAAAACAGCATCGCATAGAAATGATAAAAGATTGCTAAAGGTAAACATGAATAAGTTTTGATAGGCCAACCTCTCGGACTAAATGTGATAGGATAAATAGTTGCTGTCTAATTCGCTTCAGTGAGTTCTCAACCTGTTAAAGAGGGACTGTAGGATTTTGTACGAAAATTGTATTGTAAAACCCTGGATTGATTCTAATGATGTCAGTGTATTTTTGAAATACTATTACAGTAAATAATGACAATAATCTATGTTCAGAAACGCATATTAAGAGAGACGAGTCGGATCAGTTGATGGCGCAGTCCTTATTTTCTCATTCAAAACTAAATGTAGCTGTTGCTGTAGGTTAAATGGGTCTGTATCGACAGAAAATATATATTTGCATTTTTCGAAAGCAGAAATAGTTTTCATAGATGTTGACGTTTATTTATGTCCTATAAAATGGTTTTATTGTTAGTGGATAATGAGAGACATGAAATAAATCTATAAAAATCAGACAGTCCCTCTTTCAATTAAAAACCTGCTGTATGTAGTGTGCCGTTCATGCATTAGCTCAGTCATTATTTGAGGTGTGGTGTGGGAAAATCAGGCTTAATGCATGTGCATAGGGTTGTCCCGAATCCAGGATGGCACTTTATGCCTACCGTGGATTTATGTTAAGAAGAGACTTCCTTGAAAAAAGAAAATACCATAAAGCGAAAAGTGTCGTCCTGGATTAGCCTGTGCGGACTGCACCGGCTGATCCGGGACTAACTTGACGTTCATGAATTAAGCCCGGTTTTCGTACGACACGCCTCATTGAAATACATTGTAGATTGTATATTATGTAGTATATTTATCAAGCAAACATGGAACATTTTTAGACACAGTTTCAAATTGAAAAAGTGGTAAAAACAAGTCTCTAGCTGTTGTTTGGTACAGTGTAAGTAAGTGTTTTAATAATTGTCATCTGCTTTCAGATGACTGGAATCGTGTCAAGTTAGACCCAGATGGTGACGTTACAGGAGACTTCATTAATGCATCTTATTTGAAGGTATTTTAAAACATGTTTTTTCTATTTCCCAGTTACAACCTTTCACAGACAAGTATAGACCCATTTTTAGCTCACCTGAGCACAAAGTGCTCATGTTGAGCTTTTGTGGTTGTCCGTCGTGCGTGTGTGCGTGCGTCGTCAACTTTTCATTCAAACAACATCTCCTCCTAAACCGCTTGGCATATTTTCACCAAACTTCACAGGAATGATCCTTGGATGGACCTCTTTCAAAGTTGTTCAAATCTTTCCGGTCCGCTGAATATGTAGGTCACCAGAGCTAAAAATAGATTTAAAAAGTGAAAGGCTCAGACCTTTCATATTTGATATGTGACATCCTCTAGAGGTCCTCTACAAAGATTGTTCAAATTATGCCCCTGGGGTCAAAACGGGCCACGCCCCGGGGGTCACATGGTTTATATAGAATATATAGCAAAATGACTTTAAAAATCTCCTCTGAAACCACAAGGCCCAGAGGTTTCATATTTGGTATGTAACAACCTATAGTGGTCCTCTACAAAGATTGTTCAAATTATGCCCCTGGGGTCAAAACTGGCCACGCCCCGGGGGTCTCATGGTTTATATAGAATGTATAGCAAATGACTTTTAAAATCTCCTCTGAAGCCGCAAGGCCTAGAGGTTTCATATTTGGTATGTTACATTGTATAATGGTCCTTTACAAAGTTTGTTCAAAGTATGCCACTCGAGTCAAAACGGGCCACGCCCTGGGGGTCACATGGTTTATCTAGAATATATAGCAAAATGACTTGAAAAGTCTTCTCCCCTGAAACCACAAGGCCCAGAGGTTTCATATTTGGTATGTAACATCCTATAGTGGTCCTCTACAAAGATTGTTCAAATTATGCCCCTGGGGTCAAAACTGGCCATGCCCCAGGGGTCTCATGGTTTATATAGAATATATAGCAAAATGACTTTTAAAATCTTCTCCTCTGAAATCGCAAGGCCCAGAGGTTTCGTATTTGGTATGTAACATCCTTTAGTGGTCCTGAACAAAGTTTGTTCAAATTATGCCCCTGGGGTCAAAACAGGCCATACCCAGGGGGTCACATGGTTTATACAGAATATATAGCAAAATGAATTTTAAAATCTCCTCCTCTGAAACCACAAGGCCCAGAGGTTTCATATTTGGTATGTAACATCATATAGTGGTCCTCTACAAAGATTGTTCAAATTACGCCTCTGGGGTCAAAACTGGCCACGCCCCGGGGGTCTCATGGTTTATATAGACTTAAATAGCAAAATGACTTTAAAAATCTTCTCTGAAACGGCAAAGCCCACAGCTTTCCTATATTTGTTACGTAACATTGCATAGTGGTCCTCCAAAGATTGTTCAAATTATGCCCCTGGGGTCAAATCTGGCCACCCCCCGAGGGGTCACATGGTTTATATAGACTTAAGTAGCAAAATGACTTAAAAAATCTTTACCTGAAACCGCAAGGCCCACAGCTTTCCTATATTTGGTACGTAACATTGCATATTGGTCCTCTCTAACGATTGTTCAAATTATGCCCCTGGGGTCAATTCTGACCACCCCCCGAGGGGTCACATGGTTTATGTAGACTTAAATAGCAAAACGACTTAAAGAATCTTTACCTGAAACCGCAAGGCCCAGAGGTTTGTTCAAGGTTGTTCAACTTATGCCCCTGGGATAAAAATAAGCCACGCCTCTGGGATGCAAATTCCAATTGGGTTACGAGGTCTCAGGTGAGCGTCCTAGGGCCCTCAGGGCCCTCTTGTTTATGTACTTTTCAATATTTTGATGTAGATGGTGCGAAAAAGTATATTGATGTAACATACATCATTCAAAAATAAAAAAAAAGCAGATTACTTGATAATTTTATGTAATTGTCCTTATGATTATGCAAATGAGGAGATTGGTTTTGTGTTGTAACAGACACCATTCTAAAATAATTTAAATATGCAGTTTACTCGTTTATTGTCCTTATGTTTATATAGATGAGGAGAGTAAGTATTTTATTGTAAAGCACACTATTCAAATATAATTGAGGCATGTTGTGGGAAAACCAGGCTTAATGCTAGTGTAAAGTGTCGTCCTGGATCAGCCTGTGCAGTCCGCACAGGCTAATCCAGGACAGCACTTGCCGCTTTTATGGTACTTTCAAGGAAGTCTCTTCTAAACATTAATCCACTGTAGGCGGAAAGTGCCGTCCTGGATTAGCCAGTGCGGACTGCACAGGCTAATACGGGACAACACTTTACGCACATGCATTAAGCCCAGTTTTTCCCATGACATGCCTCTATTAAAATGTGCAAATTACTTATTTTTGTGTTGTCGTCAAGGGTTACAACCAACCAGAAGCTTTCATTGCTGCCCAGGGTCCAACTGTTAACACAGTGAATGACTTTTGGCGAATGATTTGGCAGAAAGAGTGTGGCAAGATCGTGATGCTGACAAACCTAGTGGAGGAAATGAAGGTTACCTCTCTTGTTCATCTTTCCATAAATCAGTTAAATTCTGTGTTTGTAAATGTATGCTCCAAGAAATAAAATGGTGATGTTTCGAAATAACTGTTAATGTAATAATATTTGTTTCTGTTTGCTATAGTATATCTTTAAGTTACGTGTATATCAAGCCAATCCTGCTCCATCTTTCTTTTCATAGGCTGTTGATTAAGAAAATTGTTCTGCATGTTTGTTATTTTGTAGAAAAAACCTGTTGTTAGCATGTCTTTTATATTTGTCTTGATAAACTCTTCAAATGAAAACTAACAACTATTATTCCTGATTTATCAAATGGCCTACCGTTAACAGTAATCACTGTTTTCTGCAGACAAAATGTGTTCAATACTGGCCAGAATTGGACTCCTCTGAGACATTTGGGAAATACGAGGTGGAGCTTACCTCTGAAAGGGTTCTTCCCAACTTCACCATACGATGTCTTAAGGTGACACATGTAAGTACTTAACTGTAAATAATAGATAAATATGCACAGATATAAGTTAAATAATAAGCTAATGATTAAAAAAAATAATTGACAGGACTTGATTGCTACGGCATTCAACTATTCATAAAGTAAAGACTCCATTGTTTGAAGTGTGCTCTAGCTGGGAGGTCTAGACATCTGGAGGCCGTTTTATCAACGGTTTGTAGGGCGGTTGTATGTAAGATTCGGTCATACTTCAATCGTACGACCGGTTGACCATTTTATCAACACAATCGTAGCTACGACTTCGTAAGACTTTCACTAAAATACGACTGGTATAAGGCAGTCTTAGCGGTCGTAAATGGCGTCTTCATGTCAAATGACAGACATAGCATTACCAAAATAGGCCTAACTCGATAAATACTGCATTTAAAACTTCGTAGGATGTAGGAGCGTGAATAATCTTTGATGCGATCTTACGACCACCTTCATAAAACGTTTGTACGCCGGTCGCGAGTTCGATCGTAAATCCCGAACTTAAAATAAGACAAGCTTAAGATACGATCTGTTGATAAAATGGCCTCCTGTATCTCACTAATAAGATGAGAATTTGCCCACTAGTTTACTGTACTGCAGTGCGTAAATTAATCTGACAAACTCTTTAATATATAAACAAAAATATTAATCATTTGCTGTGTAGCGTTACCTAGAGAGGAAATAATAAATGGAATATTATATGACTCTTGTTTTCCAGTGGGTTGTATCACTCTCCTTGATTTTTTAAAGTTGTATTCTACTCGCCCTGCTGGTTTGCCGCATGCACCATAACACAATCATCTTGTGTGATACAATCAATCGAAACACCACAGTCATGTACTATTCCCCATTTCTTCTATGTTTGAAGTTGTTTTCACATAACTTCACATCATAGCGTGTTGGTAACATTTTTAGCTCACCTGAGCACAAAGTGCTCATGGTGAACTTTTGTGGTTGTCCGTCGTGCGTGCGTGCGTGTGTGCGTCGTCAACTTTTCATTCAAACAACATCTCCTCCTATACCACTTGGCAGATTTTCACCAAACTTCACAGGAATGATCCTTGGGTGAACGTCTTTCAAAATTGTTCAAATCTTTCCGGTCTGCTGCATATTTAGGTCAGCAGAGCTAAAAATAGATTTAAAAAGTGTAAACTTAAAAAAATCTTCTCTGAAACCACAGGGCCAAGAGGTTTCATATTTGGTATGTATCATCCTATAGTGGTCCTCTACAAAGATTGTTCAAATTATGCCCCTGGGGTCAAAACAGGCCATGCCCTGGGGGTCACATGGTTTATATAGAATATATAGCAAAATGACTTTAAAAATCTTCTCCTCTGAAACTGCAAGGCCCAGAGTATTCATATTTGGTATGCAACAAACTTTAGTTCTCCTTTACAAAGATTGTTCAAATTATGCCCCTGGGGTCAAAACAGGCCATGCCCCGGGGGTCACATGGTTTATATAGAATATATAGCAAAAGGACTTAGCAAAAAATCTTCTCCTCTGAAACCACAAGGCCCAGAGGTTTCATATTTGGTATGTAACATCCTATAGTGTCCTCTACAAAGATTGTTCAAATTATGCCCCTGGGGTCAAAACTGGCCACATCCCGGGGGTCACATGATTTATATAGACTTAAATAGCAAAATGACTTTAAAAATCTTCTCCTCAGAAACCACAAGATCCAAAAGTTTCTTATTTGGTATGTAACATGTTAAAGTGGTCCTCTACAAAGCTTGTTCAAATTATGCCCCTGGGGTCAAAACTGGCCATGCCCTGGGGGTCATATGGTTTATATAAACTTAAATAGCAAAATGTCTTTAAAAATCTTCTCCTCTGAAACCGCAAGGCCTAGAGGTTTCGTATTTGCTATTTAACATCCTATAGTGGTCCTCTACAAAGATTGTTCAAATTATGCCCCATGGGTCAAAACAGACCACACCCCAGGGGTCACATGGTTAATATAGACTTAAATAGCAAATGTCTTTAACATTCTTCTCCTCTGAAACCGCAAGGCCTAGAGGTTTCATATTTGGTATGTAACATTGTATAGTGGTCCTCTACAAATATTGTGCAAATTATGCCTTCCTAACTTTGGTACGTAACATTGCATAGTGGTCCTCTCCAAAGATTGTTAAAATTATGCCCCTGGGATCAAATCTGGCCACCCCCAGAGGGGTTACATGGTTTATATAGACTTAAATAGCAAAATTACTTTAAAAATCTTTACCTGAAACCGCAAGGCCCAGAGGTTTGTTCAAGGTTGTTCAACTTATGCCCCTGGGATAAAAATAAGCCACGCCTCGGGGATGCAACTTCCAATTGGGTTACAAGGTCTCAGGTGAGCGTCCTAGGGCCCTCAGGGCCCTCTTGTTTGCCTTGTTTCTGGGACTGTGCAGTACTGTATAGTTAAGTTTTGTCATAAAATTATTTGCTTATTAGCGTAAGTTCTGCATAATGTAGCTACTGTTACAGTAACATTGTTTCCTTGTTAGACGGTTACAAAGGAGGTGAAGGACTTCACGCTGTACCATTACACCACCTGGCCAGACCGCAACGTGCCGGACAATCTGGGAGTGATACTGGCATTTAGGGAAAAAGTGATGGAAGACAAAGCACTCCTGAATGGTCCCATTCTAGTCCATTGCAGGTAAAAAACCAAGTGCCGGAAATCCTAAAGGCGCTTTTATCAAATATAAAAGTATGTTATCTTGCTTGTGGGTTAAAACATTGACAGTGTATTCCATTTGCATCCTTATAGGTAGAAAGTAAGGATTAATCGAAAATTAATTTATGTGATATTTATTGCACAATATGACAGTTAAAAACATTTTGAAGTTTGGCCTAACATTTATGCCTTATGCCATCTTGGAACACTCCATGGAAACAGCAAATTTTAGCGTCAATTAGTTAATTTTAACAGATTTTGCCCTGGTATCATACAATAAATATAAAGTCTCCCAACACTTCCTAGTAATTAGCTGTTATCAGATTAGATGTACTGAACTGTGTATTCCTCTTGTGTATTGGGTTACAGGTTTTCCCGGGATAGTCCGGAAAGGACTTTACATATGACATTTTAAACCCCGAGATATCATGGTATAGGCTCGATAAGGGTTAATAAAAGTTCACTTGTTATAGGTAAATTGTTTTCACCTGATAAAAAAGGCAAATCCAGAAGTTTAAGTCAAGTCCACATCATAATACTGTAATAAGTACATTTTTGGTGGGGGTTAATTTCGGCTATATTGGCGGTCATCCACGATAGCGCCAATCCTAAACACTGCCATAAATATGGCATGTCAAAAAGAAACAATTATATAAAAATAAAAATGATCAAAGATATATCATACGTTTAGAATATTTTAATTTACAATATTTTAATTTATAAAAGTTATGACTTTATTTATTTCAAAATCACAATTAAAAATTAAAATTTATTTATGGGAAAATAATGTATAGTAAGCGCACATGTATGTGCTTATAGAAAACTAGTCAACACATTTTTTGTTACTGCTGTTGTTATAAATAAATTATTAGCTCTTTTTTAGGCCCCCGGCATATTGATGCGGGAGGCATATAGTGATTGTCCTGGCCTTCCTTCCGTCCGTCTGTGACAAGTTTAAGTAGAGTTTACCGTTTCGTCAAGCATCAACACTGCTTACTACAACACTTGGATATTCACACAGTTGTTACTTATGACCATTCCCAATCCACCCATATCACTCAACCTCACTTTGACCTTGACCTAATTTGCACTTAGAATAACTCAAATGGGCTGTTTCTTAGTTAACTATATTTTACCGTTTAGCACCAACACCATGGCTACAACACTTGGATACTTACACAGTTGTTGCTTATGACCATCCCCAATCCACTCATATCACCCAACCTCACATTGACCTTGACCTAATTTGGACTTATAATAATTTAAACGTGCCATTACTTGGTTAAATAGATTTTACCATTTCGTCTAGCACCAACACCGCTTACTACAATACTTGAATATTTACACAGTTGTTACTTATGACCGTTCCCAATCCACCCAAATCACCCAACCTCTCTTTGACCTTGACCTAATTTGGGCTTTCCAACACCAACCAAGGGCATGTGTGTTTATCAAACACAGAATCTTTTTTACTATACGAATTCTCCACTAATGATATATATTAGCACGATATTGTTTGTTTGTTTCAACAGTGCGGGCATAGGTCGTACAGGGACGTTCATTGCTCTGGATTATTTAATACGTCAAGCGCATGCGGAGAAAACAATAGATGTCTTCCGAACTGTCACTGATATGAGATACCAACGGTCAAATTTTGTACAGACTGATGTAAGTATGAATAGTTATAAACAACTCGGGGTCATGTTTTAGTGTATTTTTCATAAATTTTATGTTAACCATTAGATGCCATTTAAAGATTTATTATAATGAAACCTCATCAACTCACCTGTATATCAATCAGTCCATCTATACATTGATCCATTGATCCATTTACCAATCCCATCAATAAATAATTCCATTAATCTATCCACCCACACATCTATCCCTCTATTCATCCATCCATCCCTCTGTCCTCTCCCTCCATCTATCCATTCACCCATCCATCAATCAGTTAACCATCTTCTATTCATGCATCTATCCATCCACTTGTCCATCCATCCACCCATCAATCCATCTCTCCATCTATTCACTGATCACTCCTTCCATACACCCATCAATCTATGCATCAATCCATTCATCCATCCATCCATTTATTCATTCATCCATCTATCAGTCTGTTTTTTTTACAAATCGTAGAGCCTAAAATTCAGGGAAGATGCATTTACTGTTACATTTCATTAGGAAATGCTTGTTTCTATCATTCAGATCCAGTACGAGTTTTTGCACAACGCTATCCAGGAGGCATTAACAGTGAATGAGAGCGAGATAACTGCGGCCGACTTCAATCAGTATTATCTGTCACTGCTGGACAATAATAAGGAACAGTTGAAAATCCAGTATCAGGTAAGCGCGGTAGACAGAGTTCGGTACCAGGTCAGAATGGTAGACTAATTTCAGTGTCTGGTCAGAATGGTGGACTAGATTCAGTATCTGATCAGAATGGTAGACTTAATTCAGTATCTGGTCAGAATGATACACTTAATTCAGTATCTGGACAGAATGATAGACTTAATTCAGTATCTGGTCAGAATGGTAGACTAAATTCATTATCAGGTTTGAACGGTAGACTGAATTTAGTGTCTGGTCAGAATGGTAGACAAAAAATTCATTACCAGGTTAGAATGGTAGACTAAATTTAGTGTCTTGTCAGAATGGTAGACTAAATTCATTACCAGGTGAGAATGGTAGAGTTAATTCAGTATCTTGTCGGAATGGTAGACTAAATTCACTATCTGGTCAGAATGGAAGACTAAATTCACTATCTGGTCAGAATGGAAGACTAAATTCACTATCTGGTCAGAATGGTAGACTAAATTCAGTACCAAGTCAGAATGGTTGACGAAATTTAGTTCTTAGTCAGAATGGTAAATAACATGTTGTATTAGCTATGAATGTTAAATAAATACTGAACATATGACTGCCACACTAAATGGGAATGTAAATTACAAATTGTGGTTAGAAAGCCTTGATTTATTTGGTGTTTAGTCTTCTGGAAGTTTAGTTGTCCTATTTTTAACTCACCTGAGCAAACTCTGAAAACTCTGGTTGTCATGGCAACCAAAGCTTAAAAACTGGAAAACTTAAAAAATCTTGTCAGAAACCACTGGCTGGATTTGAAAATAGTTTTCACAGAAATGCTCCTCGGGTGACCCTCTACCAAATTCCTTCAAGTCATGTTGATTTGTTAAAAAACATGGCCGCATATGGCTATATTGAAAACTTTAAAAATCTTCTTGTCTGAAACCACTGGCTGGATTTCGAAATAATTTCACATAAATGTTCCTTGGGTGACCTTCTATCAAATTCCTTGAAATCATTTTGATTTGTTAAAAAACATGACCGCCAGGGGGCGGGGCAGTTTTCCTTATATGGCTATATGGAAAACTTTAAAAATCTTGTCTGAAACCACTGGCTAAATTTCAAAATAATTTCACATACATGTTCTTTGGGTGATCGTCAACCAAATTCGTGGAAATCATTTTGATTCGTTAAAAATAATGGCCACGAGGGGGGCTGGACAGTTTTCCTTATATGGCTATATTGAAATCTTACACAATCTTTTTGTTAAAAGCCATTATGATGAGTGACCTAGGGCCATCTTGGCCCTCTTGTTAATGTATTTGTATAAGTGTGTACAAAATTTGATAACTTCTGATGCCCACTGCCATTGTTTATAACTATGCATATTTTGCTTTGGCAGGCAATACATGAATTGTCACAAGTGCTAGATGAAAACTGTTTCGCAGTTGGTAAATCAGAGGAAAACATTCACAAGAATCGCTACCCAGCAATTCTCCCTCCAGATTTGAGCAGGGCGTACCTGTCTACCCCTGTGAAAGGGGGCAATGACTACATCAATGCAGTCTTCTTACCAGTAAGTCTTTATGTTTCTGGTTTAGTTTGTTTTGTTTTCATTAATATACCCAGTATGTTTTAATCCCAGATAACATACCTGTAAATGTTGACTCATATTTCATTGGAAGTCAACAAACACGAGTCATTTGGTTTATGTTCGTTTGGTAAGGGGAAACAATGCAAAACACTACATGTAAATTGTGCTCGTTTCAAAACAAATATTAAAGTCACCACTACTACCTTAGCTGCTGCTGCTGCTGATGATGATGATGATGATAATAGTTACCCATCTTCCTAATGTTTTTTTATGCCCCCGGCATCTTGATGCAGGAGGCATATAGTGATCGTCCTGTCCGTCCTTCCTTCCGTCTGTGACAAGGTTAAGTAGACTTTACCGTTTTGTCTAGCACCAACACCGCTTACTACAACACTTTGATACCTACACAGTTGTTGCTTATGACCATTCCCTATCCACCCATATCGCCTAACCTTACTTTGACCTTGACCTAATTTGGACTTATAATAATTCAAAAGTGCCATTTCTTGGTAAACTAGATTTTACCATTTCGTCTAGCACCAACACCGCTTACTACAACACTTAGATATTTACACAGCTGTTACATATGACTATTTCCAATCCACCCATATCACCCAACCTTACTTTGACCTTGACCTTGACCTAATTTGCACTTAGAATAATTCAAATGGGCTGTTTCTTGGTTAACTAGATTTTACCATTTCGTCTAGCACCAACACCGCTTGCTACAACACTTGGATACTTACACAGTTGTTGCTTATGACCATCCCCAATCCACCCATATCACCCAACTTTACTTTGACCTTGAACTAAATTGGACTAAGATATGGACTACCCAGCACCAACCCGGGGCATGTGTTGTGTTTACCAAACACAGAATCTTGTTCTCCATAATACTTGAGCTTTTGACGTAAATGCATAAGCTAAACAAAGGAAAGCCTGAAGTTAATGTTGAAGCTGTTTAGCTGCAACAACCCCTGCATATTTTTCAGTTAAAGCATGCAACTCACATATGAATCGCCATTTATTGACAACCCTAGGTTGATTTAGTTTCAAAGTTGCTTTACTTGCTGTATTCTTCTTTCTCTCAGACGTGCATGAACAAGACTGGTCTGCTGATAACCCAGATGCCACTGCCACATACAGTCACCGACTTCTGGCGACTGGTCTACGACCAGCACGTGCACAACATCGTGATGATGAACAATGTGGACGATGACGATGATGTAAGATTTCATACGGTCATAACCACGATTGTTATTATTAACCTATTGCCGATCAAATTCATCGTTTAAAACCGAGAGAAAATCAGTTGTTTTTTCAGGAACTTAAAAATTGTGATTGGTAATAGACCCGTGGCCAAATCGCTTAGACTTAGACAAAAATCACTTGTTTCATTTGATAATGACAATCCTTCGAGTCATAACACAATAATTTTCTAGAGAATTTTAGTTTGTGTGTTTGTGTTGAGTGTGGTTGAACAATGTTTCACACATGGATCCCTATTGGGATATTTCCCCCATTAAAAAGTCTGATTTTTATAAGAAATTGGTCTTTTTTTGTGTTATAAATGGAATAAATCAGTCATTGATTTCATTGCGGTATTTTCCAGACAATTGGGGAGTACTGGCCCTCAGATGACAGCACATACGGGCCATTCAGAGTCCAGATGCTAAGCTGTGAGAATCCCTGTGAAGACTTCTCAATTATGAACATGCTTCTCACGTATAAATCTCTGGTAAGAAAACTGGCCGATTTCTCAATTATGAAAATGCTTCTAACGTATAAATCGCTGGTAAGAAAACTGGACGATTTCTCAGTTATGAAAATGCTTCTAACGTATAAATCGCTGGTAAGAAAACTGGCAGATTTCTCAGTTATGAACATGCTTCTCACGTATAAATCTCTGGTAAGAAAACTGGCAGATTTCTCAATTATGAATATGCTTCTCACATTTAAATCTCTGGTAAGAAAACTTGCAGATTTCTCAATTATGAACATGCTTCTCACTTATAAATCGCTGGTAAGAAAACTGGCAGATTTCTCAATTATGAACATGCTTCTCACGTATAAATCTCTGGTAAGAAAACTGGCAGATTTCTCAATTATGAACATGCTCTTCACGTACAAATCTCTGGTAAGAAAACTTACTCATTTCTCAGTTACAAGTGAAATGTAATGTTTTCAGTTCTTGAATGTTGTTATTTTCCAGAATGATTAAAATAATGTGTATTGTCATAAAATCTTGTGAAGTTTAAACACAAGTTACCTTTTTAAAAAAAAAAAATTCATTACCTCTCACCTACTTGGGTATATGTTAGTATGTTCTTGATTAATTTCCCTGTCACAACAGTATATATAAAATGTGTTTATTTTGAAATGTATCCTATGAAATGATGAACCTGTACAAATACCATCGTTTTATCACCAGAGTCGGGAATCCAAGATGCAGGTGAAGATGTTCCGATTGCAGAGCTGGTCGGAGGATGAGATGTTACCCGCCTCGACAAAACCACTGACCTCCCTTTACAGTCAGGTGTCGCTGGCACCACGGGACTCCCCAACAGAGGCTGTCATTGTCCACTGCATGTAAGCTGTCATTTAGATGCTAACGTTTATTAAACCAATTGTGGATCCACTGCATGTAAGCTGTCATTGAAATGCTTACATTTATTAAACCAATTGTGAATCCACTGGTTCAAGTTGTTTTGTGCTTCGTTTTTTTGCGGGTGGGTGGGAGTAGAATATATTTTTATGATTTGTGTTTTGTGTTGTTTATGCCTAAATAAGCTTTATAAGACTAAATCTGAGAATATATGTTTTTGCAGGAATGGAGCAGAGCGCAGTGGTCTGTACTGTATAATAGCGGCAGTTCTGGAGCGACTCAATGCGGAACAGAAGGTCAACATTCCTCAGACAGTCCAGCAGCTGAGGGGACGACGGCCTCAACTGATACACACATTGGTAGGGACCTTATGTTTCAAGCCTCTAGGGCTGATAATTTCAATATTTTCTTACGTTCTACAGTCTAGCTGTTGAGGGGACAATGGCTTAAGTTGATACACTCGCTGGTAGGTGTTGTGGGAATTATGTTCATGGTCATTCTGTGATTAATATCTTCTCTAAGCCAGCAAGAGGGGATGGCACATTCCTCAGCTGATTCACACAGTGGTTTGTATTTTGGGGTGTTTTTAATGTTTCAAAATCATGATAAATATTTTCTCCACATTCTACAGTCGTATAGTTGAGGGGGCGACGACCAGAACTGATTCACGCAATAGTAAGTATTGTGGGAAGTGTTGTGGGAAGTTAGGTTCAAAAGCTCATGCGGCAATCATTGTCGTACCCAGATTAATATTTTCTGTTTCAAAAGTTAGCAGTTGAGGTTGAAAAAGGCCCTAATTTAATCACACACTGCTCGGTATTTGTGGATCCTTTGTTCCAAAGCTTATTGGCTCATTTTGGTCATACCTGATTACTATCTTGCTGTCAACGAGCCAGCAATTTGGTGAAAGGTACATCAAGCATTTAAATTTGCTTGTTGTTTGAAATCTGCAGTTTGGTGAAAGTCACATTGACCATTTGAATTCGCTTGTTGTTTCAAATCAGCAATTTGGTGAAAAAGACATAAACCATTTTAAATTCCAGATGTTTCAGATCAGCAATTTGGTGAAAGGCACATCAACAATTTAAATTTAAATTTGCTTGTTTCAAATCAGCAATTTGGTGAAAGGCACATTGACCATTTGAATTTGCTTGTTGCTTCAAACCAGCAATTTTGTGAAACGGACATCAACCATTTAAATGTGCTTGTTGTTTCTCTGATTTCAGGACCAGCTTGAGTTTGTGTACAAAGCAGTGGCAGATTATATTGAATCTATGCAGGAGTATGCCAATCTGCAGTTTTGATACGTAGTGTTTAAGGCTTTTAATGACAGTCTGTGATCATGAAAGATTTTACAGAAACTTACATGTCTTTATTCAACACAAAGTGCTATTTTGTGTCATATTTTTAGCCTTCACTCAATTGTGAAGTTGATATTGTTATTTCAGAACAGGAAGATATTGTTTTAAATGTGGTTTTGTGTCTTATACATTATCTTTATAGTCTTGCATGTTAAATTTTATACATTGACCATTTAAAGTGTACCTAAATTAATGGGTCTTTGATATGTTGTTTGCTTACCAGGGCTAAGGACATAAAATCTGTAAATGTTATTATTTAGACAAATAAAATATATGAACAAGTACTTTGTTCAGAAATAACATAGTTGAACATTATCTCCTCACCTAATTTGAAATGAGTTTTTATTAATATAACAACTTACAGTGTTCAGTAGGACAAGATACAATTTACATTTTAATTTGTCATGCATTATTTCCATATAACACACAGCTAATTGTAATGTGTTCGTTCCTATATATATTAATATATATATATATTAATGACACTGTTACGCTTTGTACTTCATTTTAAGATTTTAGAACTGGACATACATCGCATATTCATTTAGAATTTTTAGGAAAATATATAATTAATTTTAATAAATCATGAACAATTTTCTTATAGTTATTGGATTGTATATTCTCATATTCTCTTTTGTTTTATAAACACTTTTAATCTCTCTCTACAGACCTTTAAAAACTACCCTCTATTTTTTATCTCCAGGTGCTTTTTATGGGGCCAATATTGTTTAACATTTGAATACTGTTAATCTGAAACGATTGTACATATTTGTGTTTTAAAAGTATTCTTTTAACGATCAGCAACGTTACTGTTTTCAACAGTAAATCATGCTGTGCAAGAAAATCAACACAATTTCACTCAGTGTTTATTAGAAGATTTTTGGTCACATAGAAATAATTTAGATGTCTGTACAAAAATTACTGATTATTTCTTTCTTTCTAAACATGACAGATATACAAAGTACAGTGTCAGGAAAGTGATGGGTTTTTTTTACTCTCTTACTCTAAATAGTTCTAAAAATAATAGATATTGATAGATCTAATTAAAAGTGTAAAATGTACACTCAAAGTCGGGAATAAATGAGTGTACA
Organism: Congeria kusceri; assembly: GCA_027627225.1. NCBI lineage: Eukaryota > Metazoa > Mollusca > Bivalvia > Myida > Dreissenidae > Congeria > Congeria kusceri. The sequence continues at coordinate 63,166,044 of CM051032.1, forward strand.
ATGTTTGAAGTTGTATGACTGTTGTTCACCATTCATATTTTCTGATTTACCTTGTTTCAATCTTTTCACATTCCTTTCTTCTATATGTATATATTTGTTGTTTTGTAATGTTTATATAGCAAGATTTTAAGTTGTAGTAACTTTTTTGTAAGTATGTACTAAATATTTTGTAAAAACCAAAGACTGTCATGTTGTTAACATTAAATATACCATCTGCACAATTTGTATACTAATATCATTTTTTTCGGCGTAGCTGTCTAAGATCATTTTTGACCTAGATTTCTTATGATAATTATGCAGCGAGAAAATTGAATGCCAATAGAGTCGGGCAAATTTTCTAATTTTAGGGAATGCAAACTTAAAACAATCGTGTAACGTACACCAATAACTGTTGCATACTTTTCAGCATTAAAATTTACATAATTGTTTACATAAGCGGTTAAAATAAAGTTATTAACATATCTTCGACATACACTATAGAAATGAACAAAATTATGAACAATTTTACTCATTGTATGTCATGATCAGAATGTTATATTCATTCACATAATGAAATAATTATATTGTTTAGCCTACATAATCGGCGCGCTCTATAAATAGCAATTACAATGCTACAATTCACGGGGACGACAGTCGGTCACAACGTACAATGTTGCCTGTTGAGCTCGCAAGCACAAAATAAAAAGTGGTACATTTCTGGTATTTTTCTGATAAATAAGCAAAAAAAATTATTAGCAAATTTGATTGAGCTTATATTTCCAATTATTTTATCATTGTTTAAAAATATCATTGTACGCTGTAACCGACTGTCATCCTCGTGAATTCCTACAACTCCAGCAGAAAAATCTTTCTAAAAATAGTGCGTGATAAAGCTGTAATAATACACACGCATCAATTAGCGTCCGGAGAATCCTTAACCCGAGAATTTCAATAATTGGAGAATTTATAAAGTCACTGCGCATGTTAATTAATATTTGAATTGTGGTTGCGTTTAATTAAGAATTATTTATAATTGCACCTTTCTATCAGCTTCTTATTCTATCTATAAAAATGTTAAACATCTTTCTATCAGTTAAATGTGGTGAACGAAGTCTCGTAATACAGTGAAAGGTTATTCATGTTACTTTAACTTCATTTGCGCAGTTTATTCACGGTACACATATTAACAATGATTGAGTTAATCTCAATTTAATTTTGGGGCCGATAAGTTTTCGTATGGTGTCTGAAAAATCTAGTGTCCGAGAAGTCTCCTTAGTAGGGACCGAGAAGTCACGTAACCGATCATCTTGGTCCTCTTGTATTATATTTAGGGCAAAAAAATGACATCTCAATATTAATTTCAACGCTGATTGTCTTTTTTAAAGACATTTCTTGTTTATGTGTATTGTTTCTCTGTTGTATCTGTAGCGTTATTTATAGATATTCTGGTGTAGATGTATAATGTTGTTTTGAGTACCTGAAGATTTATGTTGTTTTAAATACATGAAAATGCCTCATGTCTGAAAATTGTCTGACATATGTAGATTATGATTCTCATAGAATTGGTATACTAGTGTAAAATATCCGTAAATCGATCATTACACTATCACATGATGTGTACAGATGATTGATTTTCTCCTATTAGTGATTTGTTCTCTTTTAATGTGAAGTGAAAGTGAAGTGTCTTCCACTGTATAATCATAGATATTTCTGGGTCTTATTGAAGATATTAATGTTAATTCAGTAGTTGCTTTAACATAAAAAATGAAATTATTACATATGATTGACATGCACTCAATACTTTTCTTTCCACGTTTTTATTAAATCAGACACAAAACAATTTAAGATCAATTAAATTTAAAAAGAATTTTATGTTGATGTATATTATGTTCCTTAAAAAAATTTAAAACTGTGTCAACTCATAAACAAAATATGTTCTTCAGTTTCTTAAATACAGCTCTCAAGTATTATTGTATATGTAATAATGGCTTTATGTTATTATTTTCCGAGTCGTGACTTTTAGTTTAATGAGACTAAAATAAATCAGAGCTTTTATGGATGTTAGCATAATATGGAATAGAACTATAATATATTTGAAATCAAAATACATGCATGTGCAATATATGAATAGAAATGAGGCGTGTCATGGGAAAACCGGGCCTAATGTATGTGCTTTAAGGGTTGTCCCAGAGTAGCCAGGGATGTCTGCACAGGCTAATCCAGGACGCCACTTCCCGCTTTCAGTGGATTTATGTTTAGAAGAGACTTCCTTGAAACAGTAAATACTGTAAAAGCAGAATGTGTCGTCCTGGATTAGCCTATGCGGACTGGGTCAGCCTGTGCAGACTGCACATCTCTAACGGCCACATGTTGTTTGCTAAAGGTGTTCAATGTGGTTATAATAAATATTATATGAAGGGCTTGTACTAGATTTTTGCGAATAAATATGTTACAATAGAGCAATTATGTAATTATAATACTATTACACACTTATTACTTGGTAGACTTCCAGTTATATCTATTCACAAACACTCATGTAGGTCACAGTGCTCAAAGTAGTTTATACTGTGTGAATATTCTAAATATATTACTATCACACACTTCTTACTAGGTAGACTTCCAGAAATATCTTTGCACTACTTTAATACTTGAATCTATGCGAGTACTCAATTGATTGAAAATGCGAATATTCGAATACCAATTTGGTATTCAATGTTATCCCTAGTCTATATATACATGTCATGTCCAAATATTTATGAAAGGAAATTTTATTTTTGTAATAATAACACATTTTCAATAATGATTTTCCATAGAACTTTGTTTGACAGAATTTAATTACTTTGAAATATTATGTCTTCCCTTTGACTGGTCTAAGTAATAATCCTGTAAACATGGTAAGATATTTTAACTCATGGCTCTACCTTACAGCTTCAAACATTCTGTTTTCCTTTCTGCTCAATTGATGTTCATGGACCAATAGGAATGGACTTAAGTTTCTTACTCCGTCATATATGTGTAAATTTGTGGTTTGTAGAAGGATGTTGTGTATACTTTTTATTCTTTGTGTCATACATAGCAAATGTGTAATCCGTGTTGTATTTTGTTGTAGTTGTAAAACTTAATTTGATTTAGATGAAAATATGAGGCGCGTCGTGGGAAAACCAGACTTAATGCATGTGCGTAAAATGTCGTCCCGGATTAGCCTGTGCAGTCTGCACAGGCTAATGGGGGATGGCACTTTCCGCTTTTATGGTATTTTCTGTTTCAAGGAAGTCTCTTCTAACCATAAATCCACTGTAGGCGGAAAGTGCCATCCTGGATCAGCCTGTGCAGTCCGCAGTCTGCGGGACGACACTTTAGGCACATGCATTAAGTCCGGTTTTCCCACGACGCGCCTCATATGTTTTTTATGTTTTGAACGCATTTTAAGTTGCAGACTGGTACCTAATTAGGGCTCATTTTTCATTTCATTTCTTTTTATGCAGTTGTAAATAGTGTGTTTTTGTTCTTTTGCATTATCTGATTGTTTTGTTGTTTTGAGTAAGTTTTCCATTTTCAAAACGCAATACTTATTGTTACACTCCAAAAGTCTCAAATCCCGTTATGGTAAAAATATGTGTCAATCAAAATAGTGGTTAAATTCAATGGACTGTCGAAACAAATTGAGCAAAACACATAATTTTAAAGCAAACATTTTTCTCTATTTCATGATTATCCATTATGTAAAGGGATGCATGTTTTATTTTCTTTACTCTTTTTATATTATATTTTCTGTAAAAGCATAATGTGCCATTTTTATATTACTTTTTCACAAATCTATATAGTGTCATTAATGTTTTAAACATTCTTATGCTAAAATAAATTGTCAAGCGTCACAACTGTTCGGTTATTTTCATATTACAGTTATTATGTAAAACATCATTTTCTATAGTTGGGAGTAGGAAACATAATGTTACTATTCTTTCATTGAACAGAATATCTTGTAAATTGTAAGACAAAAATGTGGCCTGTCCTGGGAAAACCTGGGCTAAATGCATGTGCATAAAGTGTCGTCCCGTATTAGCCTGTTCATCTGCATTCTGCACACGCTAATCTGGGACAACACTTTCCACTGACAGTGATTTTATGTTTATAAGAGACTTGAAACAGAAAATACCATAAAAGTGGAAAGTGTCGTCCCGGATTAGCCTCTGCAGACTGCAGAGGCTAATCCGGGACATCCCTTTACGCACATGCATTTAGCGCGGGTTTCCCACTACACGCCTCAAATGTATTAAACCCAACTGCAGGTGTAATTGGAGCATTAAAATATTTCGCTTTCACGAATACTAATGCAAGCCCACCCACGTTAATACTGATTAAAAAGCAGGACATTGGTGAAATAGGAACGTTGATTGTTATTGTTTACAATCGGGATATTTCGTACATGCGCACTGACTGGTTGGCAAAAGCGCTGGTTACAGATACGGAAAACATGCATACAGACATGTGTCAAAAACTGTGAACCCTCCCCCCTGACACACCCGTACAATATTGGTGATCTGTTCAACATGTTTATAATATGGTTCAAGTGATGAGAATTTCTAAGCATAAACATATGCAAGTTTGCAGTGCGATGCGTTCAGTGTATTTTGTGCAATGGTATCCACATACGTTTTTGGAAAGTGTTCTAGTAGAGAAGATTCAAATATGAGTAATACAAACATTAACGAAGTACAGGTTTTTACTGAGGATTTAGGAAGTCAAATATAAACTGAAGAAATTATTTTGATTATAAATGCCAGACAAAAACAAACTACCAGGATAATGTCTACATTCTGTAAAGCCTAACAAAATAGAAAAATCTACATAAACAAATAGTCAATAAATTGCAAACAAACATAACTTCATAAAAGCTAGTATTCAACTAATGCCTTGCAAAAACATTTTAATAAGTCATGATTAAAAATTCAATAAAAGGGGCTAAGGAACTACTGTTCTGAGCAAGTTTCATGAAAATGTGGCATCTAGAGTGTTCACAAGCTTTTTTTTCGATTTTGAGCTCACCTGAATTATTATTCAGTGAACACTCTAAAGGTCACTTTTTTTTAACCAATATTCTTGACACTTGCTCAGAACATTTGTTTCAATGATATCTCGGACGAGTTCGAAACTAGCTCATGTCGGGTCAAAAACTAGGGTCACCAGGACATATTGAAAAAAGCTTGTAAATACTCTAGATGCCACATTTATAGCCCAATCATCATGAAACTTGCTCAGAACATTTGTCCAAATGATATCTGGGACACGTTTGAAACCAGGTGACATGGGGTCATAGGTCAACAGGCCAAATGGAAAACAAGAGGGCCATGAGAGCCCTAGGATGCTGACCTGAGACCTTGTAACCCAATTGGAATTTGCATACCAGAGGCATGGCTTATTTTTATCCCAGGGGCATAAGTTGAACAACCTTGAACAAACCTTGTATTATTGAAACAAATGTTCTGAGCGAGTTTAAATAAGATTGGGTAAACAATATTACTTCAAGAGTGTTCATAGGCGTTTTATTCAATTTGACCTAGTGACCTAGTTTTTGACTCCACATGAGCCAGTTTTGAACTCGTCCTAGATATCATTAGAACAAATGTTCTGGGCAAGTTTCGTGAAGAGTGGGCAATAAATGTGGCCTCTATAGTGTTCACAAGCTTTTGAAAGTTTTCAATATAGCCATATACGGAAAACTGCCCCGCCCTCTGGCGGCCATGTTTTTCAATGGAGCGGAACCATTTAGGAACTTGGCTGATATATCATAAGAACAAATGTTCTGAGCAAGTTTCATATTGATTAGGCAAAAAATGTGAATCCTCGAGTGTTCACACGCTTTTTCTTTAGCCATATAAGAAAAACTGCCCCGCCCCCTGGCGGCCATGTTTTTCAATGGAGCGGAACCATTTAGGAACTTGGCTGAGATATCATAAGAACAAATGTTCTGAGCAAGTTTCATATTGATTAGGCAAAAAATGTGAATCCTAGAGTGTTCACACGCTTTTTCTTTAGCCATATAAGGAAAACTGCCCCGCCCCCTGGCGGCCATGTTTTTCAGTGGAGCGAAACCATTTTAAAACTCGGCCGAGATATCCTAAAAACAAATGTTCAGAGCAAGTTACATGTTAATTAGGCAAAACATGTGACTTCTAGAGTGTTCACAAGCCTTTTCTATAGCCATATAAGGAAAACTGCCCCGCCCCCTGGCGGCCATATTTTTCAACAGAAAGGAACCATTTTTGAACTCGGCCAAGATATCATAAGAACAAATGTTCTGCAAAAGTTGCACGCTGATTGGGCAAAAAATGTGACTTCTAGCGTGTTCACAAGCTGTTTCTTCAATCTGACCTAGTGACCTAGTTTTTTGACCCCACATAACCCAGTTTCGAGCTGGTCCGAGATATTGCAACAAATGTTCTGAGCAAGTTTCAAGAAGATTGGTTCGCAAGGTAAATGTTGACGACGAACGATTCACAACGGACGACGGGTAGAGGCGATCACAAAAGCTCACCATGAGCACGTTGTTACAAAATAACTTAACACCCTCAAAAAATAGTATTCTACAAACGCCTTACAAAATAAGGCTGACAAACTTGTGTAAGTATTTAATAAATGTCAAATGAAATATGCTAGTATTCAATTAATGCTTTACAAAATAACTTGATTTATTAAAATTGTTTGCATTGAATAAATGCCGTATAAAATTAGGTAGATGTACACTTTTAAAATTGTTCGCATTGAACAAATGCCGTACAAAATTAGGTACATGCACTTGAGTTAGTATTCAAATTATTTAATAAATTTCCAATAAAATAATGTTAGTATTTAATAAATGCTTTATAAAATAACTTATTAATAAACGCTTTACAAAATTAGGTAGATACACTTGAGTTAGTATTCAAAAAATGCCAAAAAATACCAAACGGTACATCAACTTTGGAAGTAAATGCCTAACAACATGGTTTCATAATAAACAAGTCACTGTGTTCGATAAACACACATGCCCCGGTTAGTGCTGGACAGCCCATTTGAATTATTCTAGCCCATTTGAATTATTCTAAGTCCAAATTAGGTCAAGATCAAGGTCAAAGTGAGGTTGGTTGATATGGGTGGATAGGGAATGGTCATAAGCAACAACTGTGTCTGTATCCAAGTGTTGTAGTAAGCGGTGTTGGTGCTAGAAGAAAAGGTAAAATCTACTTAACCTTGTCACGAAAGGACGGACAGAAGGACGGATGGACAATCACTATATGACGTCTTTCCGGTTAGTGACTCCGCAATGATTAATTAACACCGTATGTCAATGCAAACTACATAATTTCCTTCAGCTTTTCACGAGACATATTGCATTTTACTGACGGTGTAATAAAAAAACATGATTATTACTGGAAAACATACATTATGTTCCAGGAAAATACATAAACGATAAAAACAAGTATGCACAAATCATATAACAAGCAGCGAAACAATATTTCAATAATCGTACCCCACATGCAGCATTATGTAAACAGATACAACGAACTTTTAATACTATACAAACAAGAGCTGTTTGTAAAACACGTATGCCCCTCTTGATTAAAAGCAATCTTGAGAATATCAAGTTTGGTGAAAATCAGAGGAAAACTGTTGGACTTAAACTGCTAAAAAGCCAATTTTAGATAAATCAAGGCCCACAACTCTGTAGTACCTGGGGCGATTTGGTTGCTCATCAAACTTAGTTAAGATATTATTCCCTCAAACATTTTCATCAAGTTTGTTGAAGATCGGATGAAAACTTTTGTACATGTGAACGGAAATGACTAAAAGGCTAATTTTTTATAATTCAAGGGCCATAACTTAACAGTTCCTGCGGCAATTTGGTTGATTATCGAACCTGACCGAGATATTATAACCACACAGATTTAAATAATGTTTGGTGAGGTGAAGATCGGATAAAAAACGGTTGGCCTTTCAGAGCTGAAAAGGCCAATTAAGATCATTCAAGGCAATTAGTCCACAGTTCCTGGGGAGATTTGGCTGATTATCGAACATGGCCGAGATATTATGCCCACAAACATTTTCATGAAGTTTGATGAAGATCGGGTGAAAACTGTTTGACTTAACGAGCGGAAACGAAAGTGGTCTAACGACCGACAGACCGACCGACAGACCGACCGACATTATCAAACTAAAATACCCCCACCATCTTCAATGGGGGCATACCAATATCTGAATATAGTTTCAGACAAAAATATGAACTGACAATCTTACAGAGTGTATGCGCAGTAATGTAATAAACACATATCAATACTTCACTTCCAATGATGACCTCATTGTTAATTAACAAACATGAACACTAAAGGTTATAATAAACTTCTGTCGATTCGATGTATTCGGCTATCGCTTTATGCACAAGTTCAAATTGGTCCTGAAAAACAAATTATATCATATTTAATCACATTACCACACATGTATTTTACTAGACAATTATGTCCAAATGTACAACATAATGTGCCACAACTGCTGTATTAAATTTCTAAAAATGTATGTGTATATTTGCATTATTAGAACATTAGCAGTTTGACGGAAGTGTTAAATAGCATGAAAGTACATCTGTATAAAAGGGACTCGGAAGTAAACGCAGGCCATAAAGTACCACGTAAGTCAAGCGACACAATGCCTTTACCACATGAAGGAACACAATGCCTTTACAACATGAAGGAACACATTGTGTTTACAACATGAAGGAACACAATGCCTTTACCACATGAAGGAACACAATGCCTTTACCACATGAAGGAACACAATGCCTTTACCACATGAAGGAACACAATGCCTTTACCACATGAAGGAACACAATGCCTTTACCACATGAAGGAACACAATGCCTTTACCACATGAAGGAACACAATGCCTTTACCACATGAAGGAACACATTGTGTTTACAACATGAAGGAACACAATGCCTTTACCACATGAAGGAACACAATGCCTTTACCACATGAGTTACATGATACACCATACTAATGCATAGGACACATACTAAGTGACTAAATCTGTGGTAACCTCCTCAAATGGTCAATGTAGTACCACTATAAGAGGGAGATTAACCAAGATGTAAAGATGTACAAACTTGATATGTGGTAAATAATTAACTAATCTGTACAATAATTAACTAATCGATACATTATTCGACAATATTATAAAATGAACTATTCCGTTATATGACAATTAAATTTGTTAAATTAATAAGAGAGGCTAACCACAGCATACGTGCAATGTTTGCAGGCACGACAACATGAAATAAAATCGATTATGAACTAAAATATAGTACTCGTGTTAAGATAAGTTCCAAGATATATTGCCAAATACGATTAGCGTATCGTTGTACAGTTTAGATAAAATCAATAGTACTGGGTGTAACATTGTCAAGGAAATCATGGAAGCCATGACATACATACAAGACATTCTGATGACGAATCGTTAGAAGATACGACTATTTACATTTCTTGTTAGACTGAAAATCATCGATTCTTACTATGGAAAGAATCGACATTACTCGTTAGATGAAAACTCACGGACAAATATAGTACGATACGAAAGCAATTACAACGCAGATGGTGTTCCTCTAAATTCCCCACCCTCCTTTCTAAGTTTCTTAGCCATTGGAGAAAGAAAGAAAATTTGAAATAGAAATACGTACCAAGGAATTAATCAATCCAGGAAGTCCCGCTCTCATCTGATGGATTGTCTTGTTAACGTTCACTTTCTTTTCTGCAATCACTCTCTCCAGAACTGCACTCGTCACACAAAACAGCCCAGTACGTTTTACTCCATTCCTTGTAAATACACATTGACATTTTTTATCACGAGTTGCAAAACCTTTCAGAATGGGCATTTATATAATAATTTATTATAAAACTATCTGCAAAAGTAGGTGGGGCTTTCCAAAAGTTCGTGGACAAGTGCCATAAAATCAAAACCCACCAAATGTAAAATCACGCGCAGCATAAAAACGACGATGAAACAACGCATTAAATATTTGAACTAAATTATACTATGATATACCTCAAGTAAAAAAGATCTAGTAGGTAAAATCAAAATTCATACCCTTAGACATTAGCATAAACATTTTAATTCATGAATAACCAGTATAGCATTGTCTTTCTACAAAATACTCATACAATACAATATCAATAATGGTTTTTAAAGGTGTGAAAAGAATTCAATTCCAGCACAGCACAAATCGTCCGATTGTTTGACAACTTAAATAACTAAACAAACGTCACTAAAAGTGCTTTTCTGTACCATATCTCAATCAATGGTTTATATTACTTGAACTAAATGTGTAAGATATTTTTCAAAAACTATTATGTATAAGTAAGCTCATATGTTCTCTCATGAAAGACCAGCCATAGATACTAGACGGTATTATTTCCTTAAGGTAGATTCAAGGATGTTAGAAAAATCTTTAAAAATCGAAATAACACATCTGACAAAGAAATATATTTGAAACATTGTGTCTTTAAAAAAAAAATCATCAACTGAAATTGATAAAAAGCGTTGTTAACGCCTTTCATCGGTATTTTTTTGGGGAAAAAACGTGATTACTTACATAGCGTTAAAAATGCATTGTTTTTATTACGAGTCAGAATGGCCGAGTAGTTAGCGCGAAAGACTTTTGATCAGGGCAGTCGTAGGTTCAAGTCTCAGCGAAGGCAATCGTTTAATTATATATTTTTTCTTTATATACTATTCGTTATTTATTAGTGCAATTGCGTTAGTTTACGCCGTTAAGACATGAAATGACTTTTTCAAAAATACGAAAATCTGTTAACGAGTCCCTTGAATATAACATAACATTTAATTATCAGTGGGTATAGTGTTTCTATGGCAACGTGCATTTTGGTGAGATCAATAAGTTGGTCCTGCCATACCCGTTCGATTTAAAATATTATCAGAACTACTCGTTCGAATCCTTCTAAAGGCACCAATACACTCGATACTGATTATGACTTCACGAGTCCATACCCTTTGATTAGTTCAACTGCGCTCACATTTGTAACTAGCATCAAATAAATAATACATTCATTACAAGAATCAACATAACTTATTAAGAGATCGGATTACATACATTTTGCTATTAACTATGATGGTTTCGGTGTCCGAATCACGAGGAGAATTCATCACTTGGCTAATGAATGACATTAAAGGCCGTGTGGACTCTGCCACCTTCATTCGTTGCAGCCAGCCCTTGAAGTGGAACAGTCGAATCTGAATCTTCCTCTCTTCCATCTAAATAAATGATCAACATTCAAAACAGTGTTCAACGATAATACGACTCACTTCTTCACCACTTTGTACGTAATGCATGATGAATTAAACTATAGTTTTCATTCACTTTCTACTTTACGTGAAACACAGAAGTAACTTGTTATCGTATTGTATTACAACAGTAGTTAAGTATCCAAAAAATGAAAATCACAAGTTCATACACAGAAGTCAGAGTGTATGTTTTAACGCATATCGCTGGAACAAAATATTCGCAAAATTATTCATGAATTAACGTATACATATGCACAACTACAGACCGCATCATTACTCATTCATGTGCGTTATATTGATGTATCTAGGTATATTCATGTATTGCATACTTTTGATAATAATTAAACAACAACATTACTTTCTTACCAGAGATTTGTACATTAGCAGCATATTCATGACTGAGAAATCTGCATCTGATTGTTCACAGTCCAGCACCTTAACATGGAAGGGACCGTATGACATGTCAGACGGAGGCAAAATGCTTTTCTGTAATAAAACACACACACAATATTTTGTTATATTATTTAATAAATGCTTTTTAATCTAGATTCACTTTTATTATTACTTTTTTTCCATTTGATAACTTTGGAAAGAATACGTAGTCAATTTCTCTTTGCAATATGTTTCGGAGTGGTCTAACTAGATGCATTTATGGTTTTAATTTTTTATCATCGTATAATCCATAATTTAAAAAAGCACACTATGTTCTTGAAGAAGAATAAACAATATAATGTTATTTGTTTTAATAAAACGATTAGTTTATCACCTGCCCAATTGGAAATTTGATCTCAAAATTATTAAACATAGTACAGGATTACGTGTACACATTTATGCCCTAAGAATTGTAATGTAGTAGTCTTAAACTCTTACACCCTAAGAAAACAGTTCAAAAGAATCGCGATCCAACGCAATTCGTTTCGAATAATTCTTTATGACATCCATTTCATTGTTACAAACAACTTCCATATACTGCCTTGACCATATCATTGTCCGAAGATAAAAACAACAATCTTGTCTGGTTCTACACATTTATTTCATACTGGAAAATGTGAGGATTTACGTTGCTTGGTCTCCATGTATTGTTAATATCAACCAGCAACAGTTTCTTTAATAATATTTGATATATTTTAAAATCCTGTCAACTCACATCATCTGAACTGTCCATGATTACAATTTTATGTACGTGATTGTCGTATACACGTCTCCAGAAGCCAGTGAACGTATGTGGGCGTGACAAGTGGGTTGTCAGAAAGCGAGTCTTTTTGTTGTAAGTCTGCAATGGAAGACATTTCATTCTGTAAGGAAAACGCCATTCAATATTGCGGTTAAAATTTTTCTCACTCGTTTTCACATATAGTATCGATTAGAGCGGAAAAGGCGATCATCGAACCTTTTTGGCAATGGTATATATAATCGAATGACGCAAACGTTCAATATACCTCTGATTATTTACTTTAATTTAATTACAATTGCCTACCAATCAACACTCCATAACAACTATATGAAAGATTCTGCAAAGTAACAAATAAAATATTAGACTTCACGTGTAAGTCCAGTTTTAATGATGATGTTTTTACAACATACGCTAATAAAACGGCATTTATGTTGTCGTCCTCTTTCATTTTGCTCATTTCTGGGGGTATGGCTGATGAGTAATTGTTCTCATAAATACTGTCATCTGGTTCGTTATTACTGGCACTGACATCTCCCAAAGCTCCTGGTGCCAATTCGTTTATGACCTAAAAGTTACATTAACTGAATTTATGTTTTTGTTTATACATAATTTAATTAAATCAGAACTAGGTAAAGCAAACATAATATTTGTCTATGTCATTGTCATTTACACTTTAGTGACAGAAAATACTTCGATCTGCCATTGATGACTTGAAAATATCTGCGCTCTATGTTATGTTACTTCTAGTTTCTGCATTATGTAGCTTGTACCTCTCTACTGGAGAAGAATTAGTATAAGCACTGCTGACGCTTGTTTTCAAATTCAGTTTGTATAATGTTTATTGCCCTTTATATAATGAAATGTCATAATATGTTTGATTGCCCAAATAAATATGTTTAAACTAACTGAATTAAAATGCAATAATTTAATTATCACAATGTATTAGTAAATACTAGTACTAGATTCTTGTTTATACTCACCATTTGTTTTATGTTCGGGTTTACTCATTTGAGCCTATATATAAGCTTTGCATAATTATGATTTGTGTTGTTTTATTGTTCTTGTATTGTAAACAGCAATGAATTAGCAATTTCGGACTTGCCGAAACTGACACAAACTGATGCAGCTTAAATTATCGTTTATATACATTCTGAGGTAATTGTATACATTAATCATTATCATTAGATTGGTAATTAACTTGTATTTTTCTAACATATAATTTTACCTGATACTGGATTTTCAGCTTTTCCTTGTCGTTCTCCAGCAGTGACAGGTAATACCGACCAAAATCGGAAGCCGCAACGTCAGCCTCATTCACCGCCAACGCCTCGAGGACAGCGTGGTGCAGAAACTCGTACTGGGCCTGAGTACCAGACCGAACGTAACAAAAAGTCAATGAATAATTGTGTTTTGACCAAATGATGCAATATGGCTCAAAAATGAAAATAGTAAACACGAATCAAATGTTACTAGAAGACTTAGTGCTTCAAGGCAAGAATAAACAAATCATTATAAAATAACACTTTTATGCAGAAATGAACTTCCTCAAAATTTAAAATTAAGTGAAGTTAAATATTTTTATTTATGCTCGACTGTGTCGAAATCCAGAGGCTTATTGAGACATGTTCGAGTCCGTTTCCTGGGTAGAACCAGTACTTGATGCATTTTGAGAATAATCATTCAAACGCACTCCTATAAGGGATCGTACCCAAGACATCCTCATCGCATGACGGACACCATATCCATCACACCATTGTCAAAATTTTGAAAATAATTTTGTAAAATGTGTTAATAACTTTATGCAAAGATTACCAGATAAACAGTTAACACAAATATGTAGACGTTTATTTTTTTTCTACAAAATGCATGTTCAATATATGAACTTACCTCGGTGTTTACAAAGTTTGGTACTATCTGCCTCAGTTCGGACACTGTTTGAAAAATGTCGACAATCTTTTCCTCATTTGCCTGACGTATCACACAATCCAGAACTATGAATGTGCCAGTGTTACCAATGCCTGTACTGTAATACAATTGACACTCATTTTACATACACATTTTATTTAAAACCAAAACAACATATAGATTAAAATCTAGTAAGGCACTGTCACATTTAAAATAAATGACTCATGCACTAACATATAACATAACAATCTTATTAAATATAAACACAGCGAAACTCCAGTTTCGACAGCAGGAGAGAACTCTTATTAGCAGCCCGTTGTCATTTATTTATGGCAAGAGACCAATTGCCAAAGACAATACACAGGACATCACAAAAACACATAACAAACACAAAACACACATGAATAAAACTGGGATCACCGCCTTGGAACGGTCAATGCTAAGCATTGGGGGTTTAAACCGGTTTATGTGCGCACGAACCTCACACTTGGCCATGGATTATTCACAAAACATGTACGTGTAAATAAGAAATAACCTCATAGCATCGCAATTCAAATTAAACAGCAATTAAAGAGAATATTATTCAATTTATTTACCATTTAATTACTCAATGGCTAGATGCAAACCAGAGCAGCAGAATTGCAACTTTCTGAGGCACGATGAAATGACACCAGTTGGATGCTACTACACTATCCGCTGACGTTAGGGTTTGACTTAAATAATATTTAATAATAAAATAATAACATTTGTATTGCAATGCTAATGGAATTACCTGCAATGGACCAGAATTGGACCGTTCATTTCTGACGGGTCTTCCATTACTCTTTCTCGAAACGCTAGTAGCTCCCTGGGATCTTCAGGAACCCCAGAGTCGGGCCAGAAGGTGAAATGGTACAGAGTAAAATCTTTGACTTCGTTGGTTACTTTCTGCATTGGCCAGGAATTCGTATAGCACTGTAATACAAAGTAAGTGTTGGTTATAAGATATAATACATACTATTGTATTTTCAGATTGGTTTGATTATCCACAATGATTGCAAAATTATGTATTCTGTTATCATAGATTCTGATTAAATTGTTAAAAGAGACTGAAATAAACTGGGCTCGTTCACCAACCCATTCTTAGACTTAAGAATAAAGAATAGACTTAGACTCAAGAAATAATACTTGTGCGTTTGTAAATATGCCAGGTTCCAATGATGCTTATGTCATTTATACATCATTCTAAATAAAGGATGCTAAAATTGTCGTTGGTGAATACCAAATACAATTCAACTAACAGCCTTTTTAGAACAGAACAGTTTCAAGAATATTCTTTATTCTAAAGTATTAAGACTAAGAATCGGTTGGCGAATAAGCCGAGCTCAATTGCATACTTACAGTTAAAGGGAGTGAACCTATATGAAGGGAATGAACCTATATAAAGGGAGTGAACCTATATAAAGGGAGTGAACCTATATAAAGGGAGAAAACCTATATAAAGGGAGTGAACCTATATAAAGGGAGTGAACCTATATAAAGGGAGTGAACCAATATAAAGGGAGTGAACCTATATAAAATGAATGCAACAATCCGGATAATAATGTATGCAACTGAGTTTACAATTATATATTCATTGGTATTTAAAGATTGGTAATGCTCACCTGTACTGCACGTAGATGACGTATGACGTAGTTCTTACATTGTTCCTCTGATGTCAACATGACCAGACAGTTCCCAAATGTCACCTGTTCATATATCGCATGTCCAGGCCAGAAGCAAACGCACGAAGTCTGAAAAAGAAACACTTATGTAGACAGTATATTTCCAGTTAATTTTCCACTAATATACCTTATCATCTAGTTATAACCTGCATTAACTTTTATTTAAAGTATTTTACCTTGGAAAATGTTTCGACAAGGTCTATGAGGCAGGTAAGACAAAAAAGAATTAAATTTAAATAATTCATTTGGAATAGAAGGTCGTAAATATGTATTTCTATAACATGCTTAATATGAGCGCAGTTTGATTCTCTGGTTTGGCGCAAAACAATTTATATATAAGAGTGCAAGTTTGAAACTTACACTAACATGCAACTAAATAGTCTAATAATCAAAAGAAAACACTGCCAAGGAAACAATTTCGCCTTTCTAGCACTCATACGTTATCTTAAATCGTATATCTTTCAGTGTATTCCTTTCGCCGAGATATTAATGCAAGTTTAGGCAGCAGTATCTAGTCATTGGATTTCTTTGAAGTTTGCCTTTGATTGTATTATGCTTTTCAATTGGTGCCCTAAATGGGTGATCTCATGGAGCTTGGTCAGCAATATCTCAGTATTTACAATACCTTCATGTCCAATAGGCTTGTCAGCATCACGATTTTACAGCTTGGTCAGCAATATCTCAGTATTTACAATACCTTCATGTCCGATAGGCTTGTCAGCATCACGATTTTGCCGCACTCCTTCTGCCATATCATTCTCCAAAAGTTGTTCACCGTGTTCACTGTTGGACCCTGGGCCACGATGAAAGCATCTGGTTGCTTGTAACCCTGTTGAAAATAAACAAAAAATACGTATTATGGTGGCATACTTCTGCTAGCTTGACAGGACAATTTTCCTGTTGAACCCCGTACTGCCTCATACTAACTGGATATCTTAATTTTTTCAGTTAACACTTATCTAAAATTAGATGTTCAGTTATGTCATTGTGCTAAAGACAGGAAGACATTATGAACAGTCAATCTATTTGTATTTATATTACACCTATGTTTGAAATTGTATTTTTATTGAAATATCAGAATTGCGTATCAGAATGATTGGCGGCATATTGTTTTACCCTGTCTGTCTGTATGTCTGTCTGTCTGTTACCTGTAATATTGCATATAAAAACGACGCTTCCACCTACAATCATCTAACTTAATACGTAGGTTCCTCATGACAACCTTTAAAGGACCAGTACATTTTCAGGTCATTAGGTCAACTGGTCAAGGTCACACTTAAAGGTCAAAGGAAGAAAATAGGGTCCATTTATATATTACTCAGTATATTATCAAAGCTCCGTGTGTCATTTTACAGTGGCATCTCGTGTTATATTGTCTTGTCCGTCTTACTTTAAATAGATAAAATAGACAACTAAATTTTCATCCACTTAATCATGTTGTCATGTTCAGTTTCCTCTAAAACCTGATCTATTTTAGGTAACTGGATATCGGGAAAACTTTCGCAATATCCATTAAATTATGTGAATAAGTGGCGGCAGTAGTTAACTAAAACTATTCTTGTTATCCGCATTATTTTACTTAATGACTTGAAAGATAGCACGATATCCAGTTATCGTAAGTGTAAAGGTTGGCAGTAGTGTCCTGTAAAGATACCTGAGCGGATACCACTAGAGTTTTCTACTTGCCAGATAATAGCTGAATATGTGACTTTTTTTTAGAAAAAAAAAATCGACATAGCTAAGTGGATATGTGGTTGGCAGAAATATGCCATCATAATTTGCACCATCTTTAGACATAGATTTAACATAGTGGCATACTTTTGCATAAGATAACCAGATATATGTTCATGAAATTGTAATAAATTTTCACGAAAGCTTTCCCGAAAGCTTTTATAACTTTTGCGAAACAAGTTGATGTTTTCGTGAAAATATTAACTAGTTATCAAGATAAAAAGTAAAAGTAGTGCCCGGTACTGCATAATATAGTGTTATTACTTTTCGCAAAATATTGTAATTTATAGCGAGAGATATATTTTCACGAAAAGCTAAAATATTTGGTAAAGATTATTATTCTATTTTCATGAGAAAAAAAATAACTTTGGAGAAAATATTTAGCCTTTTGCGAAAAATATTACGATATTTAAATAGTTATCGTACGCAGTTTAAAGCACTAACTTGAATTGTTGCATTTAATATGGTTATATGGTTGAGAACTTTTCTTGAAAACTAGTCTAATTTTCACGAAAAGTTTAAGTTGACCTTGTGCAGAAGTATATGCCGTCATAATTAAACATACATAAAATATCGTTGTGCATACTATTTGTACATTATGTTTACACAACAAATGATTTAATGAGAAAACTACTTTCTGTAAGAAACTATAATTCCAACTGTTTTGCTAGATCTGCCTTTTTCAATTTATCACATTTTAAACGTTAAATCCCTTTCTGGAACATCCCCAATGCACATGCATTATAATGTGGAAATGTTGGCACCGTAACAAAAGACGCATTAGCGTAGTCCTCTTGAAATTTTTCATCTGGAGTCAGCTTCACGCCAGTCCATTCGACTGAAAGTATTTGAAATGCATTTGAGGCGTGTCGTGGGAAAACCTGGGTTAATGCATGTTCGTAAAGTGTCGTCCCATACTAACCTGTGCAGTCCGCACTGGCTAATCCAGGACGACACTTTCCGCCTTTAAAAACATAAATCCACTGTAGGCGGAAAGTGCAGTCCGCACAGGCTAATCCGGGACGACAATTTACGCACATGCATAAAGTCCGGGTTTCCAACGACACGCCTCATTTATAAATGGCTAGACTTCTTTTCACATTGTCATGATTCTATACTGAGCCAAAAAACAAACTTTCGTAAAGTACATGGCGATCGTCACAGTTACATCAAAGATGTGCACACATAAATACACGTGGTTATTGTAAAATCGCTATACTGTGCAAAATCGACCAGTTAAGCACAGGTCACACTGTCACGATTTTGGCTACGATTGCCCACGATTTACAAAATCTTGGTGAAGCGTGGTAAAGCGTGAACACATACGTACTGGCATATGTGTGAATCTTGAAGAATCTTGGGGGATCCTTATCTTTCGGGAAGTGCTACGACAGTTTTGAACATGTTCAAAACATTCGTGGCCTTTTTGTAGTGCCGCTATGTATTTTCCAGAACGTAGGACAATCCTAGTGCCATCGTATCTCAATCTGGCTTATTCTTACAGTCATCGAAGAGGCATTCATGGCCTGTCGTGTTTAATCGTGAATAATCGTGACTGATCTCATGACATATATATTACAAGACTGTACTACCTTATGCTACGCACATGGTACGGATTTCAACGCTTTCCCTACGGTTCAGTTACGATTCCAGTAGGATCTGTAGCGACAACTATCAAGACTTCTCATGAATATACACGATGGACCACTACAACGCGACGATTGGGTTGCGTTTCCTGTACGGTTTGTCGCGATGTTACTACGCACGCACTACGTTTGCCAACGATGGTGTCACGATTATGCACGAGGCATCGTGATGTCTGAATCGCATTGAAGCATAGTGAAGCGTGAGAATTATTGGCCGCTCGTAGGTTTATCGTGATGAATCGTCTTTAATCTTACTACAATCTTAGGAGAAACCTTGACAATCGTCTGTAATCGTCTTTTACCGTAGAGTATACCTGATGCTAGCGTAAAAAAAACGTAACAGATCGTATCATATCTTGGTGAAACCGTGGGAAATCGGCTGCGGAAACCTACAAGTGTCGTTGATATTCGTAGTCTCGTCCTACAACAACCGTAAGTATACGCAGGAAGATACAATCGGGGCACTGTGCATCCCGACTCATCACGATCAACATGTTTACGATCAATCGTGGGCTATCGTAGTTAAAGTCGTGACAGTGTGACCGGGGCTTTAATTACAGTAGATTCATAAGACAAACTTATAAAACAAACAGAATATTTCAGTCAAATCTATCCAAACGTTAAAACACTATCTACATTCAAACTTTGCGAAAGTTTCTTTGTTCGTTCGGTTTATATTCATGAATGCGTAGACACATTTTTGAATCAGATTACTAGGAACAGCTTTTCCTGATATTCGCTTAGATATTACATAACGTGTGAGTATTATTACATTTATTTTTGGACAGAGCAGTTTATTTTCTTTACACTGGTAGCAACGGAATAGTTCACAAATAATATTTACAACTGACTTTAAAACAAGAATATTGAGCAAATTCTTTATTGGTTGAACTCACTGATTTTTGTAGGTGACAACTAAAAAAAAAACTCCAAAACGGGATGCATTTTTATAATTTATCAAATGTATACCTGAATTGTTGACGCCCTTATATTTCTAAACGAGCTGTTAGAGATTAATGTAGATGTGTTTTTTTGTTTTTAGAAAATAATTACTATATTATTTGTTATATATAATGTGTATAATTACTAGCAGAAATGCTGCTGTGACTACTTTGGTGTATGTTGCGATTCAGAGCAGACTCCGCTGCATTTCTTTTCGAACCCGATGGTAAACTCTACAAAAATTCAACGTTCAAT
This sequence comes from Congeria kusceri, assembly GCA_027627225.1. Classification (NCBI taxonomy): domain Eukaryota; kingdom Metazoa; phylum Mollusca; class Bivalvia; order Myida; family Dreissenidae; genus Congeria; species Congeria kusceri. The sequence goes on from CM051032.1 coordinate 63,186,707, forward strand.
AGTTTATTATAACAACTAGTGACTCTTTGGTATAAACAGTATCAGAATCAAACACCTTTAAATTAATTATATTTTGATATCAATAATCGGCATTACATTATGTAAAAGTTGAACCTTACAAATGTTTTTCAGTTAACTATAACATCTGTCTGTGCATGGCAAGTAGTTAATGTTTCTACTTTCATACTCACTAAACACATATTTTGTTATGTAAAAGTTGAACCTTACAAATGTTTTTCAGTTAAATATAACATCTGTCTGTGCATGGCAAGTAGTTAATGTTTCTACTTGCATACTCACTAAACACATATTTTGTTAAAACAAGCATTTATTGTAATGGTATACTGTCACTAATGGAACTCACCTTAAATTCTTGCATGCTCCACCCAGGGTAATCAAGTTTTCTTTTTCGCATGACATCAATAAATGTTTTTGCAGGGACTTTAGAAAAAAGTCTACTGTAATGCGTAGAATCGGCATTTTCTACAAATAAAACATATTTTGACTTTTACTAACTCAAATGCAATTCACTTGGATACGCACAATTGATTAACATTCATGATCCGAATGCACATATGTTTAATATTTAAAATGAATCAAAACAAGTCTTAAAAAAAGCATGCAATGAATTTAATTCTTTTAAAATCGCGATATTGTAGACATAAATGCGTTATAACACTTCTGACACCACATGTTATTATGTTAATTCTCACACCATGTTATAATATTATTTCGGTTTGGTGTTTATAACTGTATATAGTCAATTGACTTAATAACATCACAGTTATAAATATTTATTCTAGAATTGTAACGAAGGCTTAGCATAAGCAGCTACACATTGTTCTACGGCATACTGAACACTACAAACTGAACAAAGGCTGGACTGAATGTGCGCGCTGTCTGCATCTCTTACATATCTCTGTCTAGCATTTCGGCATGTAAATTATCTATTTCATTAAATCTGAATCTGAATAATGGAACAGCATTTCATCATGTTTTAGTATTGTTTACAATAACATTACAAATGAGAAATTCTTTACAAATGTAATTGCATCTTTTTCCCAAATGATTACGTACCACATAGTAAGTTTCTGTCTACTTCATCGTATGTGTTCATGTCTCCCAAGGTCATATCAGCATTTCTGTTCTGCAATTTCCGCCTTCTTCTGTTAATGTAAAGCACAAAAAACGATTAACTTGTCAAAATGATAATATGTTTTATTGAGATACAATGTTTGTATATAAAATAAAGACATAGTTTTGATACTTAATCTAGTGATCAAAATTATAAATGGCAACTAAAAGTTTACCAAAGGTGAAGCAAACTAACAGCAAGATAAATAAGAAGTTTTCGGGTATTTGGTGTGAGACGGATGAGGAAACCGGTTTTTTGATGTTTAATAGTTAAAAAAGCTCATTTCAGATCAAGCCAAACTTTGCAAATAAATATACTGTTTAAAATAATAAGCACCATGTGTTTATAATGATCTAATGGTTAAATCGACAAACCAGTGCTCGTGTATTTAGGGAGAGACGGATATCATTAAATGGTCTTTTGAAGTTGGTTAAACAGAAGGCTCCTTTTTAGTTTAGGCCAAAGTTTGCAAATAAATATACCGAGTAAAATATTAAGTAACAAGTGCGTATTGGTCTTAGGGTACTACCGACTAACCAGGTATACAATTGTAAAAAATATGAATAAATAACATAGGCCTATGCATAAGAAAATCACTCAGGCATTTATTCGAGATAATTTTGGAAATACATACCGTAAACGAACGAAAAACAAGACCGCAAGTAACATAATAACCATCACCGCAAGAATCACTGTACAAACAACAAGCACCATGGAGCTAGACGTTGCTGAAAATAATATCAAATAACGATCGCACTTTGGAAACATAACAATATATGAGTTCATAAACATGTATTCGCTCATATAAAACTTCATATATGAAAATGTTTTATATTCAATTATAATTAAGTAAGAACTACATCACCGATGAGTGTATCCATATTCAGGGTATATATCAGATGACCTCACGGACTATATATCTAAATTGCAAGCGCCTGGTAAAAATTCAAACATCAAAATACCACAATAACAATATTACTGACAAAACGTAATTTACTTTCAGTGCAGAATGTCTGGTTTGGGCTTTAGGTCATAGAATATGCTGGCAAACACAATTAATTCTACCTTCAGCGCAGTATTCTCCCTCGAAACCCTCTTCACAGCCGTTCAGACATAGGGCAGTGTCGATGTCACACTGCTGGCCCCTGCAGCCCTTGTTACATGACAAGTTGCACATGTTGCTATGGTAACCATGCTGGCAGCCGTGTATACACTCTGAAGTCACCTGGTGGCACTCTCCTACTGTATGTGGATTAGACGGGTTGACGCACTTTCCTTAAAACACAACATACACGAGTACACTGTTAGAGGGATTGGAACACATTCCTGTAAAGTAAACACAACATACATACTGTTAGATGGATTGGTACACATTTCTTTCAACTCAACATATACACTTTTAGAGGGGTTGGTACACATCCCTGTAAAGTAAACTCAACATATACACTGTAAGAGGGGTTGGTACACATTCCTGTAAAGTAAAGACAACATACACACTGTTATGCCTAGGTCACAAAAAGAACGGGCGCCGTCCGATAATAACGAACAGTAAAACATCGGCAATTTTTGGTATCGGACAGGCGCCGCGCGATTTATGTATTTTTCTGCCTCGCGTGGTCACAAACTCAAGTGGGCACCGGGCGGTTTTCGCTGACAGACATGGGGAACAAGCAGTTTGAGCAACCTTGCGGTGAATATGTGAATCGGACGGTCTCCTTGAAGGATTGTAGATGACTCCAACAAAACTGTATTGAAAAAGATATTTACTAGTAGTCTTTCGCACTCCCTGACCCCGAAAGAAATCGCCCGGGCGCCGTTAACTTTTGATTATTCATTCAATTTCGACGGGCGCTGTCTGATAAGCAAAATTTTCAGCTGCCACCGCCCGATTGCAACTGCTGCCTTGCGGGCACCATCCGGTTTTACCAGATATGGGGTAAAAAAGATGCCGTCCGGCGGCAGTTCCTTATTTCTGACTGGGGCACAAGAGGGATTGGTACACATTCACAGCATATACACTGTTAGAGGGATTGGTACATAATCCTGTAAAGTAAACTCAACATATACACTGTTAGAGGGATTGGTACATAATCCTGTAAAGTAAACTCAACATATACACTGTTAGAGGGATTGGTACATAATCCTGTAAAGTAAACTCAACATATACACTGTTAGAGGGATTGGTACATAATCCTGTAAAGTAAACTCAACATATACACTGTTAGAGGGATTGGTACATAATCCTTTAAAGTAAACTCAACATATACACTGTTAGAGGGATTGGTACATAATCCTGTAAAGTAAACTCAACATATACACTGTTAGAGGGATTGGTACATAATCCTGTAAAGTAAACTCAACATATACACTGTTGGAGGGATTGGTACATAATCCTGTAAAGTAAACTCAACATATACACTGTTAGAGGGATTGGTACATAATCCTGTAAAGTAAACTCAACATATACACTGTTAGAGGGATTGGTACATAATCCTGTAAAGTAAACTCAACATATACACTGTTAGAGGGATTGGTACATAATCCTGTAAAGTAAACTCAACATATACACTGTTAGAGGGATTGGTACATAATCCTGTAAAGTAAACTCAACATATACACTGTAAGAGGGATTGGTACACATTCCTGTAAAGTAAACTCAACATATACACTGTTGGAGGGATTGGCATACATTCCTGTAAAGTAAACTCATTATATACAATGTATGAGGGGTTGGTACACATTCTTGCAAAGTAAAAACAACATAAACACTTTTATGCCTAGGTCACAAATAGAACGGGCGCCGTCTCAACACTGTTATTACTAGGTCACAAATAGAACGGGCGCCGTCCGATTATAACGAATGGTAAAGCATCGGCAAGTTTTGGAATCTGACAAGCGCCGCGCGATTTAGGTAATTTCTGACCAGACGGCGCCCGTGCGGTGAATATGTAAATATGTGAATCGGACGGTCGCCGCGCAGGTTTGTAGATAACTGCAACTAAAAGGTACAGAAAAAGATATGTAGTAAATGTAAGTCGGCCGGCTGCCGCCCGAAAAAAACGGGTGCCGTCCCGTGCCTGTACAGGCACCGCCCGATAACCTTGCGATACTGTACATCGGTCGGTGCCTTTCCGGGCGTCCACCGGCACCAGGAAGGTGACCGCGTGGTCGCCGTTGAAATCGAACGATGCTTTTAAAGTAGAAAAGTCATACGGCCACCACCCAGTCCAAGAAAAATGCCGTCTGGCAATCGTTTGCTTATGACCCTTCAAGTCTCATACTAGGAAGTTTATGGAAATTAGAATTCATGAATAAATTATATAAACATTCAATTCCGATCTGTTACCTACTGCACCGCATTTGCAAACATGCTATTACAATAGAATGGTTTGAAACAGCGGTTTTCTGTTAGAAATAAATTTCACAATCAAGACATAATAGACACGTTAATAACAACCTTATTTGGGATATACAATACAAATGACAGATGTTTATACGGAAAAATAAAATACATGTATTTAAAAAGCTTTATTTAAAACGTGACTTAAGGTGAAACATATCATTATTCCCATTAAAACAACTGCACAAAACATTTACTGTACGTCTTACCTATGCAAGGCAATTCACAGAACATTCCGTATTTTCCAACCGGGCAGTTAAAGCATTGTCCATCAGCCTGTTCACACGTAATCTGTCCAGTAAAATGTAGACCACACTGATCGGAGCATTTGTCCTCGCATGTGTTGCCATAGTAACCTGGCTCACACTGCTGACAATACCCCGAGTACTTGTTACACAAGTTCTGCTGCACTCCCATCTCCCCACAATTGTCTGGACAATGATTCTCGCATGAATTGCCATAGAACATTTTCAGACATACGAGGCAGTGCCCTGTCTCTCTATAGCATTTGAACAAACAGTTGTCGGGGCATTTATATGTGCAATTGTTACCATGGTAACCGATAGCACACTCATCACACCTTCCGTCTGCCTTGTGGCATGAACCCATACAGCTTTTACATTCACTGGAACAATTGTGGCCATAGAATCCTGTATTACAACTCTCACAATATCCATCGCGTTTTCTACAACTTGTATTCCCTAACTTACAATTAATGTTGCATTTCTTGTCGCATTGGTTGCCATAGAAACCCCCATTACAGCTATCAGTACAAAGCCCTGAAAGAAATATATAAAATGGAATGTTTGTTTTTAGATAGAAAGGTTCAATATAGTGTTTGTTGATTTGGCTCCACAACTGCACAAGTTCTCAATTTCAAACATGCTGTTCACTTAAAAGATTGGCCAATGAAATTGGTTGTTAAATATCAGCTTTAAATTGCACTGGTTCATATTCTTGGTTAAGGCAAAGTTAAAACAAGGTTTGTAATTGAGGACTTTTGCAATCATGTGCCTTTGAGTCATTTTCTTGACATTCAAAAAGTACCATACTGCTGTCAGTATCATGCCATTCATTAAGTCAGTATTATGCCATTCATTAAGTAGTATCATGCCATTCATTAAGTCAGTATTATGCCATTCATTAAGTAGTATCATGCCATTCATTAAGTCAGTATTATGCCATTCATTAAGTCAGTATCATGCCATTCATTAAGTCAGTATCATGCCATTCATTAAGTCAGTTTCATGCCATTCATTAAGTCAGTATCATGCCATTCATTAAGTCAGTATCATGCCATTCATTAAGTCAGTATCATGCCATTCATTAAGTCAGTATCATGCCATTCATTAAGTCAGTATTATGCCATTTCCAAAGTATTCCTAATTAAGTATAGGTTACAAAAGACTATACAAACATAGCAACGGTTTCCTTTTAACTATCATTGTTAAATGTGCTTATTATAGTTAGATAAATAGTAACAATTACACCTAAAACAATAACGATGCAAAAGGGAGCATATTGTATTAGAAAACTAGACATATGTTCAAAGGTCGCAGGTGCCCCCACATTCCGCTGGTGGTCAAAAAACACTATGCAATTACTATTCCCAGGTGAACAAGTTCACATGCTGCATATAGTTTCATCACTCTAGCAGATATACTTATTGAGTTACTCGAGACCCAAAAATCCGACAGATGGACAAACAGATGGGATGGACGGACTGGACGGATGGACATGGGCAAATCTATATGCCCCCCTCTGAAAGTGGGGCATAAAAAGAAATACAGACAGAGACTGCATCAAACTAGTCTTTTTAGGGAATCATTTAAAATAAGTGCACCAAACAAAAATCCATAGTTACAGTATGAATTTTTCTCGAATGCTTTCTTTAAAAATCAAAGAAAACACTGTCCACTTGTTCAAAGCTCTATCCTGCTCATCTGTAATCTCACGGCACTTAATCTTTTAGCAAATATTGTTTAGCATAACAACTAACCAAACAGTGTTTTCAATAATATCCAATTAATTGAATCTTTACACAGAAATAACGATTGAAATTTTCATGTATATTCTTCATTCGTAAAATATTATGTTTTTCAATGAACGCTGTGGACATGTTGAAAAATTACGTCATCAGTATTTTTGAGCTAGACAATTAGTTTTGAAATCAGTTCGGCGTTAGTAAATAAACAAACACAAATAAACTAAATATTGTTGGATAGTAACCTTTTAATAATATTACAAGACACACAATTTGAGTGTGTCTTAATATTAACTTAAGCAGCTGAAAGTGTAGTTATCATTGACCATCTATTGTCTATTGATTGATAATTAATTTATTTATTATTCAAAAAATGCCTTACTGGATTTTTTAATGAAATCATTTAAAACCTATGCATTCTGCTAAGATGAATCCCCAGACGATTCTGGCAAAACAAATGTATTACCTGGACAGGTACCATCACCCTGGTTACACTTTCCACCTTCACAATGTCCGCACTGCTGGTCACATTTCGTGCCAAACCACCCATCTGTGCAAGCTGAAATGTGAAGCAATAGCAAATAACAACATACCCATACACCGGGTACTGGTACAAAAAAGCTCAAAAATAAATAGATATAAAATAATTAATATATTCACTGACAATACTAACTTTATTTCACTTTATTTTTTGAACATCTTTGCATTAATAACGTAAACAGTAATTATCCCTGTGAAAACATTTCTGCTAACTGATTTGAAAATCCCTCCATGCATGACTATATTAAGCTCTTGGCAAACATTTAACCTTTGACCTTTAAATGTGATCTAGGGACCTGGTGATTGGGCGTGACATACCACATCATGATGGTGATCATTAATGCCAACTTATTTGAAAATCCCTCTATGGATGACAAAATTATGTTCTGGACAAATATCTGACCATGAATTTTGACCTTGACCTTATTCCTAGGAATATGGTTCTTGCCTGCGACATACCGTCTCGTGATGCTTATCATTAATGCCATTTAAAAAAAAAATCCTTTCATGCTGGACAAAATTATGATCAGGACGAAGTCTATGGATTTACCTCTTCTAGTTTACCTTCAAGTGTGACCTTGACCTTAGCCCTATGAACCTAGTTTTTATGCCCAACCCACCTTCTCATGTTAGTAATCATTTCTGCTATCTTATTTGAAAAGTCCTCAATGCATGAAATATTAGGTTCTGAACATATATTTGACCTTTTACCTTAAATTGTGACCTTGACCTTAAACCTAGGGCACTGGTTCTTGCGCATGACCTGCCGTCTCACAATGTTTATCACTTTTGCATCCATCCATGCTGGGCAAATTTATGCCCTGGACAAAGTCTTAAGGATTTCAACACAGCAGAACCATTTTCGAACTCGACCGAGACATCATAAGAACAAATGTTCTGAGCAAGTTTCATGTTGATTGGGCAAAAAATGTGTTCACAAGCTCTTTCTTCAAATTGACCAAGTGACCTAGTTTTTGACACCACATGACCAAGTTGCAAACTCGTTCACGATATCATTGGAACAAATATTCTGCACAAGTTTCATGAAGATTGGGCAATAAATTTTGTGTTTAGAGTGTTCACAAGGTAAATGTTGAAAACAAACGATGCACAACCCAGCAGACACGTTGTTTAACAAATCAAAATAATTTGAAGGAATTTGGTAGAATATCACCCAAGGACCATTTCTGTGAAATTAATTTGAAATCAAAAAAGCGGTTTCAGACTAGAAGATTTTCAAAGTTTTCTTGAAAGCCATATAAGAAAACTGCCCCGCCCCCTTGCGGCCATTTAACCCCACATGACCCAGTTTGCAAAAATGTCCAAGATATGATTGGGACGAATGTTATGACAAAGTTTCATGAAGACTGGGCAATAGATGTGGCCTCTAGGGTGTTCACAAGGTAAATGTTGACGACGGATGACGCACGATGGACAAAAGGCGATCACAAAAGCTCACCACGAGCACCTTGTGCTCAGGTGAGCTAAAATCCAACCACAACAAAATTTAACGTTTACAACAATAACATAAAGAAAATACATATTACAGTAATTATCGCAGTAGACACATCTTACTTGGAACTAAGATAAATGCCGTACCAGAACAAGTGCCATCATGTCTTTCACACGTGCCTCCCAAACAATTTCCACACGGCTTGTCACATTTTGTGTCATAATACCCATCTACGCAAACTTAAATGGGAAGAAGAACAATAATCACAATATAAATATCTAAATAGAAGTTATTCCAAGAGGTTTCAAGTGGTAGAAACAATATAAAGCTGCAATTGTCTCTGCTCTTGCATGATCAATGACAGGGTCTGCACAGACTTGGCAAAACATGTAAGCCAAATGGTTACTTGTGGCTAACAAGAGATGCTTGTAAAACATGTATGCCCCCCGACTTGCAGCCAAGTCGTCAATATGTGCAATTGTTAAGATATTTTTTAAATATTGTATGTGCACATTAACACATGGGGAGGAAATTAAAGTTGATGCTTTAGAAAGTAAATATAAAGTTGAAAGAAAGATACAGTATAATTATGGATTTATTTTTACAGTCTATTATATAAGGATACCTGTTTTCTGTTTGATTTAAACATCAAATAGGCCAAAACATCTCTAGATATCCTGTGGAAACAAAATGGTCTACGGAGACAACAGTTTTCATGTTACATGCCCCTGTGACCTTGACCTTTGACCTGTTGACCTCAAAATTGATAGGCGTCTTCCTTTCCTCCCGAGTAACCAGCATACCAACTTGGATGATCGTAGGTCAAAGTGTATTCTACATATCATGCGGAAACGAAATGGTCTACAGAGGAAACAGTTTTCATAATACAAGCCTCTGTGACCTTGACCTTTGACCTGTTGACCTCAAAATTGATAGGCGTCTTCCTTTCCTCCCGAGTAACCTGCATACCAACTTGGATGATCTTAGGTCAAAGTGTATTCTACATATCATGCGGAAACGAAATGGTCTACAGAGGAAACAGTTTTCATAATACAAGCCTCTGTGACCTTGACCTTTGACCTGTTGACCTCAAAATTGACAGGTGTCTACCTTTCCTCCCAAGTAACCAGCATACCAACTTAAATAATCGTAGGTCAAAGCGTTCTCTACATATCGTGCGGAAACAAATTTCATGTTACAAGCCCCTGTGACCTTGACCTTTGACCTGTTGACCTCAAAATCAATACGCGTCTTCCTTTCCTCCCAAGTAACCAGCATCTCAACTTAAATGATTGTAGGTCAAAGCGTTCTCTAGATATCATGCGGAAACAAAATGGTCTACGGACAGACCGACCATCTGACTCACCGACCGACTGGTGCTAAAGCAATATACCCCCACTTCTTCAACGGGGGACATAAATATCTCTATTTAAGACACTAAATCCAATGTCTTACCTAGACAAGTTCCATTATTCCTGTCACACTTGGCATCTTTACAATAATTTCCACACAGCTCTTTACATTTCACACCATATGACCCTCTGAACGGATATTACCATAAAAAAATACGTTAATGTACATGTACCGAGTAAATAATTTTGAATGTGAAAACATGTCAGGGCCTTACTGAGCCTAGCATGTTTATAATTTGCAGGGAGCCAACTTAATTGCAATTGTCATCCATAGCAAAAAAGGGTGTTGCACCAGCTCCAGTTTGGTCCTACCTGCAGTCCCTCTGGGCTAGATATCTTTTGAAATTTCATGTGGTTTTGCATATATTAAATGACTGGGCAGCAGGTGGTTTTTGGTGATTATCTTTTGAAAATTTCCTGTGAGTTTGCATATATTAAATGACTGGGCAGCAGGTGGTTTTTGGTGATTATCTTTTGAAAATTTCATGTGGGTTTGCATGTATTAAATGACTGGGCAGCAGGTGGTTTTTGGTGATTATTTTTTTTAATTTTCATGTGGGTTTGCATATATTAAATGACTGGGCAGCAGGCGGTTTTTGGTGATTATCTTTTGAAATTTTCATGTGGGTTTGCATATATTAAATGACATATAGAGTTAGATAATGTTTAAAACCCTAATTAGACGCATACAAATCTACAATACAATGGAAATATTAGCTGATGTCAAAGAAGAGCACCCTGTACGTTTTTTTTTTCTTATTCAAGATCCATCACCTCCCATCTCAATATCATCTTTATTATTCTTATCATGCTTGTTGTTCCATCTCAATATCATCTTTATTATTCTTATCATGATTGTTGTTTATCAAAATTATCATATTTATTATCATCATCATCATTTACCATCATCATAATCATCATCACCATCATCATCAACAACAAAAACAATAACATCACAGACCACATTTTAATCACCATATTCTCAACTAATCACTTTTGATTACCTTGGTCTTCTATGACAGCCACTTCTGCAAGCTCCAAATTTGCATACTTTGACCAGGTAGCTATATTGCCAAGTGCTTCATTCCGGAAGTTAAAGATATGCACATATTGTGCCATTCCATCACAATCCACTACAGTGACATTGCCAATATTGCCTCCAGATGTGGAGTTATCCTGATGACACATCTGTGCGGTAGAATAATCAAGGTTGCCTCGATCCGAAATGGCCACCGAAAATCCTGGTCTTCTCTTTATTACAGATTCATCTGAAAATATATGAGGCATGTCGTGGGAAAACTGGGCTTAATGCATGTGCAAGTGTTGTCCCGGATTAGCCTGTGCAGTCTGCATAGGCTAATCCGGGAGGACACTTTCCGCCTACAATAGACAATAGACTTATAGACTTATGTTTAGAGGAGACTTCTTTGAAACAGAAAATACCATAAAAGCGGAAAGTGCCATCCCAGATTAGCTAATGCAGACCCACAACATGCCTTAAATATATTTTGTACGTTGTGAACAAAAAAAATTCTGCAACAGATTTGCTAGAAGTTGAGTCAGTGTTACAAGCCATTTCCATCATTAACGTTCACCTATTTGTACAGACGCATAGACTGGGTATGTACAAGAAAACTTTGTAGTTTTGAGCTGACTTATATCAGACAATGCTGTGTGTAAATTATGAACTGCTATAAGTACAGAACTATGCATGTGTCTTTGATATCTGACTTTATAATGACTAAAATGATGTGGTAAGATGAAATTACACATGTTCTTAGGTGTTGTTACCTGTACTTTGCAAGAACATGATTTGTATTCCATAGATGCTCTTAGTGCTCTGCAAGTCCAGTGTCCAGGACACAGATGAAGGGACACTGCTGGTGTTCTGCACCCAGGCATAACTGGCGTCATTACCATCCACAGCCAGACCTGCTACATGGTCTTCCTTTGTACTGGACTGAGTGGCGTAGGCAGGAAAAACATCCAACTTTCCTGTAAGGAAAACCACATAGATGATTGATGGCAATGACACATCCACAGACTTTATGGATTACTCTCTGTCAAAGTCCCAAATCCATTACTGGCCACGTGGTCTGGTAATCTCTTAATTATTACTGGCCTGAACTCCAATTTAATGGACTCTAAAACATTAAGCTTGCAGGTAGGTACTTGACCAGAATTTATCACCAGCCAGGAGGGCCAGTGTTCTGGTCATTTTTACTGGACCTCGTACAGTTGTACTGGTTTGTTCGAGGTCTGAAACAAGAATCTGTTTGATGAACACACATGCCCCCGGTTGGTGCTGGGTAGCCCATTTCTTAGTCCAAATTAGGTCAAGGTCAAAGTGAGGTTGGGTGATATGGGTGGATTGGGAATGGCCATAAGTAACAACTGTGTAAATATCCAAGTGTTGTAGTAAGCGGTGTTGGTGCTAGACGAAACGGTAAAATCTAACCAAGAAATGGCACTTTTGAATTATTCTAAGTACAAATTAGGTCAAGGTTAAGGTGAGGTTGGGTGATATGGGTGGATAGGGAATGGTCATAAGCAGCAACTGTGTAAGTATCAAAGTGTTGTAGTAAGCGGTGTTGGTGCTAGACAAAATGGTAAAATCTACTTAACCTTGTCACGGACGGACGGATAAAATGACGGAACTTTTGCAGAGAATGCTTTATTATCGCAAATTACTGTGAAGGAACAAAACAATATGCTTCATCTCAGCAGAAATGGTAGTGGTTTCTTATAAATGACAAGGGAGGCCATCCAGTTTATTAACGAGTTCAGGAATTCTGTTAGTAAGCGAGCCTTTGGCGAGCTTACTAATGAATTTCCTGAAAGTGTTTAATAAAATATACTATGAAATGACAACGAGTGTCAGATCTTTTTTATCACATGCTTTAAAACGAAATTAAACCCTTCTAATTTTACCAAAATAAGTTGTTAAAGCCTCAATGTTGCGTACTGACGTGACGTCATTTCATGTCGACGACGTCATTTCACCAAAATAACGTCATGCGATTGGTCAATCAAAGAATGTGTAGCCAATCAAAACGCTTAAAATGTTATCTTACACATGTTTAAGATAAAAATATTTGTAATGGCTGTATATCATGGCGAACAAGGTATAGCAAGTGATAATTTTTTTATCTGTTATCTAAAAAGCACTTTATTTAAACAGAAGTTGGTAGACTTACAATGTACACCCATCTGATTGGTATTTTTTACCAAACATAATTCTTGATACACAAATTAATAGATACGGACACTGTAGTAATGTACAAAGTCAAAGAGAAATTGACTACTTGTTCAACTGCTTTAAATTTGTGGTGCTTTGAAAATATATGCCACCGTACTTATTGTAAAACAAACAGAAAAACACTTAAACTTTAACATGTTCTAAACAAACCTATTTTTATGTTGCAAGTAGGCCCAGCCCTGTTTTCTTCGCACTGTGAGCAGCTCCTAACTTGGCTACATTCGTTCTGGTTCAAACAGTGACAGGTGAGACCTGAAACAGAACAATTAGACATGGTTTTCGCCTATTTTTTAGAACAAAAGGGCCAAAATGGCTCTGGGTCGCCTAATTGAGTTTAATGAATCGTAATGGAACATTTTTGCTTATTATTTCAAAATCCAGCAAGTGGTTATAAAATATTTTCAAAGTTTTAAATCAAGCCATATAAGGAAAACTACTCAGCTTCCGGGCGGCCATGTTGTTTTGTTAACAAATCATAATAAATTGAAGGAATTATTAGAGGGTCAGCCGAGGAACACTAAAATAATTCTGTGAGGTTATTTTCAAATCCAACCAGTGGTTTTTTTACATGATTTTGTTTAAGTTTTCAAAAGGGAATATTGCTTTGGCTCCACCTCTTATGCGAAAATGCAAAATAATATGTTTAAACGACCACAGACCAACATTTTTGATAATGCAGCAAATAATACATTTTGAGTGAATTATTTTATGCCAAAAATGCTCTAATTGTTTGTAAATACGTTGTAACTCATCAATTGTCTGTTTCAATTTCCAACAGGTCACGATTTTTAAGTCATCACGTTTTAAAATGCGTTGTGACTTCATGTTTCTCTGCATTGTTGGAAGGTAAAATACTTTCCGAATTGCACTACATAGTCCGATTTTTAAAATAGTGTCTAAAATTGTCATAAATCATAAAAAAACTAAACTTCTATCAATGTTTACTTTTTCCTACTACTTTCTGTCATTAGCGCCACCTTGAAAGTATAATTGGCTCTTTTTCCAATGCATCTCAAAAAAGAGGTGGCGCCAGTGATTACAGGCCGTGTATATTAAAGCGATAATTTGACCGCTAAATTATGCTAATAGCGTTAATGACTTGAGTTTCAATATTAAATATTTATTTAATGTCAATATGTCCGAGCTACACAAGCTTAATCATAATGCTAAGTAAATCAGGTATGTCTTCTAACAGTTAAATCATAATACTAAGTTACACGTCTGTGTCTGCTACAAGCCAAACCAGAAGTGTCTGCTACACGCTTAACCATAATGCTTAGTGTCACGACTGTGTCTTCTACAAGCTAAACCATAATGCTCAGTGTCACCTCTGTGTTTCTACAAGCTAAATCATAATGCTCAGTGTCACCTTTGTGTTTCTACAAGCTAAACCATAATGCTTAGTGTCACCTCTGTGTCTTCTACAAACTTAACCATAATGCTCAGTGTCACCTATGTGTTTCTACAAGCTAAACCATAATGCTTAGTGTCACCTCTGTGTCTTCTACAAGCAAAACTATAATGCTTAGTGTCAACTCTGTGTCTCCTACAAGTTAAACCATAATGCTTAGTGTCATCTCTGTGTATTCTACAAGTTAAACCATAATGCTTAGAGTCACCTCTTGTCTCTTCTACAAGCTAAACTATAATGCTTAGTGTCACTCTTGTCTCTTCTACAAGCTAAACCATAATGCTCAGTGTCACCTCTGTGTTTCCACAAGCTAAACCATAATGCTTAGTGTCACCTATGTGTCTTCTACAAGCTAAACCATAATGCTTAGTGTCACTCTTGTCTCTTCTACAAGCTAAACCACAATGCTAAGTGTCACTCTTGTCTCTTCTACAAGCTAAACCATAATGCTAAGTGTCACTCCTGTCTCTTCTACAAGCTAAACCATAATGCTTAGTGTCACCTCTGTGTCTCCTACAAGCTTAACCATAATGCTTAGTGTCACCTCTGTCTCTTCTACAAGCTAAACCATAATGCTTAATGTCACTCTTGTCTCTTCTACAAGCTAAACCATAATGCTTAGTGTCACCTCTGTGTCTCCTACAAGCTTAACCATAATGCTTAGTGTCACCTCTGTCTCTTCTACAAGCTAAGCTTAATGTCACTCTTGTCTCGTCTACAAGCTAAACCATGATGCTTAGTGTCACTCTTGTCTCTTCTACAAGTTAAACCATGATGCTTAGTGGCACCTCTGTGTCTTTTACAAGCTTAACCATAATGCTTAGTGTCACTCTTGTATTTTCTACAAGCTAAACCATAATGCTTAGTGTCACTCTTGTCACTTCTACAAGCTAAACCATAATGCTTAGTGTCACCTTTATGTCTTCTACAAGCTAAATGCTTAGTGTCACCTCTGTCTATTCTACAAGCTAAAGCATAATGCTTAATGTCACCTCTGTGTCTTCTACAAGCTTAACCATAATGCTTAGCGTCACATCTGTCTCTTCTACAAGCTAAACCATAATGTTTAGTATCACCTCTGTCTCTTCCACAAGCTAAACCATAATGCTTAGTGTCACCTCTGTGTCTGCTACAAGCTAAACCATAATGCTTCGTGTCACCTCTGTGTCTTTTACAAGCTAAACCATAATGCTTAGTGTAACTCTTGTCTCATCTACAAGCTAAACCATAATGTTTAGTGTCACTCTTGTCTCTTCTACAAGCTAAACCATAATGCTTAGTGTCACTGTTGTCTCTTCTACAAGAAAAACAATGCTCATTTTTAACGAATTTGGCAAGCAGATAATTTCCTCTTTTTTGGTCAGAGATTCTACAAAAGAATATTTGTATAATTGTAATTCAGCGCAAATCCACAAAAGAATTAAGCGTGTGTAACAAGAAATTATTTAATAAGAGGAATATTTCCGTTCTGTTCGATGAAATGTTTTGAAACCACAGGTACCAATTACCAATATGTGGCTTTAAAATACACGACGATGTATATAGAAAACCGTCTGGCTGAGTGGTCGCTGGACAATCGTTTGATACGGAATTCCGAACCCCGGCGGATATATATTTTTTTCTTTAGTAGATAAGTTTTTTGGCAGTTAAGACATTTAATTACGTATTTTTCTAAAAGATGAAAATCTGGTAAATAATCCCACTAAAAACACGTGTATTTAATGCTTAGAACTTCTAAAGATCTAATAATTACTTATTAAAAAATGTGTCATTAATTTATTGTCTATTTTTTTATTACACAAGTCTTGAAATCGTCCATCTGTCAATGCAGATTATATAGTATCAGTCACGTTTAGTTCAGTATAGAAAATGGTGTATTTAATAGAAGGTAAAATACTTAATGCTGCGTTTTCTTTTACAGTATGGATGTATAAATGAATAAACACTTTTAAAAAATTACTTTGTGTGCCACCCAATTGGCTGAAGGTACTAAAACCTAGACAAACAGGTAAAGACTTACCGCAGATTTTTGTAAAACTAAAAAGCAAAAGTATCCAAACAACACAGAATTTCATATTGACTTGCTATTATAAAACAACATTTCACACTAGCAGCTTTAGAGAAATTTGATTTGAAAGTCACCACTGGTAATATGACACCAACAGTATGAATACAACTTAAATGTGTTTGACAGAGTACGTAGATTGGATATAATCTTCCTTAATTTGAAGGACAAACACTCAAAGAAAGCAAACACATCATGTAGCCCTTAACAATGCACTTGTTGCAATTGTTGTTCTTCGTATGACAGCAATTGATATACATGAAAAAAAAACGTGTCACATTTCAGAACAAGGAAGTTAATCTTTGTGTAAAGTGAATCATAATGAACACTTTTGGTTTTTGTGAATTGAAAGTATTCTTGTGATTCTACTTATTTCCAATAAATTTATAATAAACGTACAAAATACCCATAAAATAATTGTAAAATATCTTGAAATAGGGATTATCTTTGATATCGTTAAGTCAATTTGTATTAATAATATACGTCTTATTGTGACTAAATATGCAGTCATGACACTTACTATATTTGCTACTTATTATATATTTCTCTTGTAACATTATTGTGATATTTTCTAGGTTCAGTGTAGTTATTTGGCATTCTTAAAACTTACCATTATAGCCTAGTACCCACCGTACAAGCTTGTCTAGTTTATTTTCTGTGTTAATCTATTAATTAATTTGTTCATCTTTTTTATTTGTTTGACCACCGTATCAAGAACCATCTTATTTTATATGATATGCCGTTGGCAAATTTGCAATATTTTTTTGGCCTATTCGCCTATTATAATTTTTTTAAATCCTTCACAAACTTGCTCCTATATAAGTACTGCGGGTGACATGACTACATGTATGACCAAAATAGGTTACCACGTTTAACTGGTGCTTCATGATAACATTTGTCATCGGTAGGAAAATATAGCAAGACTTTGGTTCAGTGTTTAGAGAGCCTTGCCTGTGCGAAACATGTTAGTGCAGATTGTGTTGTTCCCGTTTCTACTATGGGCTATATATAGCCCATAGTTATGTTTGTCATACTGTGAAACCTAAATATAATAGAGCTTAATTAATCAAGTAGTTTTACAAGTAACTCCCGGAAGGCAACACTCATTGCAGTCTTACCGGAAGGCAACACTCATGGCAGTCTTACCGGAAGGCAACACTCATGGCAGTCTTACCAGAAGGCAACCCTCATGGCAGTCTTACCGGAAGGCAACACTCATGGCAGTCTTACCTGAAGGCAACACTCATAGCAGTCTTACCGGAAGGCAACACTCATGGCAGTCTTACCGGAAGGCAACACTCATGGCAGTCTTAAGTGATTGCTTCTTAACATAGACACATAAATGAAATTCTTTGTCCACATTCACAGGCCTTGGAAGTGTAAACATTACCCTGAGACTGACCCTTAATATGTATCTGTAACGAAACGGTTATGACAAATGAATAAGTTTCCGTATCATGTTAATTTGGTATATTTCTCTGAATATTCAGTAATTATTTAAATTAATATGTGGAACTGTGTAGTCACTTAACTGAAAAGGAAATAACTGAAGCGTTAAATTACGTTCATAGAGTTCACGAGTGTCAGGTCAGTTTCTTCGAGCTATTAATTTATATAGCAGACCAGCGTAGGTTCACCAAACCATCAATAAAAGATGAAAATTTATGGCCAGCATCCACTCAAGGCCACATTCACGTGTTGGAAACTTGGAATTGTCTTAATAATAAGTCAGCAAACTGTTTCATGTTTTCATCTCATTAAAACATCCTTGTGAAGCCAGTGATACGGTCCCACTTTACAAGTCAGCAAATGGTCAAGAGAAGTTGCGATAATATGAGCTAAAAACCTTTATAACACATCCATATTTCCATCATGTTTTTTTTACTTTGGTCTATCAGTCTTATCCGTCTTTTGCAAAATTATTACATGAGATTGCGCAAGACCGTACATTTTCCTTTTAAAGGCAATAATATAACTTGTTTAACAACCTCTTAACATAATACAATCAAACACGTTTCAAGTAAATTTATTTAATTCAATAAATAAATCATTTGTAGGCCTATAATATATTTATTGAAATAAACAAGGTCAAAAGATGTGCCACATTACATAGTCAATAAATAATTATGATTCATCACACAACACAAACAAACAGAAGTTATAAACTCAATGTATCTACCCTCTAAATTTTATAACACAGAAGTACGGTATTAATATAATCATATATACATACATATAATAACATTAGGATTTCATATATATTGTTCAACCAAAATTACTTCCATAGCCTATAAAACCAATACAACTGTTCTTAGAGAAATTGAAAACAAGATAAAATATTATACTATATAAACATCATATTTAGATTCTTATCCATTTTTATGACGGACTGTTACTGCATTCTCAAAACTGTTTTCAATATTTTGTTAATTCTTGCTCTGGTAAGCGCTACTTGTTTAAGTACAGTATATCATAGCTGTCATGCACCAGCAGTTGAATGGTTTATTTTTCTACTTTGTAAAAAAGTTTAAAATATGTTTTTCAATACATTGCACATCGTCATATGTAAATTTCTAATGCAACAGACGATCAACATCTACTTAGCCCATTGCAACGCACCATGTTCTGCTGACATATCTACCGTAGAATCACTAATTTTTGCTGAGGTCTAATTTTCGTGCTCTTCGATTGCGCCTCCACCACTGCGCGAATTTAGGACCACCACGAATATTTACAGATTACTTACTTTCGCAACGCCCCGGGAGTTTCCACGTTCGTTTGTAAGTATGCAGGAAATTGTTCATAAATAGGTATATACAGGTATATGCGATTGTGGCAATGGGAATATTTTTAATGAATAACAGCTAAATTATAATTGTGCTCGTTTAAAATTAAAATTAATGTTATAATAATGATTTGTTTGAAGAATTAACTCATTGATTGTTTCTATCATTTTGATATTTCTGTAAAAGTTTAATACTAATACGAAGTGTCGTATAGAGATATATAGAAAATGCTTGTGCGCGAATTTAAGACCTCGCTAATGTGTCCACTAACGCAAGTGCGCGAAATTTGTACCCCGCAAATTTAAGTGATTCCACAGTATATGGTTCAGGTACATATAAGCAATGAACCAAAACTTAAAATAATCAAGATCTCTTTGCTTTCACTTATTACCGACTTTCTCACTGCCTTTTCCATATGCACTTTCTTGAACCTTTCAATTAGCTTTATGAACATTATCAGCATGGCCGTCAGTCGGTGTCACCTTATTTGGAGAAGTCACCTTTGTACCTCCATCATTATCATTTTTATCAGTTTCCTGTTTTGCATCTTCGTCTTTAGTCACAGGTTTATCTTGCTGCAGCTTTGAAGCCTGAGGCTCGAGAGGATTGCTAGATTCTTTTTGCTGAACTTTCGGTGTATCTACTGCCAGAGACTTTACAGTTGCCGGCACCATGGTCGAGTTGGTTACTGTCATAGAGGCAGGGGGCGGAACGTGGAAGAAATACAGCTGAAAACATGAAATGCATGAAAAATTATCAAAACCTCACTAAGAACTAATAAAGCATAGAACATTCCAAATGTGATATTAATATTATTACTGAATAACAGACAGGTTTAATTTAAGGCACAAGTTAACCATTATACTATTTATAAACTGTGATTATTTAAGCAGTTCAATGCTAAAGAATTTTAACAAATATATACATGTACTGTAATTTCAATGACTCTATTCTGGCAAAATCCTTATCTGTTGCTCTGTGCTATTACCATAAATACACCGAAAACGACTATTAACACAAATCATAACAAGACAATTACCACAAATCACTACAAGACTTTTACCAAAAATCACCACAAACTTATTAGCACATGTCACTACAAGACTATTACCACAAATCACTACAAGGCTTTTACCAAAAATCACCACAAACTTATTAGCACATATCATGACAAGACTATTACCACAAATCACTACAAGGCTTTTACCAAAAATTGCCAAAAACCTATTACCACAAATCACAACAAGACTATTACCACAAATCACTACCAGGCTTTTACCTAAAATCACCACAAACCTATAACTGCAAATCACTACAAGACAATTACCACAAATCACTTAAAGGCTATTACCAGAAATCACCACAAGACTATTACCACAACTCACTAAAAGGCTGTTACCGCAAATCACTACAAGACTATTACTACAAATCATCACAATTCTATTACCACAAATCACTACAAGGCTATTACCACAAATATTTACATGACTATAACTACAAATCACCACAATTCTATTACCACAAATCAGTACAAGGTTATTACTACAAATCATTACAAGACTATTACCACAAATCACCACAATACTATTACCACAAATAACTACAAGACTATTACCACAAATATTTACATGACTATAACTACAAATCACCACAAGCCTATTACCACAAATCACAACATGACTATTACCACAAATCACAAGACACATATGACCACAAGACTATTACCACAACTCTTTACAAGACTATTACCACAAATCCTGCTGCCAGAGCCAGGTGCAGCACAAATATCAGGCTGACAATAATCAGGGCTATTTTCTTCGTGTCTTCTTTCAAGGCGGGCCAGAATGTGATAACCAATACGCCCCCTGATAACACTGCGCCCACAATGACCAGCGCCCATTTTAACCAGGTCACGTTGATTACCCACAGGATCTGAAAGCATACAATGTAAATATCGTCACATCAGTGTTATAGATATGGTGTCCACCGTGCAGTCAGGAGGTTGTGAGTTTGATCCCTACTCACGGAGCCTTTGAATAATCGTTTGATCCCCACTCACGGAGCCTTTGAATAATCTTTTGATCCCCACTCACGGAGCCTTTGAATAATCTTTTGATCCCCACTCACGGAGCCTTTGAATAATCTTTTGATCCCCACTCACGGAGCCTTTGAATAATCTTTTGATCCCCACTCACGGAGCCTTTGAATAATCTTTTGATCCCCACTCACGGAGCCTTTGAATAATCGTTTTATCCCCACTCACGGAGCCTTTGAATAATCTTTTGATCCCCACTCACGGAGCCTTTGAATAATCTTTTGATCCCCACTCACGGAGCCTTTGAATAATCTTTTTCAACAAACACCAAGTACTGGTTATACCCAGGAAATGGACTTGAAAGAGTCCCAATAAGCCTCAGGCTTTCGACACAATCCAGCTCATAAATAGGTTTAAACTGAAACTAAATATAGCTTTATTAATTTTATCATTTATTAAGAACGTGTGAATATCCACTGGATCTGAAGCATACATCATAAATATAGCTCTTACAATGGTGCCATAATGAGAATGGTGAAACAAATGTGCACAACCTTTTCCCGAATATAAATTTATAACACAGCCTGAGACTCGGGTAAGTTTTATCAATTAAAACAAAAACACTATAGCCATGTTATTTGATAACAAACTGTTTAGATTCAAATATTAAGTCCTTTTATGTTATACTGTATCAAAATATTGCTTATTGTTAAATATT
Organism: Congeria kusceri; assembly: GCA_027627225.1. NCBI lineage: Eukaryota > Metazoa > Mollusca > Bivalvia > Myida > Dreissenidae > Congeria > Congeria kusceri. The sequence goes on from CM051032.1 coordinate 63,208,905, forward strand.
TTTTTAATTTGTGCTGTGCTTATCCTGATGAACAAATATGTACTTATCCAACAATAACATTAACATAGTTTAGAATCACTAAAACATCATAGCGGACGTCATACATTTCGACATGTTTCCTTTTTTGGTACTACTGTCACATGGTGCGATGTGCCTGCCATTCATAAGTAATTAAAGATACAGAGCCAGTATTTTCCTTTGCTAAGTTGAGTAAATTAATCAATTAAAATCATTTTTATTGTTTTAGCGTGATAAAAAGGCAAATGAATTGGAAAGCATTTTCATAAGAGCATACATAACATGAAGAAGATGATGATAATTATAATGAAGATATGGTGATGATGAAGATGATGATGATAATTATAATGAAGATATGGTGATGATGAAGATGATGATGATGATTATTATTATGAAGATGTGGTGATGATGAACATGATGATGATGATTATAATGAAGATATGGTGATGATGAAGATGATGATGATAATTATAATGAAGATATGGTGATGATGAAAATGATGATTATAATGAAGATAGGGTGATGATGAAGATGATGAATATAATGAAGATATGGTGATGATGAAGATGATGATGATAATTATAATGAAGATATGGTGATATTGAAGATGATGATTATTATTATGAAGATGTGGTGATGATGAACATGATGATGATGATTATAATGACGATATGGTGATGAAGAAGAAGATGATGATGATTATAATGACGATATGGTGATGAAGAAGATAATGATGATGATTATAATAAAGATATGGTGATGATGATGATAATTATAATGAAGATATGGTGCTGATGAAGATGTTGACCGCAATAATGGTAATGATGATCATGATGCTGATGATGTTAATGATGATGATGATGATGTTAATGATGATGATGAACCAGAAAAAGAAGACTATGAAAACGACCATGACAATGATAGTAGTGATGATGATAGTGGTGATGATGATAGTGATGATGATGATCATATTGATGATTATGATGATGATGATAATGATCATAATACTTATAATGTGAAATATGATATAGACACAAAACAAGAAACTGCAGTAGACCAATGTTCAATGACGGGTTAACAACCCAGGGATAACCTATTGATGTATGTACAAGACAGATTATAAAGCTATTTTATCCAATAATCAATATCTGTGTGAACATGAGTTTTAACTTGAAAGCTTTGGGTTTTACAACCAGTCATTCAATGTTTATCTGTAGCCAGGTGTACGCAAGAGCAGTCGAGGCAGGGAAATTAATATTGCATGGAAGTAAGGTATACTTTATCTCTTGATAAATTAATTTGCATTTTCATCATTTGGTGCTATTGTTTGTCTTTCTTAATTTGTTTTGTCAACATTTATGAAACAGGTAAACACAACATAGTAAACATGTAAACTAGAAAACTACCATTGTGCACTTAGATATAAAATTGTAATAATAAATACAACTATAATCAAATTGTACATTTGTTTTGTGGCAGAAAAATACATTAGAACTGAAATAAATATTGAACACTACATGCATCGTGGTAATTAAGAGTGAGTTATACATGCATGTCAAATGAACATTAGCAATAATTCATACAAATTATAATTGGTCCGGGCATTCCAAGACAGTATTGAAGGGATATAACTGACCACACAAACAGAAAGGTGACTCAGTCTGTATGTGCTATCCAGGTACCGGTATTTCCATACACCAACTCTATTTACCGGTATTTAAAAATAGCTTAAGGCCACACCAATTTGAAGACTTGGTCATCGGGATTACTGCACCGATTTGTGCAAATTAAAAAAAAAATATTTTTTTTTTGCAAATGCGCTCCTATAAAAAGAAGTAAAATATTTTGGGGAGCGAGTCATTTAAACAACGGAATAACAGTCAGCATTAGAGTTCATTGTTTGATATATATGTATTTATTTATTATTGTTGACGTAGATAAGTATATTACACATCCGTACATCAAACGCTGCATCCTCCAGCCGCTGCATACAATTGAACCATGGATAAAAATCTAAGCAAACACTGAATGAACGTGTTGACATTAATTAATATTAACATAACATCGATTTTATCATCTTAATGTATTTGAATGTTATTAAATGAACACTGTATTATGTGAAGTTAGAATAAGACATCAAACATAGAATGGACATGATTTTTGTGTGTGTTTTTTCACATAAAACTGAGCATTTCATGTTGTGCATGTATGTTTGTTATATTCTCTCAATCATTCTGGTGTAATAAGCATTTGTCCATGACATGTTCATTAAAACTGACTGTGTCTTTGATCATTTTTACTGTATTTATAAACTGTGTTCATGCACGCATGGACACAGTTTAATTTTTGTGTGAAAATGTTGTAAATGCATACAAGTATACAGTTTTGATGTCTTATTCCAACTTCACATAATAGTGTGTTAATGCTATAAAATGATAAGTATCATTGACTAAGTCAAATTGAAAGCAATAAGCTTTAAACTTATTACAAAAAATGTTGGTTATCTACATATTACATGTTGTCTTTAAAAATGTTGAACACAGATAATTTAATGTGTGAACTTTCGTTTAATATCCACGCAGTTTAAAAAAAAAAAATACCAATTATCAAAAGATAGATGTAATAAATGTATTAAATTAAACATGCCTTGTATATGATTTTATTCCACAACAGGTATCAGTAAATAATAAATATGGACTTTGAACAATGATCGATATAAGGGCGAACGTTTTAAATTTCAAAATGGTTTAATTTCTCTTATCCAAAACATGACAATTAAACATAATATAACTGTTTTCATTTTATTTTTTTTTGCGCACACTCGCTCCAAATTTAAAAAAATAAAAAAATGGATGACCAAGTATTCAATTTGGTGTGGCCTAACTGGTATATACAACCTCAATATAATTATTCATATATTCTTTCAGAGTGAAACGCACTATGGACCAAATTAAAAACAGGTTGCACCGACTTGTAAAGCCGAGGCCAAATGCAGACGCCATGGCAGAAATACTTGACCTCATAGCCCCACCCCTGTACATTTACACCATATCTTACGTCGTCTACTTTGGGTATGCATACCTCATTGACTATCACTATGGCAACGCAACAACCAATGACACAACAGCTCCATTACCATGGATATGGTACTTCCAGAAATGCTTCGCCATACTGATATACATTCAGATGATGGGCAACTGGATTGGAATACGATTTGTTGATACCTCCATTCAAACTGCCTCTACAGATCCAAAACTCATGCAGGACATAAACGAAAAGATCAAATGGGAAGAGCCCATTATAGAAAACAATGGAGTTTTCAATGATAAACCTCTGAATGGATCAAACGACAATGGTTCTGTAAAAAGAAGAAAACAGAACGCCAAACTTCCCAAGGAGTTGAAAGAGCCAAGTCAGCCAATCATTCAGCGTCAGACGTATTGGTCGTGGAAGCCATGTTACCAGTGCCGACTCAACGCTCCACCACGATGCCACCACTGCTCATTCTGTGAGGTGTGCGTTATGAAAAGGGACCACCATTGTTTCTTTGCTGGCCGATGTATTGGGTTCCGCAACCAACGCCATTTTGTTGTGTTTCTCATATGGGCATCATTTGGGACTACTTATGCCATGATACATTTTGTGCCGTACCTTTACAACATTGTGCTGTTTGAAATATCAGGATGGGACTGTTTTGCCCCAGTCACGATATATAAGCTAGTAACTGGACAGTTGAGTCTGTACCATGCAAATCTTGTTATCAGCTTCACGCTTAATTTATTCTTCATATTCTTAAGTTCAGCCTTCTTACTGGAGCAATATCAACTGATATCAGAAGGGGTCACCCAGTTTGAACAGACTAAAGTCGACAAAAGAAAGCTCCAAATATTTGACCCGCGACCTTTAGGTCCCAAGGTCAAGGCAGTGCTAGGGAACCAGCCCCTAATTACCATCGTGTTACCACTGGCTCATTGGTTCTACCCGCCATGTGACGACCCTTTTGTTTGGCCTCAGCATAAAATTACCCATACAAAAGTTAAAACTAAATAGCATTTGTCATTAGCAATACTAATAGTAGGGTATAATGCGTTATATATAAGAGACGGTTATTGCCAAATGCCATGTTGTATTGTCATATAGAGTATGTGGAAAGAAACTCATAATTCTTATGAGAACAGATTTTTCAATTGCAATGGCACAATGCATGAAAGCCTGATGTTTTACTTGCCAACAGTAAATGGTTTGTTTCTTGTTTGTATGTTTACTAAAGAAGACATGTGCTAGAATATGCAATGTTTACAAATCTTTAATTAACTTTTTTGTCTAGATATTCTTTTCTGACATACTCTGTATATTTTAATGTGAGATTGCATTGCAATTAAAATAAACCTTGTGGATATTGAAAAGAATAAATTGAAAATTGCTTTATTTGTGCACTGCTCTAACTTCTGAACCAAAAGTCCACATCTTTCTATTCCAAATATGCATAATATATGGAATAGTGCTATGACCCACTAGTTGGCGAATCCGTAGTCTAGTGGTAACACACTGGCTTAACAACTCAGGGGTCGAGCCCGTAGTCTAATGGTAACACACTGGCTTAACAACTCAGGGGTCGAGCCCGTAGTCTAGTGGTAACACACTGGCTTAACAACTCAGGGGTCGAGCCCGTAGTCTAATGGTAACACACTGGCTTAACAACTCAGGGGTCGAGCCCGTAGTCTAGTGGTAACACACTGGCTTAACAACTCAGGGGTCGAGCCCGTAGTCTAGTGGTAACACACTGGCTTAACAACTCAGGGGTCGAGCCCGTAGTCTAGTGGTAACACACTGGCTTAACAACTCAGGGGTCGAGCCCGTAGTCTAGTGGTAACACACTGGCTTAACAACTCAGGGGTCGAGCCCGTAGTCTAGTGGTAACACACTGGCTTAACAACTCAGGGGTCGAGCCCGTAGTCTAGTGGTAACACACTGGCTTAACAACTCTGGGGTCGAGCCCGTAGTCTAGTGGCAACACACTGGCTTAACAACTCAGGGGTCGAGCCCGTAGTCTAGTGGTAACACACTGGCTTAACAACTCAGGGGTCGAGCCCGTAGTCTAGTGGTAACACACTGGCTTAACAACTCAGGGGTCGAGCCCGTAGTCTAGTGGTAACACACTGGCTTAACAACTCAGGGGTCGAGCCCGTAGTCTAGTGGCAACACACTGGCTTAACAACTCAGGGGTCGAGCCCGTAGTCTAGTGGTAACACACTGGCTTAACAACTCAGGGGTCGAGCCCTCACCAAACACTAACCTACCAACTCGTCTTTCGCATGAGATGTCAAACCGAGGTGCAGTGTCCTAGGTGCTTTACACCAGACACTAAAAGACCCAGGGTCGCCTCTGGAAGGGGCATGTCCTGTATCTTGCACTACCCCCCTTAACCTTAAGTAACCAGTCTTCTTGGGGCGATGACTATATGGAAGAGTATTCCGGTGCGCACAATAAAAATTCATTACACACACCGACTGGTTGGAATATGAATTTAAAAGAAACGCATATTGTGCTGATGCTAATGTGTATTCCCCAATGCAAATGAACTGGTTTTTTTTTAAATGCATTATCAAGAACAAATAAAACAGAAAACATATTTTGTTTAATAATGCTTGTGATGACAATTCATATGTAGGTTTAATGTTACACTTGAGTATTCTGAGAATTCAATATAGCCAGTGATGCATATAATAATGAATATGGTAACATTGACAAAAAATACAAATGACATCAGATTTCTCAGTAACATGAAATTCAGTGTATTTGAACAAATACTTTTTCGAAAAAGACGCCATAAATTCAGTGTCCAACTCTAGAATACAACAATTTTTGGGGGGCGTACACGTGTAATTCTAAGACAAAGAACGCCAAAAAACGCGTTCAATAAAGTTTTTAATAGTCAATAAATGCACTTTTGCTCTGCATCAGCATGTCAGTTATCGATAAAATCTAGACGCAGGAGTCAGATTTACTACAGCCACACAGAGAGCCAATAAGAATGCGTAAAATTTCCAATATGCAAATAAGCATAGTCAATAGAAAGTTTATCATGCTCTTTTATAAATTAAGTGGTCCAGTCATTGTTAACACATTATTGTTAGACATGCGTTTTGTTATCTGTGTGTTTTTAACTCCCGCGTTCATAATAAATTACTACAAATTATTTTGTTAGAAATGAACAGTTTACTTAGAATATGACATATGATGTTGACAAATTATGTACGCCAATCATAATACCCAGAATTTATCACTTTAGTGTGTAACGTGAAACATACATCTTCATTTGTTTTTAAACAGAAAACTTTGCTTTGACTACTAGTGTAAACTAATGAAAGAGTTATTCAAAAGTATAGTGTGTACACTGATTACATACAGTAACAACATTTTGACGAAAGTTAGCCGAAGTAAAGTCCTGGTCCAAAGTGAAAGTAAAAATAAAACTTCAGCATCCTATTGTGCCAAAGTATCGAAAACTTTCCTGTTGTCTTCTTGTTTGTTTATAAACATAGTCATATTTAAATGTTTTATAACTCAACAGTTTATTTTTTAATAAATTTAGGACACAATTCATTTTTGCTTGGGAGTGGGTGGGGGGGCTTTGGTGACGATTACCGGGACATCAACTTTTTTCTAAGGAAGGAGTGCTGGACTCCCGTGTTCTGAAAACATAGCATCCTCTCTGGACATAATAGTTTTAATGTTCATGAAATGTATACTAATTAATGGTTACTTAAACAAGTGAGAATATTTAAATGATGACAGTTTCTGATATCTTTGTATAACTTTGCATCAAGACCTACAAAATAAAATTATGTATGGTAACAAAGATTGAAAAATACCAGAAAAGGTAATATTTTACTGAGGTGGTATTCACAAAGCATCTTAAGTTAATTTGTTTCTTTATCCTTAAATCTGGAAATTTTCACAACTGTATCATTCCATACAGAAACAATTAAGCACTAAATTACATTTTAAAATCACACAGGCATTTGTTATTTCAAGCATATCAGCAACACATGTCTGTGTTTGTTGAGTAAAGAAATAAAATACATTCAAATTTTGCACTTAAGTTAAAATATTTGAGAAGTTAAAATATTTGAGAAATGACTTAAGATGCTTTGTGACCCCTGAGATCTAAATGATGGAAACATGAATGCTTAACCTACAAACAGGACACCACTCTGACTTACCGAGATTGGAATGTAGATAGCGAGTGAGTACCCGTAGACGCACAGTATCTCGAGGAATGTGAAGCCGGCCTGGGATTTACGCCACCACAACAGTCCGTACACCACCGCAGGGATTATCCACCAGTATGTGAATATTGCCGAGGCCGCAAACGTTACTGGAAATGGATAACAGCTTTGATAGGTCTAAGTTTATACTAATTGCACCATCTATGAAGATACTTTTGCAATACAATCATAAACAGCATTTACATGTAATTTTAATAAAACTTTAATGAATATAATAATATTTTACTCATTGTTGCATTTGGCAAATAGTTGTCATTACGACAACTTTTACACAAGACAATAATTGTATCTCATTGGGATCTCAAAAGAAGAGTCAATGGGTGCATTAGGTATTTAAGTTAATAAAGAATAAAGGATACTCAAAATAGTAACTCAATATATTATTAATTCTTGTAACAATGCAAATAATTATAACTTCTTTCTCACAATAAAATATTTGTAATAAATAGTTCAATTCTGGTATCAATAGAAGAGTTCACAATGTATTTGATAATAGTTTTCAATCACACAAGAAAAAGAAAGGTGGGAATATATTAGGTGATTCAAACCCATGTCAGCCAAACTTTTAATGAACGATATTAGCATGCTATTTTACATGTAAATACTCAACTGCCAGAGATGAGTTAATTCCCTTAACGAGTAAATACAAAGCTTTGCTTGCATAGTGCACGCAATAACCAAACTAAAGTTTTATTACAAAATGGTACCGATGCTTGATCGCATCTAAATTGTTGCTTCGATTCCTGGCATTGTTGTAAAAGAAAAAGATACATTTACAAAGATATAGAGGATATTTGTTGAGTTTGGTGTAAGATCGCATTTATTTCATGAGTGTTCATAGAAAATGATATTTGCATGAGTGGCGCAGCCACGAGTGAAAATATATATTTTCTATGATCACGAGTGAAATAAAATGCGATCTTACACCGAAATCAACAAATTTTATTTTTATTTTATGCTTTTGGACAATAAATAAATAAAATTGCACGAGATAAGCTTAAACGTCGCAAGTTCGTGTATTCTGACGTCATAAAAAAGACGTCATAAATGATCCCAAAACTGTCACTGGTTAGTATGGTGGGAAAAAAGTGCGATATTTTGTAAGTCGTTGTAGCTGAATTTTAATTTTGTTGAATTTTATCATGTGTTTATGTAAACACATGCATGTACATACTGTACATGTATATAAATTTGCCAGGGGTTGTAAACCACTACTTGTAGATCGATGCTATTTATGGAAGAATAGTCAGTTTTATGTTATATTTTCCCTGCAGTGAAAATATAAATCTTATATTTTCACTGCTCCAACAGTAAAATATATAATTTCACCAATAAAATTCGATATTTCACTGAAAAGCATATAATACAGATGCATACTACACAGAACTGCATTTCTAAGAGTTGTAAACAAACCTTCTTTTCTATGTACATGTACTCACCTTTATGGAAGTCGTATCTCCACTGATAGTCTTTGCCCCCAGCTGACAGATAGTTGGCCAGGTTGCCAGCTATGGCGGTTGTGAACACCAGTGTGGTACAGATCCAAAATGGACCTGAAAAAGTTATAACAAAAAGTTGGTAAAGAAAATATAGGTTTTACGATGGTTCAATGTTATTTCTATAGGTAAAAGGTTATATCCCCTCTAGGTTAAAAGCAATCTTTAAAATATCAAGTTTTGTGACCATTAGATGAAACCTGTTGGACATAGGGAGCGGTAACTGCTAAAATGGCCAATTTTAGTTAAATCAAGGGCCATAACTCTGTAGTTACTGGGGCGCTTTAGTTGATCGTCATCATTAGTCAAACTTGGCTAAGATATTTTGGTCTCAAACATTTCCATCAAGTTTGGTGAAAATCGGATGAAAACTGCTGGGCTTAGAGAGCGGAAATGGCTAAAATGATTAATTTTAGATAATTCAAGGGCCATTACTCCACAGTTCCTGGGGTTATTTAGTTGATTATCGAACTTGACCCAGATATTGACACAAAGACGTTCACCAAGTTTGGTGAAGATGGGCTAAAAACTGTTGGACTTGAAGAGCGGAAACAGCTAAAAGGCCAATTGTAGATAATTCAAGGGCCATAACTCCTCAATTCCTTTGGCAATTTGGCTGATTATCAAACTTGGCTGAGGCAATGATGCCCACAAAGCTTTAATGAAGTCTGGTGAAGATCGGATGAAAACTGATGGACTTAGAGAGTGGAAATGGCTTAATTTTGTTTTTTTTATAGATCATTCAAGGGCCATAACCCCACAAGGCCTGAGGCGATTTGGCTGATTATCAAACTTGGCCAAGATATTATGCCCACAAACATTTTCATATAGTTTGGTGAAGATCCGATGAAAAGTGTTGGACTTAGAGAGCAGAAACGACCGACTGACAGACCAACCCACAAACCGACATTAGCAAACCACCATAGCCCGACATTTTTGATGGGGGGCATAATAACTGGGGTTTTTAATTATCTTAAGTATTGTACTTTATATGTTGAGCAAATACAGATATTTTCACACATAGGATAATTGACTGATCATAAGATAATCACAGTGACTGACCACCGACTTATTTTATTAAAAAGGGAAAAAATATGGACCAGTTTCAATACATAAATAATGCGGGGTACGCAAATAATCTTTGAGAAATTAAATGTATTATATACGGGGGAGGGGGGGGTATAGTTAAGGAATTTAACCTTCAATTACATTTGATTTTTTTTATAACCTAGCTAAGTCCAAAAATACCCCGACCCTAAATAGCGAAAAAAAAAACGACCCTAAAGTTTTTAGCAACGATTCTTTTAAGCGAAATACATATTTGTCAGATTTAAGATAATTTTCAACATTTTTAAACCAAAATGTGTGTTAAGAAGCAGGTTAAAACAAACTTAATCACAACCCTAACTAAATTTTTCGAGACTTTTACCTGAAATTAAATGTATTATATAGGGGGGGGGGTGTATAGTTAAGGAATTTAACCTTCAATTACATTTGATTTTTTTTTTAACCTAGCTTTAACTTAATCCCAACCCTAACTAACTTTTTCGAGACTTTTACCTGAAACACACAATTTTTTTTTGGCCTAAGGAAGAATTTCAACAATTGCAACTGGAACATTTAGTATTATAAAAATGAGAAACAAAACTAGCATAACATTTTCATAGAAAATAACAAGAGTGCCATTGTCACAAAGATATGCCCGTCAAAGAAGCTTTTTTAGGGTTAAGATTCAACGACTTAAGAGAAACAATTCAAAAACTAATAAGGTAGAGTCATGGTATATGTGCATCTAATTTATGTCCAAAGCCTCCCTCTGTGTGGTGAGTTGAGGTATCGAAACTATTCCATATATATTCTTAAACCTATAATCAAGATGCCAAAATAAACAAGAAACGTGGAAATTCTCCCCAAAACAAATTTTTCGAATAAAATGCATTAAAGTCAGCACAAAAATAAAAAAATTTAAAATTTTGACCTTGACCCCCACCCACCCCATATGCAATCCCAAGAGAGATCTCGATATAAAGTATCTATGTATTAAGTTTAATTAAAATATCTCACGGCGTTCTTAAGTTATTGAGCGGAAACCATTTTTCTATTTTTATTAACAGTGACCTGGACCTTGACCCCACCCACCCCATATGCAATCCCAAGCAAGGTATCTATGTATGAAGTTTAATTAAAAGATCTAAATGCCTCAAGTTATTAAGCAGAAACCATTTTTCTATTTTCAGTAACAGTGACCTTGACCCCACCCACCCCATATGCAATCCAAAGCGAGGTCTTGCAATAAGGCATCGATGTATGAAGTTTAATTACAATAGCTCAATTCATTCTCAAGTTAGAGAGCGGAATGGAAAGTTGATGCTGCCACTATGCCTTTGACCTTGAATTGTGACCTTGACCTAGAACCTAGGGACCTGGTTCTTGCGCGCAACACTACATCTCACCATGCTTGTCACTTTTGCCAAGTTATTTGAAAATCCATCAATAATGGCCGAAGATATGCTCTGGGCTAATTGTTAAGGATTGTTTTCGATATTTGACCTTGAATTGTGACCTTGACCTTGGACCTAGGGACCTGGTTCTTGCGCACGACACTCTGCCTCACCATGCTTGTCACTTCTGCCAAGTTATTTGAAAATCCATCAATGCTAGACCAAGATATGCTTCAGACAGTGTTTAGAATTGATTTCTTAAATTTGACCTTGAGTTGTGACCTTGACCTTGGACCTAGGGACCTGATTCTTGTTTGCGACATTCCATCTAACCATGGTTGTCACTTCTGCCCGGTAATTTGAAAATCCATACATGCTGGAGAAATATATGCTTCAGACAAAGTGTTTAGGATTGATTTCTTAAATTTGACCTTTGACCTTGAATTGTGACCTTGGCCTTGGACCTAGGGACCTGGTTCTTGTGCGTGACACTCCATCTTACCATGCTTGTCACTTCTGCCAAGCCATTTGAAAATCCATCCATGCTTGACATAGATATGCTCCGGACAAAGTGTTAAGGATTGATATCTTAAATTTGACTTTTGAGCTTGATTTGTGACTTTGACCTTGGACGTAGGGACGTGGTTTTTGCGCGCTACACTCCAAATCACCATGCTTGTCAATTTTGCCAGGTTATGCTGGACAAAGATATGCTATGGACAAAGTGTTTAGGATTGATTTCTTAAATTTGACCTTTGACCTTGAATCATGACCTTGACCTTGGACCTAAGGACATGGTTCTTGTGCGCAACACTCCGTCTCACAATGCTTGTCACTTCTGCCAAGTTATTTGAAAATCCATCCATGCTGGACAAAGATATGCTCCGGACCATGTGTTTAGGATTGATTTCTGGAATTTGACCTTTCATCTTAAATTGTGACCTTGACCTTGGACCTAGGGACCTGGTTCTTGCACGCGACACTCTGTCTCACTATGCTTGTCACTTCTGCCATGTTATTTGAAAATCCATCCATGCTTGACAAAGATATGCTCCGGACAATGTAGTGGTTAAGAATTGATTTCTTATATTTGACCTTTGACCTTGAATTGTGACCTTGACCTTGGACCTAGGGATCTGATTCTTGCGCGCTACACTCCATCTCATCATGTTTATCAATTCTGCCAAGTTAGTTGACAATCCATCCATGCTGGACAAAGTTATGCTCCGGACAGTGTTAAGGATTGAATTCTTATTTTTGACCTTTGACCTTGAATTGTGATCTTGACCTTGGACCTAGGGACCTGGTTCTTGCGCGCGACACTCCGGCTCATCATGCTTATCACTTCTGCTAAGTTATTTGAAAATCCATCCATGCTGGACAAAGATATGCTCCAGACAAAGATCTCCAGCCAACCAGCCGAGCCTGCTTGGGCGTTCCCATAATACGGCCATTTTTCAAACGGACATATAAAAAGCTTAAATTCCAAGTAATAGCATGCATAATGCAATTATACCCACCATACAGATCTGGATTTGGTCTAATTTTTTGTTCAAGGTAGTTTCGATTTGGAATCGGCATCATGGAGCCAGCTACACGATGGAAAACATCACGGGTCTCCACATCAAAGAACTGCTGGTAATACTCAAACGTCCAGAATGATAGGGACTTCTTCTCTCCTTCTTTTAACAACTAAAATAAAATTCATGTTATTGATTCTTTTCTTTTCTTTTTTTAAATCAAGAAAGAATACCATTGATCTGAAGTCAGCAAAACATCTCAAGTCAGACTTACACAGTTCTGTTCAAAGGAAAAGAAACTCTAAATTAAAATGAGAACTTTATACTTCAAGCGCCTTTTTCCAGACTAATTATGTAGTGAATGCTGATGTTCTTTTTTTACAAATTATTAACTACGTTTTTAACTAAATAGAATTGTTTTATGACATAAGGATATAAATAAAATATATTGATTTGTCCATCAGTGCAAGCAAGATTCTACTTCTATATAATTTAGTAATACTTAACCTTTAATATTCTTGTTCCTAAACACGTTCTTTTGGATAATATAAAATATATGTTTGACTGTACCAGAATTTATAACTGAATAGTTGATATGACTCAATCTGCCTAACTGCTCTTTGATGGAAGTTGACAAATATATTCTTAACATAATATATTAATTAGCATACAATATACATGCATCCAAATCCGGGCCCATAGCCATTAAAGGCCCTGTCACACTGATGCAAATTTGAGCTACAGGTTCTGACAAGTTGTAACTTGCCACAACTTGACTGGTGTCGTGTAGATCTTGTACACATGTCGTTCTTTGTCGCAGTGATGTCTTCTTATGTCGCCAGAACTTGCCGCTTCTCTGCAACTTTTTCTTCCGATACACGTGTTGAAGAAATCTCGCGCACTCTCAAACCCACTTGATTGCATTCTGTAGACATGCCTTCCTTTGGTGTAGCATGTCGGAGTATATTAACGTTCTATGACATGACACAAGTTTGCTGCAAGTGTGGGAGATTTGCCTACGACATCTGCTCATCCGTTTTTCGTAAAATGTCGTAATAAACTTGTGCTCATGTCCCCACAAGTCTTACAAACTTTTCCACACTCGTACATTCTCAAAGACAAGTCTTCGATTGTCGAAACGATACTGTACGCATATTGTACTTATATCGTATATATCTTGGCTGAACTCGTGATAAAAAGTAATTATCATACTTGTGTAGTGTCGTGTCAAGGTTGAAGAGACCTGGAACAATGTCGTCTTGAAACAATTCCGCGACCAACTCGTCCACTTTAAGGCAAGTTATAACTCACTAGAACTCGTACAGAACCCGAAGCTCAAATTCACCACGGTGTCACAGGGCCTAAAGCTTTATTGTACAAAGTAAAGTTCATTTCTTACAACTACAAAATTTGTTAAGTCAGGCTTTTGCATGCATAGTTTTTTTTAGACTGAAGGTTGTATTCTAGTAAACATTGAACAGTTGTTTCAAAACTGTTGAATTAAACATTGAAATGTTTTTAAATGAACTGTTCACCTAAGTACAACATAAGGTATGTTTTTAACTAGGAACTTTATGGAAACGACCCCAGATAATTCAACAGGACGCACACACAACCTGAGATTTATCTCCCCTTTCCTCCTCCTCCTCCTCCATGTCGACAGCCGAGTGCGGGAAGTTGGTGAAGGTGTGCAGCTGGCCTCCGGAGCGGTCAAACATCACGTCTTCCTGGCCACCAGTGTCATGGAACTGAAGGTCATCCTTAGAGCTCTGCAACACAATTACATATTTTCTTAAAAAATGTTCATCAGTGATTTTTTTTCAAGATTTAATCACAGATTGGGGAATAGGTCCCCTATCTATCAAATCAGGAATTTGGCATTGTGCAATCTTGCTTATTGGGAAAAATTAAAGAAGGTTATGTAATTAATTATTTACTTAAATAATTGGGAATGGCAATAATTCCTTTTACTGAACCGTGTCAAATAAGGTAAAAATCACTGTACACGGATCACAAATCTACTAACACAAAGATATTGGAAACACGAACTATACAGGTCAAAGGAATCTCCTTTTATCTCATAGCCCATCAATTTATGATATTGGTGTCATGTGACTTTAACTTGTACTGCTATTTGACTCTTGAGATCGGCCAGGATGGATCAAACATGTATACGTGAGAAAACAAATATAACAAAACAATACATTATAATAGCTTATTGTTCGAAACTGAATTCAAAATTTCATTGGTTTTACAAACGAAAAAAAAACTGTTCTTCAAAACTGAATTTACAATTTAATTTAATTGAATTTACAAACAAAAAGAATATGTTCTTCAAAATTCCTTTACAAGTTAAAAGACAGGTCTTCTTGAATTTTGTAAATGATAACATCTACATGTCAAGAAATTATAATGATTATATGTTTATCACAAAGATACACACTTGGTGCTTAAACAAGCCAAATCTAAATAGTTTCTACAGAATATTGCAAACACTTCTTCATATAACTTTATTGATTATGGACAGTATCACTGTATGTTTAATATTTTCTTATTTCACATATGCAAATCTTAAAGTTTATCAGTATCATTAAAAGAGAATTAATGAGAATTATTGAATATTTTCTTGTTATTTTTGCTTTTTAAAATGTATTTTTAAAAACTTGTATGGCTTTAATTTTTATATGCAAGAACTAGGTCTTTTACAAAAAACATTGTGCCCATCTTTTGTGATGGTGTAGTGAATCCAGCGGCATTATCTCCACACGAGACCATAGAATCCAGTTATTCTGTCCCATACAAAAATGTTCCAAATCCACCAATTAGGACTAGGGAATGTGCTGTTGCAGATTTAAATTTGGCAACAAGATGTGACGAAAAAGACTTTGTACAAACAAACAAAAAGAAGAGGAACATGGATTATGAAAACTGTTCTTTGTCATTGTATGAACAATACGACAATCAGGAAATTACATTTACAACTTACTCATGACTAATCACTATCCGAATTAGATACCTCCGAAATTGCTATACCTTTGTGAACGTCAAAAATATTGTCAGGAAATAAATACATTGACTGTTACAAACATGACGAAAAAGAATAACAATATTTAAATGTTTTCGGGTATTTTAGTGCCCAAATAGTCATAATTTTAGCTATACCATTTTGTTTTGTCTGTGTCCACGTCAGTTGTTGTTGTTGTTCAAATGTCAAACTTTCAAAGTTGCTTCCCTTCGATCGTCACCTGAAGGCTTGACACATGTTGAAACAACATGAGAAGGTCATTTCAAATTCTTCGATCTCTGGAAAAGGGGACAGACGCAGTAGTGGAAAATGTAAAAGAAAGTCGAACGAAACGTATAGGTTTGTATTCCTTACTTTTTTCTCACGCGTTGGTGAAGAGCTTAAGAATAACTTTGGTAACTTAGAGACATGTTATATATTTCCGGATAGATAATTTCGGATGACAATGTACGCGATTGTCATGATATTGGCACTTAAACTATATAATAAACATAAAAGTGAAACAGAGAGGCCATAATTATAAAATAAAAATGAAACTGTAACAGAAGCAATCATCGAAATAAGCAGTTTGGTCCAACAAAGCCAAATTTGTATTCTAATACTTGAGCCTTTGAGGGCAAGAAAATGCTACAAGTCAGATTATATCAAACAGATAATCTGAGTAAGCACAGTTCAAAATTTACCAGTGCAGGACATACCAGCTTGTAATTTTGACCACTGTAGAAATTAAATTATCAAATACAAGTGCAGAATAGCGATGTCTTCACTTGGAAGTATAGTAAAGTTATTCATTGTGTTAAATCAAAACCTCTTGTTTTGCAGCTAATTACTTCAAAAACATCTTCAATGACTACAAAACGGTTGCTGTGGAGACACCACAGGATATGAAGAAACACCCGCTGAAGTCCAGCGTGTACCTGTCTCTCCTTGGAACTACAGTCATGCTCTTCAAAACAAATCCTGGTGAAATTGGATTTCAGGCACAGCTAACCCAAAGTGTAATTGATCTTATGCTTATTGGTGACCGGCTTCGTAATCCAAAAAGTGAAGCAGCTATTGACAATCTTTGTATACTAAGGAATTTTGAACAATTACGTTGTTACAACCTGGGTGTCTGCTCGTTGATGTGCGTTCGTGAATGTGGCGCTGAAGTGGGTCTTTATGCTGCAAACTGTAAATATGTTAAGCCCCATTGGACAGAGTTCCATAAAACTATTGTTGACGTGGGTGTGCTAGGGCGTTGGATTAATCTTGAGAAAGCGATGGTGGACTATGACATACATCCAGATGAATGGCTGCCAGATGGCTCACCGAACAAAGACTTCAAACATTATAACAGAAATTCATTGGTTCGATGGGATATGACTTTGAATAAATGATTAATCATGTTACCAGACTTATGTTGTTAAGATGGTCTTAGAAGAATGGTACATTCCTTTCTTAAAATGGTGTTTACCGTAATTACCCTAAGTATCGGGACTCTTAGAAGTAATAGTTGTTCTTGTCCCAATATTTAGGGACATAACAAAATATTTATTGGAATTGAATCTTAAATTTGGGAAATATTGTACTATTTAAAAACCAAATTGTAATATTAAATACAGTGTATATAACATAGACCCTGTTAGATCTAGTCTAAACCATGCCTTTTTCTACCATAGGATATTAATCATTTAATTTGTTTAACAATAATTATGTAATAAAAAGACAATTTGTTAGTAAATTAATGTTTTTTAAACCGATTATTATTGTTGACAGGGACTTATTGATAGTTTTCAAAAGCTTCATTGAAGTGTCACTCTTGTGCCATTAGAGTAAACAGTTTGCACCATGATGCAATAAAACATGTCCCTGATGAAAATTGCTGTATAGATAAGCAATCACAATATACCATATCACAGGCCACTATGCCACCAGCTTATTAACAAGTTCTAGTAGGTTTATTCAAAAAGAAATGTGATACTTTTGTGTCCCATTAATTAGGGACAACAAAAAAATTAATATTAAAGGACACTAAAAATAATAATTTTCTCAAAAAATATGGACATCTAAATATTTAGGGTGTCCCAACACTTGGGGTAATTGCTGTAGTTCAGATGAGAACCAAGTGCTCAAGACTGAGCTGTTTCAGCCGGGGTTATTTGCCCATTGTTGTGTTCAAGTGGTGTTCATTCCTTGCACCCAGTCTCTTTCACAAAAATTGCTTGTCAAAATTACATAACATATGAATGAACATTGTTCTTTGGGTGTAGTCCTACAATATTCCATCAAACGTTCTTGATAAAAAAAAATACTCCCAGCTGTTGGTTGGGTAAGTGTTCCTTACATTTCTCTCGTTAGAAAATGCTCTTAGTGGGACATTTTAATCATACTAATAGTCATTTTGCAAAGTTCTTGATCTTTTTAAACACAAATTACCATTTGCAGAGCAATTTGACGAATATGCAGAAACAAAATTACCATGACTTCAGTGTGTTGACCCTTGCAATATTGAACTTTAGCCCTTGAAATTTAAAGTTAGATGTCATTTGACTCCTGGTTTTCAAACTCCATGTGTCAGCAACTACCAATTTCCATAAAGCCATCTTGATTTAATGAAACAGCAGAACTAACATGGTGATGATAAAGGCGGTGTCATTGTAGACATGTATAATACACATTTGTAAAAGTTCCGTTAAATATGTCCAGGGGTTTCATTAAGTTTTGGAGTCGAAGGATAATTCTTAAAAGTAGGCGGAGGGTTTGGGGGTCCTGATATTGATTTATGCTTTCTCTACAGCAAAAATAGCCAGTAATAAGAAGAAATAGCCCGGTGATTTACCCGGCTCCTGGGTCTTAATAACCCCTGCCTTATGTATTGTTTTCCAAACATATGGCACCCAGTGGAGTAGGCAACCTTTTCCACATGCTATGTGGGAGATTTGAAATACGTATTGAAAATATGTCAACCAATTGCACATTGATTATTGGCACACGTTTAAAGCTGGGAGTCTTGGACGAGTGCCTGGTATCAAGTCGGGTAACATCACAATATGGGCTCTTATTCCAGAAACATCTTAAGTGCATCTTAAAATATTTTCACTGAAGTTGAAAATTTCAAAATGTTATATTTTAAAAACTGTGCATAATTTTGTTATTCTTGTTATGTGTTTATGAACAAACTCTAATACTATAGGTGATAATTAATAAACAGTAGGCAGAATGCACTGAACAAAACAAATAATGAGTTAAACAAAATGTTGATTTTAAGGTTAAGAATAAGATATTACTTAAGATGTTTCTGGAATACGGCCCATGGGTAGCTAGTCAAAAGCCAGGTAACAGGTTATTCTTTAAAGCTTCTGTACCATAGGTTGAACATACGAAATACTACTTTATGTTTTCAAGTGACTCAACTTGATCACTCAAATGTTGCATTTTGTTGTTTTATCATCTAAGACTGTAATTTGTTTGTGTTAAGTGTTAAAGTATAATGTTTATTGTCTTTCGCTCTGTCATTATGTTTGTACATGAACTTAAAAGTTTGATGAACTTCAGTAACCTTACAATGATGAAGCTGTACAGGATGTTTTGTGGCAGTGTTCTCTGTCGTTAAATGCTAAATTTACAATAGGTAAAGGAACCAGGTCCCTACCAAGAAAAAGTTAAGGCTTAAAAAATGAATTGTTTCTCCGGCAGCGGCGCAAAAAATTTTTTATAGCCCGCCAAAAACTTGGTATTATGCCCCCAAAAAATTAGTTACTATTTTTTACGATCGTGCCCAGGTTTTAAAGGAGCAGTCCAAAAATATGTTAATAAAAATAAAACTTTGCAGAAAGTGTTTCTAATGGGCATGTTACTGAACAACATACAACTACGCATTGAAATCTGTGTATTATTAACATTTTGGTAACTTGCTATCGTCTTTTTTCTGTATGCGACTGGTGATGACTCTGGAGTAAACCAGCATCTACAATATACTAGTAGTATATTCCGTTCTTACCAAGCGCTTTTAAACAATGCCTTTTGTAAATAAGAAACAGACTAAAATTACGATGTATTGAATTAGATCCCATGGACAGCGGCTTAATATTAAACGAATCCGCATTTTAACATAGCGGAAGAAGAGTAACCCAGTAGAGATTTCGGTATTTCCAGTAACTTTCTTCCTGTCTGATTTAATTATATAAATCGGATATACACAAATTGTGAAACTCTGTGTAAAGTTTGAAAATACAATGTCATATTCGATTGGGAACCTTTAGAAATGTCGTCTCTTTGTTAATTTCAACTTTTGTTTCGTAGATGCTTTTGCTTGTGTAATAGCATTCCATGTCTTTCGAAATAAATCTGTATCAATATAAGTCCTGTGGAAACAAACGAAAATGCCAGCTGCATTGGCAAGTGTTGATTTTCCGTTCCAAAAAATATTGGTTATTGCAAAAATAATTCCTGTTTTTGACAGTTATAAAAAATATGAATTAGGAGTTAAATTCTATAAATAGAAGGACTTTAATGCTGATGGTATATCAATTCAAAGACACTTATTTTAATTATGAACATATAAATTGAGTGCCTTATTACGTCAGCTTGCATAAATGACTGTTTGTGATTAATTAATTGATTAATTAATCTATATTAAGAATTTTATCAAAAAGGGATGCTTATGTTGTTATTAAAACTTAAAATTGTCTTTAATCTGTACTTATTTACTTGTTTCAACATAATGCCAATAGAAAAGATTAGGAAATGCCAATAATGCCAATAGAAAAGATTAGGAAAAAAAAACTTAAATAAAAAAAAATTCGCCCTCCCTCCTGATTTTTTTAAAAAAGTGCCTGAGAAATAAATAATTATTTTTTATGGGATTGGTTAGTTATATTGAAATATATGAGGTGTGACGTGGGAAAACCGGAGGTAATTAATGTGCGTAAAGTGTCATCCCGGATTAGCCTGTGCAGTTTGCACAGGCTAAACCGGGACGATACTTTCCGCCTATAGTGGATTTATGTTTAGAAGAAACTTCCTTAAAAACAAAAAATACAATAAAAGCGGAAGGTGCCATCCCTGATTAGCCTGTGCGGACTGCACAGGGTAATCCGGAACGACACTTTACGCACATGCATTAAGTCAGAATTTCCCACAACACGCCTAAAATGTGTCTCATGTAAATAGCACTTGTTGTGGCCCCTATTTCCAGCACAACTGACAAAAGGATTTATAAAACTCCTCATGCCTTTAATGTAACTTTTATTCATTTAGCAAGTCAGTTTTCTAGCTATGAAATGTATAGCTTAATTCATATCGTCATTAGTCCTTTGTTTTTATGAATTACCAAACATTATTTTGCTGATGTAACCATTGTGTTCATTGGACATAAAAGTTAGGCTTACACATTTTGTTAATTACACGATCTGTACAGCAATAAACACTGACACTTTTCAAAAGAATTTTCAAACATTTCTGACTATATTATGTCCACTCAACTATTTTGTAGTATATAATCAGCAACAGCAGCAGCAGCGGATCAAACCAGACTTGACAAATGGCATAAAAATTTCAATAATTTTAATAAAAATGTCAATTAAATATATATTCTATATTGTCAGTTGAAAATGACAATGGCAAAAGATACAATACCAACACGACAAACAAGAAACAAATGTAAAACATGCCTGTGACTGAATAATAACACAAATATTAAAACACTTAACACAAATTTGGAACTGATTTCAAAGAAACTGTACTGTTGAAACAGAACACAACATCTACATTCAACTTTGGAGTACATAAATGGCAGCATGAAGTTTGGATTGAAATAGCTCATCTCAGAATTGGTAAGTTTTTTAAACTGAATTATTCACAGATATTCATATTTTGGAAAAATGTCGTAAAATGTCTTAAATGCAAAAACAATCATCTGAACTAACCAAAAACAAAATGTATGTAAAGAAAAACAAAATTTAAAAGAACTGCTAAATGTGTGTTAAAATTTATTATATTATAAATTGTTATATTGATATCACAATTCATAGTTAAATAATTATGTTTTGTTGGAATCAAAAAGCTGCTTAGTTCAACTTCCAAGGTGCAATAAAATTTGCTTAGTACCAATTTTAACCTGGACTAATTGCAATAATGAACTTTATTTAATGCTAAGTAATGAAATACAGAAAAATATTAGTGAGATATATCCCTATATCACTCACAGTGAGAGACTACTTTTTGGGGTCCCGATTTAAAACAATAATACACTAAGTGAAAATGACTGTCAAGAAATGCCGGGCTCAAAACTGTGAAATGACATAAAAAATTTGACCTTATGATTCCCACGATATTTTCCAATAAAATGTAAAATAAAGGTTAATAAAGCATAAAATAAAAGGAAAATTTGTTGGTTTTGTTTGGTGTGATAACGCATGATATTATCACTGGAAAGGAAGACAATTTACATATTTTCACTTGAGCAAGCATTCGTAAAAATATTGTCTCCCTTTCTGGTGATGATATCACGCGTTATCACACCGAAAACAAACAAATATCCTCTATATATTGGAACTGCCACAGTTTGGTTGTAATAAGATATGTGATGGAACAGAATTTATAACAATATATTGAATTTTCTGGACTGCACAAAAGTGAAAACATACTAGATAGAACATTGAAAACTGATTGTTAAATTAATACTCCTAGAAGTATTACTGTAAGAAATGCATAAAAGTCAGCACAAATAATGAAAGAAAGTTCTGGGTGCAAGGTGAAGGTCATACACATGTGGCTAGTAAATAGTGACCTTGATCTTGCGAAAGCGAGGTCTCAATATCTACATATGAAGTTTAATTAAAAATCTAAACTCGTTCTCAAGTTACTGAGAGTAAACCGTTTTATTATTTTCAGTAATGGTAACCTTCACCTTGACCCCACCTACCCCATATGCAATTGGAAGCGAGGTCTAGATATAAGGTATCTACATATAAATGTTTATTAAAATATCTCAATTCGTTCTCTAGATATTGAGCAAAAACTGTTTGTCTATTTTTAGTAATGGTGAACTTGACCCACCCACCCCATATGCAATCCCAAGCGAGGTCTAGATATAAGGTATCTACATATAAAGTTAAATTAAAATATCTCAATGTGTTCTCAATTTATTGAGCAAACCATTTTTCTTTTTTGTGTAACGATGACCTTGAAACTGACCCTACCCACCCCATATGCAATCCCAAGCGAAGTCTAAATACAAGGTATCCAGGTATGAAGTTTTATTAAAATATCTCAATGCATTCTCAAGCTATTGAGTGGAAACCGTTTTTTTATATTTAGTAACCGTGACCTGGACCCCACCCACCCCATATGCAATCCCAAGCAAGGTCTCAATATAAGATATCTATGTATGAAGTTTCATTAAAATATCTCGATGCATTCTTAATTTATTGAGTGGAACCATTTTTTTATTTTTAGTAACGGTGACCTTGACCCCACACACCCCATGTGCAATCCCAAGCGAGGTCTCCATATAAGGTATCTATGTATTAAGTTTAATTAAAATATCTCAATGCGTTCTTAAGTTATTGAGCATAAACCGTTTTTCTATTTTTAGTAAGGGTTACCTTGACTCCACCCACCCCATATGCAATCCCAAGCGAGGTCTCGATATAAGGTATCTATGTATGAGGTTTCATTAAAATGTCTTGATGCGTTCTCAAGTTATTGAGTGGAAACCGTTTTTCTATTTTCAGTGACCTTGACCTTGACCCCACCCCATATGCAATCCTAAGCGAGGTCTCGATATAAGGTATCTATGTATGAAGTTTCATTAAAATATCTTGATGCATTTTCAATTATTTAGCGAAAACCGTTTTTCTATTTTAAGTAATGGTGACCTTGACCCCACCCACCCCATATGCAATCCCAAGTGAGGTCTCGATATAAGGTATCTATGTATGAAGTTTCATTACAATAGCTCAATCCGTTCTCGAGTTAGAGAGCGGAAACGAAAAGTTGACGCCGCCACCTCGCACGCCCGCCCAATGATATACCCCAATCTAATAACCGAAATCGAAAAATTTGGTTAAAAATGGCTATGTTACTCTGTAACAAAGTAGTGAAGAATTACTTGAAGAATCGGTAGTTCCTGACAAATGAATGTAAACATCATAGAAGTAAATTGGGTAGGTAACAGTATTAACATATATAAAGAAGTCAACTATATGAAAGTCATACGAACTATTACAACCAAAATGCCAACATACCAGTACTCGTTCCCTTATACATGCATATGATAATGTAAAATATCGGTAATCAAATTTACTTGCAAAGTTAACTTCGCCAATTTCAGTTTAAAACCTCACAGAGAAGCACGAAATGTTAATCAAATATTTTGAACGTCAAGTTACAGAGCGACTGTCAGTTAACACTCGGGAAGAATAATTAATGCCATTTCGGACATGAATTTAACATTTGCAGCATTTTTATTATTCTGCAAACACTGATGTAGACGAAACTAATAATCATACCAAATATTAAATTGAGGACTTTAGAACAAGATAAGTGAAATGCTACACGTTGCTATATGCAGCCCAGACTGAAAAAAAACACACTTGATATTTATAACTGATCTATACAGTTGTAACAAACTCTTATATTGTCCCACTGGTCCATTTTAGACACAATTTAAGTTTCAAGGGTTCAGCATAAAACTGTTGTATCTGCTTTAACATTTCTACCCTCAAAATGTCACTTGTCCATACAGAAATTATATGTGGCGTATCGTGAGAAAACCGGTCTTAATGCATGTGCGTAAAGTGTCGTACTGGATCAGCCTGTGCAGTCCGCACAGGCTAATCTAGGACAGCACTTTCCGCTTGTATGGTATTTTCTGTTCAAGGAAGTCTCTTCTAACCATAAATCCACTTTAGGCGGAAAGTGCCGTCCTGGATCAGCCTGTGCGGACTGCACAGGCTGATCCGGGATAACACTTTACACACATGCATTAAGTCCGGTTTTCTCACAATGCGCCTCATATATACTAAGTAAAATAAGTCTAACAACAACTTGGATGTTAGCAAATATAAAATGCATCTTTAAGTGAAAATACATCATTGTTTATTGGCCATATTTTATTATAAAATAGTGATGTTGTATAAACAAGTATGTTGTTGATATTCACTAGTTACCGTAACTGTCTTTAAACAGAAGAACCAGAACTATAAGAAAAAAAAAATTAATGCTATTTATTTATTTAATGATGACTCAATGAAATATATCAAGTTTCATTTGTGTTGCAAACATTATTTTACTTAGTATATTTGGGGCACGTCATGGGAAACCCGCACAGGCTGATCCAGGACGACACTGCCCGCTTTTATGGTATTTTCTGTTTCAAGAAAGTCTCTTCTAAATATAAATCCACTAGGCGGAAAGTGTTGTCCTGGATACGCCTGTGCGGACTACACAGGCTAATCCGGGTAACACTTTACGCACATGCATTAAGCCCGGTTCTCCCAAGGCACTCCACATTTAAATTATATAGTTCATTCTGGCCAAATTTCCCTTGTCCACACTTACTCTGGGACAACCCTTGCAATACGTACACTCCTAAAAAAAAATAAAAAAAATACCTAATGCTGTTGTTTCGACAAAAGAGTTCTTATACAAGTAAAACATATTCAATATGACTGAAACTGATTGATACAATCACAGGCAACACTCAGTTATGACAAGATATAAAAGTCTAGATTTTAAAGCTACTACAACAATGGGTATAATGCCAAGAACAGAACAACAGAGATATTGAGCTAATTGCAGCCCGTATCACAATCAATAATGGCCATGTAATTGTTTTAATTTCTAATATCGGCAGTAGTCCAATGCTCTGCTACATTCCAAACTACGCATCTCTCGTATGAGATTCTATAACATACATGTAGACTGATTTTGCTCAATGCAAAAATGAGGCATGTCTTGGGAAAACCGGACTTAATGCATGTGCGTAAAGCCTTGTCCAGATCAGCCTGTGCAGTCCGCACAGGCTAATCCAGGACCACACTTTCCGCTTTTATGGTATTTCCTGTTTCGAGGAAGTCTCTTCTAAACATAAATCCACTGTAGGTGGAAAGTGTCGTCCCGGATTAGCCTGTGCTGACTGCACAGGCTGATCCGGGACGACACTTAACGCACATGCATTAAGCCCGGTTTTCGCACAAAATGCCTCAAATGTATTTAAGTGCATGCTTGTTCGTAAGTTACGATTACAGAGTCTATTACTGTCTAATGAATTGTCCAAATTTAGAAACAGTCATAAAAATTAGCAGTTTGGCTAAGCAGCCTGAGTTCTTGTTTACATCATAAGAGGAAGAAAATGTTACAAGCCCGTCTATGTATAACACAGAATCTAAGCAAGCTCGTTTCAATATTCACCGCCAGGGCTCACGGGTTTGTGCTAATTTTGACCACTGTACATATTTATATTAAATAATTATTTGCCATGTTTATTAACGCTACATTATTGGCTTTTTTTTTCAGCTGCTGGGCCCATTCCTGCCATTTTGCCAATGCAGTAAAATATTATCTGAATGCCCAGAGAAAGAAATTCCTCATACGTCAACCCATGAACAAGCATACTAAATTTCAAAATTCAAATTGAAGAACTGTAACTATTTTGTTCCCTATGTCCACTATCTCCAACTTCGTCCAATCAATTCACCTTATTCCAAATGTCTCAGACCCATGCATTACAATCTCTTGCAGTCCATCGCACCTACATGTAGTCAGTCCCCTTCCAACTGTCAATGCAGTCTACTACACAATCTCTCCCCAACAAATGCAGAAAGACTAAAGAGCACATTGTATATCACAGAAGTTAAAACTAAAGTCCCGTGTTTTCAAGAGTCCCGGTCCTGCTTCTTTTTCTTCAATCGTTTTGATCGCTCCCACCGCACCGTGTCCCCTTCTAAAGCACCGAGTTCTATGATCCTTTGTTGAAACGAGGCCGGAGCTCCCATCATGGGATCACTATATTTAGGATCTGAAAAATGTTATGAAAATACCATACTATTACTTATTTATATTTCGGTTCTGAAAAATGGTATGAAGATCTCTCCATATGAACTATTTTGAATTATCAAAATTTTTAATGTTTTCTGTTTATCAACAGCCTTTTTTCCTCTTTTTTTTCCATGGCAAATAGTATCCGTTTTCATAAAGGAAGGTAAAATGTACCATGTACATTTGTTCTTAACTGAATAATTTGTTCATTTTTTGTACCGGTATGCCATTTTAAGGTAGATACCTTTTTTATTCACCTTTATTGATGCATGTGGTAAAAATCACATGACAAAATAAAGTACACAACCAAATGTCCAAAATATGTAAATACTATAACACTTTTTGTTCTAAAGAGGCTATATTTTTGGCTTGAAGAAAAAATACACCAACCTTCCTGTTCTTTTGACTGACTCGGTGAGCTGTTTGTTTTCTTCCCCGAGACATTGTTCTGCAAGAAGAGTGGTCGCATACTATTGCTGTACTTTCGTTGAGAATTGAGTGTATTATTGGACACAGAATTGTTCATACTACTTGCAGACGAAATCACTTTGGAGGGATAAGAGTTAGTGTTGCTATTGGGTACACTGCCGTTCTTGTAGCTGATTGTTTGACTCTGGGTCGTCATGCCCCCAGGGTTGGGCGGCAGGGGTTGCTGGGAGTTGACGTTGTTAGGGCTCCACAGGGTTCCCATGGCAACTAGGTCATCCTGGTCACGACCTGAAAATATACAATTTGTATAAAAAATGTTCGATATATGAGACCATGTTCTAGAAACATTGTAGGTTAATCTTATCTTTAACATTAAAATCATCACTTTTCTGTAAGTTTTTATTGCATATATATAATTATGACATTCTAACATGATACTCACTAATTTTTCTATAGACAAAGAACACAATTATCGTTGTTAAACTACCCATAAACAATGCAAAAAGAAGTTCAGATTCTGAGCTAAGCATAGTAAAAAGTAGAACTAATTACAATTGGAAAAATATAGGTCAAATCATGTTAGAATCAAAATAATTTTCGCATTATCGTTGTTTATCGGCCAATTAACAACTCTTTTCGTTCTGATGCGTGGTTATTAAACAACTCGGGCTAACGCCCTCGTGGTTTAATAACTACGCATCAGAACTCCAAATCGTTGTTTATTGGCTAATAAACAACGATAAATCGAAAATATTTCTAAATTGTGCTTAATAGTTATTGATTTTCAGCTGTATAAGGCATGTTCAATATCTGGGACCATATTTCGGAAACATTGTAGGTCATTCTTACCCTTAACTTTAAAATTGTCACATTTTTTGACAATTGTGTCATCTTTAATTCCGTGTGCATAATATGACATTGTGCTTAGTGTTAATTGATAGTTGGCTATTATTATTTACTTGTGTTTATTGAACTGTAAAGGGATTCACTAGTTTAAACATAGTTTTAGAAATATTGCATTACAAAACTTCAACTTTTTGTTTGTATTTCTGCTTAATTTCAGCTTAACTTTTGTTCAAATAACTCCAAACACAGAAAGTATAAGAAACTTTAGTAGCTGGGTTTCATTTTCAAAGGATTTGTAGCTTTATATGAGAATCTCTTTTGTAACTATATAATATCTCTTTTGTAAGTTGTCAATTATGTTTTGTAACTATATAATATCTCTTTTGTAAGTTGTCAAGTATGTTTTGTAACTATATAATATCTCTTTTGTGAGTTGTCAGGTATGTTTTGTAACTTTATAATATCTCTTTTGTATGTTGTCAAGTATGTTTGGTAACTTTATAATATCTCTTTTGTATGTTGTCAAGTATGTTTTGTAACTGTATAATATCTCTTTTGTGAGTTGTCAGGTATGTTTGGTAACTTTATAATATCTCTTTTGTATGTTGTCAAGTATGTTTTGTAACTATATAGTATCTCTTTTGTAAGTTGTAAAGTATGTTTTGTAACTTTACAATATTTCTTTTGTATGCTGTCAAGTATATTTGGTAACTATATAATATCTCTTTTGTGAGTTGTCAGGTATGTTTTGTAAGTATATAATATCTCTTTTGTAAGTTGTCAAGTATGTTTTGTAACTAGATAATATCTCTTTGTATGTTGTCAGGTATGTTTTGTAAGTATATAATATCTCTTTGTATGTTGTCAAGTATGTTGTAACTATATAATATCTCTTTTGTAAGTTGTCAAGTATGTTTTGTAACTATATAATATCTCTATGTATGTTGTCAAGTATGTTTTGTAATTATATAATATCTCTTTGTATGTTGTCAAGTATGTTTTGTAACTATATAATATCTCTTTGTATGTTGTCAAGTATGTTTTCTAAGTATATATTATCTCTTTTGTATGTTGTCAAGTATGCATCATAACTATATATTATCTATCTTGTATGTTGTCAAGTATGTTTTGTAACTATATAATATCTCTTTGTATGTTGTCAAGTATGCATCATAACTATATAGTATCTCTCTTGTATGTTGTCAAGTATGTTTTGTAAGTATATAATATCTCTTTTGTATGTTGTCAGGTATGCTTTGTAACTATAAAGTATCTCTTGTATGTTGTCAGGTATGTTTTGCAACTATATAATATCTCTATGTATGTTGTCCGGTATGTTTTGTAACTATATAACATCTCGTTTGTATGTTGTCCAGTATGTTTTGTAACTATGTAAAATCTCTTTTGTATATTGTCAAGTATGTTTTGTAATTAAGTAGACTAACATGGCATCGGATTATAAAAATATGGACTATCGATATAGCAAAATATCTTTTTTTATAAACTAAACAAAAGAAAGAAAAAAGGTTATCATAATTCTCTTCAAAGTTTTATTTACTTCTAATCTCTAATGGAAAACTTTCAGTCGTGTCTATTCACCGTGTCTATTCACCGGTTAATATTTCTGATTACAAAAACCCGATCAATAATCAGTACTTTCTCAACGAAACCCGATATTATTTGAACTTTAAGAAGTTCAAATAATATCGGGTTTTGTTGAGAAAGGCCAAATGCCAGTATTGTGTTTCACACAAAATGACTTCATCTTGTGAATCTAAACAATACGCAAATATTTTCCATTCACTTTTGGCACTACAATGTCTACCTGGTTCTTTTATGAAGAGGTTTAAAAAATGGAAGGTAATTTGAAATTAAAGTGCACAATCATTCATTCCAATTATTTTCAAAATAAGCAGATGAAAGTGACAATATAACTTGAAAACAGACATATAAACATAAACATGAGGAAGAAAAAACTAAAATATTGAATAAATCAACAAATATGAGTGTCGAGTTTTGCATTGTATATTAGTGTTGTGTAACCTAAACCGACTTTCAAGTCAATATATCGAGGGTTGAGGGTGAAACTGTTGTATCTGCTTAACATTTCAATATCAGATACAATAGTTTCACGCTCAACCCTCGATATATACATGTATTTGAGTTTCTGGCTGTACAGCTGAAAAAAAAGGTTGAAAGTAAAAAGTAGGCAATTATGCGTTTTACATCAATGGCTCGTATATTTGCTTATCTTCCATTTTAAATCAAAGTATATGGTAAATAACTTTATCGGGTTGTTTTAATGTATGTCAATATGTGACTGTCTGTTGTTAGATCGTCCATACCCTCTATAAGATTAATGTGTGTATGTGTGTACGATATTACAACAGAAATAGTGACATAAATGAAAACAACCCCATAGTTATTTACTATAAACTTTGATTTAAAATGGGACAAAATTTAAGAAGAATATTGTTAAATGCATAATTGGCTTGTTTTTAATCGCAAATAGTTTTCGACTGTACAGTGTATATACGCTTATTTAACAGCTGTTTTATGTTACACAACACTAATAAATAAAGAAAAAAGTGATGAATGTTTTTGTTTATTCATTCGATGTGTTAGCATTTCTTTCATTTTTTTTTTTTTTTAAATATCTAATTCAATATTAATTTTATCACATCCAAAGATCATCATTCTATGCAGTAAAATGTGTAAACATGCACAAAAAAACATAATGCTAGGATCAAAACTCTATAATGAGGACAAAATATTGAATATCAAAGCAAGCATTTTTAAACTCCTGTAAATTTCAAAGCAATGGTGAGTTCATACAAAGCTATGGTGGTGTTTGTTTATTGTGTTAATGTTTTATTTAAAGATGTTACTTTTTACTTAATAATTATGCAGACAATAACTTTCATACTTAACACAAAAACTTTACAAACATAAAACCTACCAGCCAAAAAACTTTACAAACATAAAACCTACCAGCCAAATATCCTGAATGCCTTAACAAGCTAATTTTGTACGCACAAACTAACGGTTCAACTTACTATACATTATTTCAAATTTTGATGACAGTCAATTTTATCTCTTGCATGTATTTGCTAGCCGGAGATAATATAGGTCGTTCTATTCAAAAATGAAAACTGAATAGCGTACTCTACAATCAAACATTTCAAACAGTTGACGAAAATCAATATCGTAATGTTACCATTAAAACGTTCAAAAGACTCTGCAAACAAAAAGATCTAACCATTAAGGACGGCCACAAGATCAAATCTGTTCCCAACCGACCGAGATAGCCGTGTGCTGGTCAAATAACTCGCCATCGTAACTGAACAATAATATCCAACACAAAAGTATATTTAGCTATATCTCCTTGCGATCACTAAAATTTTATCTCACATACCACATAAAGCTCTAATTAAAATGATCACAAAAAAGTTCATCAATTCAGATATAGTTAATAAATCCGATTCATGGCGCACAACTCAATGAGTATCAATTCAGACATGGTAAATAATTCCGATTAATGGCGCACAACTCAACAAGTCAATCTGTATGGAGCCATATATCAGGACTGATCCTACCCTTGCCCCAATGACTTATGTTTCAAATGATTTACTGCATTGTTAACGCAATTTCTACATGACTTGTATCGATAATGAACACCCAATATTTGAATATAAGCGATTAACATGTATTGAAACAGAAGACCGGCTGTTTAAACAGGGTATTCACAACAGATTTAAATGTTTTCTGTCCCTCCCAGTTGTAAGTAATTATTGACAAAGTAATTGACCTGTATTAAAAGGTCAAATGTGTTCTGTAGAAGTAGAACATTTATGGATAATCATAACCAGGGCACTGGCACAAAATGTGACTCTTCAAATGGACTTCTTGATCAATAGTCCAACTATTATTTCCATAATTAGTTGTTTGCATACATGTCCTTTTCAATGTACGGTTAAACATCACTCTACCTCTAAGTTTCGTCTAATGGTTTCATTGGAACACAGTCTTGAAGTTAATAAATAAATGGCATGGCCAATTAATCTGCAAACCAAACAGTCAAAGGGCAAACAAAACCTCCAACACTTCATGAATTGGGAATTTTCATAGTAAATTTGGTGAATTCCTTTTTTCTAAGATTGTTCTTCAAAAATAATAAGAACATAGGGGTGCATAATTGTGTGATATTCTTGGTTCCTGGTGTTTGCAAGTTTGATTATACATTAACTACCAACAAATTTTATACAATGCACTCCAATAAAGTTCGTTCAACATACAGAGCCAAGGGAAACAACTCATTAACCCAGATATACCAATCATGGAAGTTGTTTCCCTTGCTGTGTTTTAAAATATTAAATGGAAAAGCTTTTATGTGTGTGCAATATAATTTTGCAAAATTGCTGTATGACAGTGTTTTTTTTCACCTTTTGGGGAAAGGGGGCGGGGCCCTTCAGACGGGGAATTTTACAGCAAAAGGGGAATTTTTTTGTTATAAATGCATTATCAAATTTTTATATTCTAAAACATTAAACAATTGTTTTGCTACAACTGATAACTTAGATTATGCACAAACTTGGTTTGATAGAAAATTGCTGGGATTGTTTACGAAAAATCCTCTATCTTAATCAGTTTTTGTCCAATTTGGGTTAAGTTTTTTTTTTCAAAATAAAGCTTTCATTCTGAGGGGAATTTTAAGGTAAATATAGGGGAAAAATATATACTTTTTAAGCAGGGGAATGGGGCCGAATTTCGGCCCCAAATTGGGCCTAAAAACACTGTATGACCATGT
Organism: Congeria kusceri; assembly: GCA_027627225.1. Lineage (NCBI taxonomy): Eukaryota > Metazoa > Mollusca > Bivalvia > Myida > Dreissenidae > Congeria > Congeria kusceri. Next base: position 63,241,804 of record CM051032.1, read on the forward strand.
GATATGCAACAGAACCAATGCTTATCATCTAGCGCAATACAAGCACACACAATTTAATAAAGAGATAACAGAAAATATAAATTCAAATTAAATGATGTTGAACGACACCATAATCTTCAAAGTTCACAATCTTACTGGTTTGCCTAACATCAAGTTATCCTAACAAAAGTTTTGTGTGCCTGCAAGATTGTGGTTGTCAAACTATTCAATCCTGGTTTATAGTTGTAATTATGCACACTGGTGCAATACTCTTGAGATACCTGGCATTACATTCATGATCAATTTAAATCGAGAAAGCCATTTTAAGACATCTAAACTATTATAATAAAGCTGGCAATTAGAAAAATACAAACATTGCTAAAATAAGACCAGCATATACATGTGATCGTCCATCCACCAACAGTATTAGTAGCAATAAAATGTCATATGTTGATGTATTTATACCAGTACCAAATGATAACAAAAGACAAGAGTCCACAAATAGTCCACTCCAAGCAGCTAAGCTATAGGGCGAACTATGATTGAAAACAATGCAACTGATTGCTTAATCAATACAGCCCTGTATGAAGATTATGCAGATGAGGTTACTAGTCGGACAATCTTGAAGCACTGTTTTCCTATTGATTTATCAATGCCATTGTTTTTTCACATTGACCTAACCTACTTTTAGAAAATTTGAATACATTTACCCTATCAATGCTTAAAATTGGCTACGGATAATCAAAATGTGAAGTGTTCACGTAGGCATTTTATTAATGGGACTGAACTCTGCAAAGGCCTCAAAAGATTGACAAAACAAAATGTAATTCCTTCTTTTCATGAACACAATGTGAATTACTATTATGTTAAAAAACAATTTCTTAAAAAAATGCAAATGCTCCACTGAGCATATGGTCAGTGAAGTGTATTAACAATAAACACAAGGGTAAAGATCTCTGCACAGTTGTAAAGGGATCTTACAAAATGTACAAGTACAAAATATGTAAGTTAAAATAAATCGAACAAAAATCAATTAATCTTGAAGCATACTTCTGCGAGTTACATGCAGACAGAGACAATGAAAATGATTAACCGTTACAGACAAATGCTTGACATGTTAGTTCACAACACACCTGATAAAGCACCATTTTGTTTGGATGAGAAAAGCTGCTCAGCCTTGCTGCTACTTCGTATACCATTTGGTCGGAAATGCTGGGCGGGTTTCGCAGGGGGCAGTGCTGCGGATAACCCCTTTATAGGGTCCTCTCTATCCCGATCCTTGTCAAATGGGGTAACTGAAACAAAATGTAGCAATGTATAAAATGACAGAGACTTTTGTTAAATTTCAGTGACCACATCGGGGACAAATAATGTTATCAATGATGAATACCGTACATTCCCTAATAAACGCCCATGGCAGCATTACATTTTCCCAACGTGTGTGTGTGTGTGGGGGGGGGCAATTAGCATTTAATATGAGTCCAATCCTTGGTGTTCTATTATTAATACCAGTATTTAAAAAACATCATAATTTGACTGTCAGTAGCTCATTTTGCTAACATTTCAAAGATATAATGTGTTTGGCATGCATTTGCATAGAGTGTTTTAGGCAAAATGAGTTGCACGTTATTAGGCATAGAAATTTGAGGGTTATTAAAGAGGGGGGGGGGGCATTAGTTAGGGTGGGGGCATTTATTGGGGAATATACTGTATGTCATCGATAATGAATATGTCACTGATGATGAATTTGTTGTCCATGATGAGTATGTTATCGATGATGAATATATTGTACATGATGAATATGTTATCGATATTAAATACATCATTGGTGATGAGGCACAGGATATTTGTTGGTCACATGACTTATGATTTTTATCAATTGTACAAAAAGGGCCCTAATGAAACACTTCATAACGATATACTATAACAAATGCTGACAACTAGAATTCAATTGGAAATCAATATAAGAACTGCAGCAATCATTGCAACATTAACAATTTATTATAATTGTTTTAAAATTTCAACCTTTTCAGACCAAAGAGCAGTAACCTTAGAAACCCAACAAGAAATTTTCCAGACAATTATTGTATAGACATAATAGTAAGCCTAGTCACAATATCCAGAACAAACTTCTTGATGTGGTGACAAAATGCATTCACAAATATCTACCAATAAGTGAGCTAGATGCTCTTGACTGTTAAATCACAAACTAGACAGACATTAAATATTCATCAAATATACCAATGACATCAAATGACGTTCTTTAACTGAAGATCTTAGGTGACAGACCTATATTTGGAAATTGAAATCACAGTGGTATAAAATTTACATTCCTCTGTGGTGTGTTTCAGTACATTCACAGTCGATTAATAGTGATATATTAATGTCGCTCGATTTATTTGCACAAAATTAATGTATGATTCTAACTATAGCACATAATGTCGTCTTTAGAAATTGGCACAATCTGTTATGTGAACTTTATACTTGATGATTCTAAAGTGAATTTGTCAGTGGTATGATTTAATTTGATGGAAAAGTTATTCATTTTAGGATTATGCTTTTTAGCTTGGTATTGATCTGGGGGTGGGAGTGGGGGAGGGGGTGGGGGAGGGGGTGGGGGAGGGGGTGGGGGTGGGGAAGCACCAAATAATTATTAGACACCTGTATACGCAACAGCGTTCTATGCTATAACAGATTCATCAAGAAATGGATTATAATGAATGTTATCATAATGTCAAATAAAGTGGTACACTGATGAATAATAACTGTTCAAGCATAGAGATTTTTAGTATTTTGACGATTCCGATGTTACATGACAGTCCCATATATATAGTCTATAGATATGGAGGTCTTTTTTGCAATATTTTTGACAATTATAATTTCACATAACAGGACTATCTGTGTCAATAGATATGAACATCTTTTGAGCTCACCTGACACAACGTGATCGCCTTTTGTCTGTTGTCTGTCTTTCATTATCAACAGTTACCTCGTGAACACACTACACACCACATTGATTGCCCAATCTTTACGAAATTTGCCCAGAACATTTGTTCCAATGATATCTCAAACGAGTTCAAAACTGGGTCATGTGGGGTCAAAAACTAGGTCATCAGGACAAATTAAAGAAACAGCTTGTGAACACTCTAGAGGCCACATTTGTCGCCCAATCAACATGAAACTTGCTAAGCTCCTCAGGTGAGCATTTTAATTTCATTTGTAAAAGGTCTACCTGTGTCGATAGATATGGACCTCTGTTTTCCTGTCTTACTGCTCGGACGACGGTTGCTAGGCACCTCCAGATCATTTCCCTTCTGTTTCTCCTTCGTTCGATCCGAATCACCGAAACTGTTTTGTCGGGGTTCATCGTTGACGCTCGCCTGTCGTTCGCGTCCATTCACCTCGCTCCCGTACAGGATGTCCGCAGTTGAATATGGCACAGTTGGGGTACTTGATGAGCTGAAAGGGATAAAAATCTTTATCTTGATTACCGGCGATACAACTTGTATTCCAATCCTTTTCATCGTTTGCAGATAATCCGCACTGTAAACCTGTCTCGGGCGCATGTTTAATAGTATTGCTGCCATTTTTTTTTTTTTTTTTTCAAAACACAGGCACCAAATTCAAAGTGATGTAAAATTGTCCGACATCTGAAGGAACTGCTCTTTACATATGACCGTCTTATAACATAAATTGTCAACAAGACTGTCTGTTGATTCGGAGCATGCCTATCTGTTGCAATTTTAATGAAACCGTGCATTTTTAGCATCACCAGAAAGCTGATGAATAAACGGACAGTCATTCACCCGATAGTCATTGACCGGATTGGGGCTCTGTGTTAAACCTGGTCTTAATTGGATAACATCTCCACGGTCGTAATTACAGGTATTTATGGGAATAACCATGCCATTACTTAGACACAACATTGATTTATAGCAGGATATGATGGTGGTGTACAGTTTCATGGTACCATGTTTCGTTCTATGGTTCTATCCTATAGCAAGGTATAGACATGTTTCTGAACAGACCGGGCCTTATACTTCAGTTGAAGCAATGGCAAACAATCAAACAGCCCGAGAAACCTATTCTATAAACTAGAATTGTCACATGAGTGACGGATATACCCCCACAATATGGCCTTGTCACAAAACTATGGCATCTATCTGAAAGAAATAGACAGAGAGAATGCTTTAATTTGTGACTGTTTAACAGTGTATTTTGAAAAAATTTATTTCATTAGGAGCCATAACTCTGTCAACGTTTAGTAGTTTGTAACTGAAATTGAACTTGATCTTTATTTTATGATGTTACACCTGTGTACAAAACATAATTTAACAAGAAATGTGGAAATTCCATGAAAACCAAATGTTCCTAATGAAATGCATAAGTCAGCACAATAATGAAAGAAAGTTCTGAGTGCAAGGTGAAAGTCATACACCTATGGCTAGGAAATGGTGACCTTGACCTTGCAATCCAAAGCATGGTCTCAAAATAAGGTATCAACCATATTTACCCTATGTATTGGGACACCCCTATTTTTTGGAAAAATATTTAATTTTTGAGTCCCTTAATATTGGGACACTTTTGAAATTTGAATTTTTTCTTGTCCCTCAATATTGGGACACAAAAATATAATGGTAATTTGTCTTCAATTTTGCCAATAAATATCTCTTGATTTCAATATGATCAGAGAAGTAAAGATCTACTGTACACCATATATTGCAATAGAAATGCTGCAAATAATAAGACTGTACCCCTTTTATATAATAAAAACTACAAAGACTACCGTTTTCAAAATTTTAATGCATGTATTACGTCATATGCGTAAAATGATATTCATATTAAATAATTTATTGAACTTCTTATAACAAACTATAAAATTGTCAATTAATGTCAATTAACAGTTACCAGTATTAGGGTAAGTACCCGGTAGTATGTGATAATGGTCGGGTCTCTAATGAAGTCAATTAGTGTGACACATGCGGCGTTCTTATCGCTAAACAAACACGTCTAGGGCCTGTGTAATTGACCCGTGGTGCAAACTGTGTACTAACATGCTATATACCCGGTGTTCTAAATTGACACGCTCCACTCGGTTAAGCACGCGGCATAACGACAAACAGTGTGTGTGTGTGTGAAAATACATTGGGTCGAATATTACCCTATATTTTGGGACACATTTTAGGGAATTATTTTTTATGACCCTTCATATTGGGACAAGAAAAATTTTAATTATTTTTAAGTGTCCCAATACATAGGGTAAATACGGTACATACAAAGTTTCATTAAAATATCTAAATAAGTTCTTAAGTTATAGAGTTAAAACAGTTTTTTTATTTTTAGTAAAGGTGACCTTGACCCCACCCACTCCATATGCAATCACAAGACAGGTCTAGATATAAGGTATCTACATATGAAGTTTCATTAAAATATCTCAATTTGTTCTCTCGGTATTGAGTGGAAACTTTTATCTTTTTTTAGTAATGGTGACCTTGACCCCATTCACCCCATATGCAATCCCAAGCAAGCTCTCATATGAGGTATCTACATATGAAGTTTCATTAACATATCTCAATGCGTTCTCAATTTATTGAGCGGAACCTGTTTTTCTATTTTTAATAATGGTGATCTTGACCCTGACACCACTCACCCCATATGCAATCCCAACCAAAATCTCAATATAAGGTATCTATGTATTAAGTTTCATTAAAATATCTCAATGCGTTCTCAAGTTATTGAGTGAAAACTGTTTTTCTATTTTAAGTAATGGTGACCTTGACCCCACCCACCCCATATGCAATCCCAAGCGAGGTCTCGATATAAGGTATCTATGAAGTTTCATTAAAATATCTCAATGCATTCTCAAGTTATTGAAAGGAAACTGTTTTTCTATTTTTAGTAACGGTGACCTTGACCTTGACCCCATATGCAATCCCAAGCAAGGTCTCGATATAACGTATCTATGTATGAAGTTTCATTACAATAGCTCAATTCGTTCTCGAGTCAGAGAGTGGAAACAAAAAGTTGACGCTGCCACCGTTCTGTCAAAATTTAGTGGTTTGTAACCAAAGTTGAACTGAACCTGTATTTTATGATGCTAAACATGTACACCAAGAATGATTTGAATATGTCAAGCCATTGTTGAGTTATGGTCAAGAAACCATAATTTTAGGAAATTTAAATTGAAAAGGGGCCATAACTCTGTCAAAATTTTGTGGTTTGTAACCAAAGTCAAACTTGACCCGTATTTTACGATGCTACACATGTATACCAAAACTTATTTGAATATGTCAAGCCATTCTTGAGTTATCATCCGGAGACCGTGTTTTAAGGGAATTTAAGCCGAAAAGGGACCATAACTCTGTCAAAATCTAGTGGTTTGTAACCAAAATCGAACGTGACCTGTATTTTATGATGTTACACATGTGTACCAAAAATTATTTGAATATGTCAAGCCCTTCTTGAGTTATCATCCGGAAACCAAAAAACCAACAGACCGGCAGACCGACCGACCGACAAGCTCACTCCTATATACCCCCCTCTAAACTTCGTTTGTGGGGGTATAATTATTTGTCATAAGAAATTGGAACTGCATTTCACTCTGAAATGGGCATTATCATTAAACAGAAATATTATATGATTTATTCACATCGTTATAAATATGTTCTTGTTTTTTCAAACTTCAATTCAGAATGCAAAGTATAGAAAATGATTACCGTTATGTTTGATACAAATTAAACTAAAAAAAAAATATTTTTTATCCAAAACAGCTTGAAATTTTACTTCTTGAAAGAAAAATGCTGTGAATATCAAATGATTGCGTTTTAAAGTGAGTGTCTGCATTTGATCTATTTAATCATTCCATATTTAATGAGTGTCACCTCATGAAGAAAGCGTAATTCAAAGCTAATATTTGATCGACTCATATAAACTGAGTTTTATTGATTTTCGAATTAAAACTCCAACTCGAAGTCTCAATTCTTGAACTAAACCAAACATTCTCTTCGCAATTAAAACTTGAATAATTTATGCCTGCCTACAATGTTTAATAATTACAGCTTTGTCTGTTACACCAAAACCTTCTGAAATACAACAGAACGGATAAAGTACTCAAAAAGTTGGCTGTAGGTTTACAAGAAAAATGTTAGTCCAATTGTACCTGTAAAAATAAGAGTAACAAAGACTTCACAATACCCGAACAACTGGAATGCAAACAGTTACTATATAATATGTCACACATAGAAAATAACATTATGAAGATGAAAATGATGCATGTAAATGTATGTACATTGAGTTCTCAAATATTAATTAATTCCAGTCATAAAATAAGACATCCCTGTATCTTAGGTATTTGGGCCCTGTCATGTGAAAACCAGGCTTAATGCAAATGTGTGATGTTTCGTCCTCGATCAGCCTGTGCAGTCCGCACAGGCTAATCCGGTACGGCACTTTCCGCCGACAGTGGATTTATGTTTAGAAGAGACTTCTTTGAAACAGAAAATACCATACAAGTGGAAAGTGCTGTCCCGGATGAGCCTGCACGGACTGCACAGGCTGATCCAGGACGACACCTTAAACACATGCATTAAGCCCGGGTTTCACATGACAAACCTCATTTGGGGATCATGGGGGCTGTCACAAAACGCATGACACAGAAAGCGAAAGCTGTATGTCCACATCTAACATCATTTCATAAGCCTCAGAATCAAGAGTCAGAATCAACACACTATTAACATAGCATAACATAATAATATATATGAGGCGTGTCGTGGAAAAACCGGTCTTATTGCATGTGCATAAAGTGTCGTCCCGGATCAGCCTGAGCAGTCCGCACAGGCTAATCCAGGACGACACTTTCCGCCTACAGTGGATTTATGTTTAGAAGACTTCCTTAAAACAGAAAATACCATAAAAGCAGAAAGTGCCGCCCCGGATTAGCCTGTGCAGACTGCACAGGCTAATCCGGGACGACGCTTTACGCACATGCATTAAGCCCAGTTTTCCCACGACGCGCCTCATATATTATTAATGGATATACTTTTGAACAACATGTTTTTATTGCTGCTTGAAACCTGAGACGGTGTTAAATAAATGTAATTTATTTTCAGGCCCACAATGCACTATTGATCGCAACATATTGTGATATGCAACACCATTGCAAAATCAAAACTATTCAGCGCACAAATACGATATCTTCTTCATGAAAAATTCTGGACGTTTTTTAACCCAGTTATGCACTTAGCCTACAACTACAAGCACTAGTTAAGCACCACAAAAACGAGAAGTATTACATAGTACAAAACTATATGTATCATGTGATTATTTTTTTTTTTGAAGCACAACGTGGGACATGGTGTTTTTCACGATATTAAAATGTACTCACCAGCAATATGTTACTTTAATCTGCAAGATAGTGTCATATCAAAACAATTCTGATTTTTATTCCGTAAAATTCAAGAGGAACTTTATTTTTACTGTTGTCAATATATAATCACAATCTAATATGGTTCATAAAAATGTGTTCAAGTATTCTTTCCATTCTTACATAAATAAAGTAATGTCTAACACTTCATTTATGTAATATTGGCCACCAACCGTCCTATATAAAAAAAAATCAAGCCAAGAGTTACAGAATTATGATCTTTGTTGAAAAATAAGACAATTCATACACAATCTGATCCTTAGTTCTCCTAATGGTTCATTAACTGATTCACAAATTAGGAGAATACACTTTTACAACTGATTTAATTGGTTACAATCAATATTGTCTTTCTCAGATAAAATATCCAAATGTAAGTATTTTGCAACCTGCAATCCAAACCAACAACACAAAACTGTCCCTAAAAAAAAAAAAAAAGTCTTAGCATAATGTTACAAACTTATTTTAAGTCCTAGTCATTATTTCACAATTGTAGGAATCCAGCAAAAGGTTACTATACCAGTTCGAGCTTAAAACAAACTATAAATTGCAATGAAAACACAACTTACTAAACTCGTTTTAAAGTTCGAACCCTAACTGGAAACATCCATGGGCATTCTGGGTAAATAAACGATGCTCGATTCATCAGAGTGCTTGGAGACTTTTCCCTCACAATCACCAATCCCCGCTTAGACTCAAACTCCATTTGCAAAAAACATGGATGACTCTCTTCCATAAATGCGCTAAGTAAATTTTTACTTATTAATTTGTTAAGCACACACATTCAACGACAGTGCGATATACAACCTCCTGAGTTGTGAATAAGAAGAGGTGATTATTGATAATCAACAGTGTATGTTTCCCCACCGGCCTATCACAGCTGAAGAGCACTTTTCATAAATATCAAAGATAGCATACATAGATCCTGAGCCGCCAAACACATTCAATATCACATACGAACCATACTGGGTTTCAAAAATTGAAATAATTTTCTGAGCGTCAAATATAATTAATCTTTTTTCCAATAGCGAATTCTAGCCCTTCAGTTCTGTAGAGAACATTTGAATATTGAACAATAAAACGCCGCAATCTATTTTTTACTCTGAATAACAATACATATGACACTTGCTCACATTTTCCAACAATAAATCTTTTAACAGCAAAGCATTGATTTACAATTTTATCTCCTGTACATTTCTAAAGGTAAAAATGAGCACTGAAAATCATTCAATCCTGATTTAAGCAAGATAAAAGTATTTTCTATTTAAACAAATGAGGTTCAAAACAAACTGTGAATATCTTTTGAGTTTCCTTATGAAATTCCATTGTCACAAAGAAAACTATATACTCTAGTAAACATACTAACATAAGAAACAATTACCACAAAGGAATAGTTACTAATTAATTACTAAGGACAATTTATTCCAATGGACAGATAATTAATATAAACTGTGTTTCCATAAGTTTTGTTATAAATGGGGGTTCACCGAACCCCCTCTGCACCCCTTCCATATTAATAGGAAATTATAAGAAAATTTGAATGAAAAGGGCTTTTTCATACAAATTGAGGGTTTAATCTCTAAAACCGGAAGTATCTCACCACCAAATGAGCGTTTTTGGAAACACTGAAACTCTCAAATACAAATGTTCAAAGTTGTACAATTTAGGCATGAAAACTAGATACCAGAAACTTTACCTGCATTACCATGACAATAATTTGTTAGTACAGCATTTGTAAACCAAAATATATGGTAAAATTGAGTAGCAAATTTAGCAGCCCCCCTTGACTAATCAAAATTAATGCTTGTTTTCCTTCCACGCTAAAGACATTCATAATAAAATATATTATTTTTCAAAAGCATGCAGTCATTAACAATTTACAAGACAGTTCAGTAGCATTATTTTAAGAAGTAAAATATAACTATAAAATTTTACGTAAGAGTTTCAAATTGGTTCATTGTCCAGGCGCAGGATAACCCAAATTAATGATGATAAAAGTAAATACGGTTGTAAAATGGTAAACAAACTGGATTGCATTTACATCTCTTCACCAGGTGACGTAAAGTCGTTCATTTGGTGAACAACATTGAACATCACCGGTTATTTACAAGTATTTGTATTTACGATTTTTTTGAACTTATATTTAGCCCCTTTACAGTGATGTATGTGGAGAAAAAGGAACATTTAATAGTGAACCGTCTTAGTATATGTGATATGATGACACTTGCCACCTACAATGGATTTATGTTTTACGAAGGGACTCCCTTGAAACAGAAAATACCACAAAAGCGGAAAGTGTCGTCCTGGACTGCACAGGCTAATCCGGGATGACACTTTACGCACATGCATTAAGCCCGGGTTTCCCGCGACATGCCTCATTTATTTATTGGCAACACTTTTACGGGATTCCTGTACCATTACATTGTCTAGGCATAAAACGATCTTACCCATTCCACTTAAAAGTGAACAAAACAATTACATTCTTTAAACTTTATTGTTGCTATTACTGTTGCTTTTTTTTAATGAAGAGCACATTCTTTTAATTATTTTGCTTTTTTATGGACATAGTCATATTATTAAACTTGAACAGTGTAGAAATTGTGACATTTTATTACAAATATGGTAAACATTATGGTGATTTGTAACAATTTTACTTCAACAATCTACTCAACGAACTATAATTTAAAAACATAAGTGCAAAAAACTTCCACCCAGGCACAAATAAGCATGAAACACAAATCACTTGGTATAAAATATGTGACAGATCAATGGAATAAATTGTATACATAAAGCACTACAGGGGCAGCAACTCCATTTGAATTCCGTGCCAGTTGTACAGATTTACTTCCCTGCCTGACATATATATCATAATGTCAGCAAGTACATTTATCACCAACACTTTGATTGCTAGGACAATATTTGTTACCTTACAAGAGAAATTCAAGACCTCAGATTCCTTTTAAACAGAAAGTATAAGCAAAAACAAATCACAATACACAATATTTATTTTATTTTATGCTTCATAATGTTGAAAAAAAGGTACTTAGTTTAAACCTATTTATTTTAGCTCAATTGCATCCAACGCCTAAGGCTTATTGAGACACTCTCGAGTCCGTTTCCTGGGTAGAACCAGTACTTGGTGTCTTTGGGGGAGATCTTGAGTTCGCTCCCAGAGTGGGGATAAAACCCAGGACCTCCCTATCGATAGGCGGACACCATATCCACTACGCCACCGCGACCTCAAAAAAGGTACTTATTAATCCTGTGCTTATTAAAACACTTGCGAGTCAGTTTCCTGAGTAAAACCAGTACCTTGTGTATATGAGAAAGATCAACTGAACAATCCTGTCAATATTTTAAGTAAAGAAAGCTTGAAAGAAATTATCCCTTTGTTGGAGACACAAAGAATTGTGCAACACAAAGAAATTCTGGGTTGAGTTTTCAAGAACAAAATAATACACAAAAACAATATTTACTTTGTAAAGCTATTCGTTCTACGCAAACTACACGCAGAGGTTGACCTTGCAACTCCAGAATAACCATTACTGTGACCAATCAACGTGATCGAACAACGCGCACCGTAGATGCATCGTAGTGAGCTGTTGGAACGACGAAGAAGCATCGACGTCTTCGGGCGACAATTGGTAGCCAGTATCATAATTACGCAACTCGACAAAGAACAGCTAGTTTTATATTCAAGTCATGTCCATCAGTCTTTATTGAATAAAATCCATTATCATTTGTTTATATTCAATATATCAATAGCTTGAAAGACAAATGATACACTGGTCTATTACTATTGTTATTCTACAAATATTACACCAGTCTATTACTATTGTTATTCTTATTTAAACTTTATTGCTCCATATTGTTTATTTTATTCACATTTCATCTGCATTCTTCCAATACCTGACAATTTCACATAATATTCACATTTCACTTGCATTCTTTCAATACCTGACAATTTCACATAATATTCACATTATGCTAAACATGCAAGCAAAAAAATAAATAAATTATTTAAGCTAACAGTAAACTATATGGTAAAATATCCAACCATCAACTGTCAAAATAAACTGTGCGATAATAGAGTTCAAAAGTAAACAGTCTTGGTTCTTAATATTGACTCCTTTTTGAACCCATTATCGTTCTCTCTTTCAGCAAATTAAGCATTATACAAGCATGTATTGATTTTGTTCAATATATTTGACTCCAAATCAAAGAGCAATCGACCTATTTTTCACAAATCCTCATGAATGTTAATAACACTGTCTTAGTTTGAACGATAATAAAACCACTATGAGAAGAATAGAATTGTAACATTTAAAATCCCACTGTGAAATATTTTACATTCCAGAATGAAAATGGAAATTTTGGTACACTGAGGTAAATATTTAATTTAGTATGCATATGCTTTTAACAGCATCCAAAATTCTTCCCTTTGTTAATGATATTCCACTTGTAATATGCATCACAATTGAAAGGTTATTTGTAACAAATTGTTAAAAGGCACCTTCTCATTTCCTTAAAATGTCATTTTCTCATGCAATATTTAGACCAGCGGATGCAAAACTTTGATTTTCATGCAAACACAACCTTTTAACCTTGAATAAAAGCCAAAAGGGAGAAGTTCAGTAGAAAATAAATATTTGTTTAAAGTCACAAAGACATTCAAACGATTTCCAATTACCAGTTTAAATACTCGTTTGTTTGTACTTTTTATCAAAAGAAAATCTCTTGTTATTTTTATAAAATTATATTTTCACCGAAAGATAACATGGTATTAGAACTAAATGAAGTTCTGTTTACATATTCTGATAGTGTCGATTTCTTTGCTACATTTCAATGGATCATAAATGAACACACTAAACCAACATCAAGATTAAAATACTTATTTACATTTTATATTCATACCAATTCCTTGCTTATATTTACTTTCATTTGGCTAAATGCTAAGCTTTGGTGCCAACATGTAAATGCGATTTTATCAAGGAATCCTGTTAAGTAAAAAAGATAATTAGGAAATTCGTTTTTATTGTGAATTTCCTGGAGTTAAAGACGGACTATACGATTTTGTAAAAAAAAATAGTGTAAAACAATCCATTTATTCTAAGGAAGTGGGTATTTAAAAAAAATAAAAATAAATGTTCATAAATGTGTATTAAGAGAGAAATTTTAATCTTAAATATATATTTTACAGCACAGAGTAAAAATTATAACACATGTAAATGCAGCGTCTTGAGGAGTAAGATCGATTGATGGCACATGTTAGATCCATTGATGGCACATGTTAGATCGATCGATAGCACATGTTAGATCGATTGATGGCACATGTTAGATCGATTGATGGCACATGTTAGATCGATTGATGGCACATGTTAGATCGATAATGAGGGCACATGTTAGATCGATTGATGGCATGTTAGATCGATAATGAGGGCACATGTTAGATCGATTGATGGCACATGTTAGATCGATTGATGGCACATGTTAGATCGATTGATGGCACATGTTAGATCGATTGATGGCACATGTTAGATCGATTGATGGCACATGTTAGATTGATAATGAGGGCACATGCGCAGTTCTTATTATCATAATTCAAAAGTGAATGTAGCCGTTGCTGTAGGATAAAAGGGTCTGTATCAACAAAAAATACTACTTTTTTTTCAATAAATAAAATAGTTTTTTGTTGATGTTGACATTTTTATGTAAATTATAAAGGCATATTTTATTCGTCCGTAACAAAAGAGACTCAAAATAAAGGTATACAAATCATAGAGTTCCTCTTTAATATACATATAAATTAATAGAAACAAACAACATTAAGGATATTTTTTTTTACAGTCTGTAAAAATTTAAATGATTGTAAAGATATCTGTTTAATGAAAAAAGTACTGATAAACAAAACTATTATAAAAATGCAAATTAAACTTAACTGAGAGAGTTATGTTTATAAATAAATGTTTATGAATCACAGTTTTTACATCTACCACAATTGTCACACATCAAATAAGCATATTTCGCATATAAAAACCCATAAGATCCAAATGTTAATCGGAACAGTTCACGTTTAGCAACCAGCTAATAATTCCGATTTCCAGAGTACACACATAACACAATACCACTAATTCCTCATGCTTAGTAAAATATGTATCAATACAAATGACTGTGAGTTCCATGATTTGTTTGGGGAAAGTATCAAATTACAATAAACTGTTTATCTATCGGATACTATTACATGAACAATGTAGAAATGAACAAAAGTAATATTGCACATATATTTGATTTAAGTTCCATTCAAATAAGGACTATTGAACTAATCATGAATTGAATATTTTGTAGGATTTAACCTGACCCATTTATCACTTTGTAAATTGATACAGTTTTTATTTAAATGACTTTATTGCAACCAGGGCTGGGACAATAGCAACTAACCCGGGTACTGGTAACTAGGGCAAGGACAATAGCAACTAAACCAGGTACTTGTAACTAGGGCTGGGACAATAGCAACCTACCCAGGTACCTGTAACTAGGGCAAGGACAATAGCAACCTACCCAGGTACCTGTAACTAGGGCAAGGACAATAGCAACCTACCCAGGTACATGTAACTAGGGCTGTGGCAATAGCAACCTACCCAGGTACCTGTAACTAGGGCAAGGACAATAGCAACCTACCCAGGTACCTGTAACTAGGGCAAGGACAATAGCAACCTACCCAGGTACCTGTAACTAGGGCTGGGGCAATAGCAACCTACCCAGGTACCTGTAACTAGGGCAAGGACAATAGCAACCTACCCAGGTACTTGTTACTAGGGCTGGGACAATCGCAACCTACCCGGATACCTGTAATTAGGGCAAGGACAATAGCAACATACCAGGTACCTGTAACTAGGGCAAAAACAATAGTAACCTACCCAGGTACCTGTAACTAGGGCAAGGGCAATAGTAACCTACCCAGGTACCTGTAACTAGGGCAAGGACAATAGTAACCTACCCGGGTACCTGTAACTAAGGCACGGACAACAGCAACATACCAGGTATCTGTAACTAGGGCAAAAACAATAGCAACCTACCCAGGTACCTGTAACTAGGGCAAGGACAATAGTAACCTACCCGGGTACCTGTAACTAGGGCTGGGACAATAGCAACCTACCCAGGTACCTGTAACTAGGGCTGGGACAATAGCAACCTACCCAGGTACCTGTAACTAGGGGTTGGACAATAGCAACCTACCAAGGTACCTGGCAGTTAATTATTCACAAGTACCCCGTACCATTAATGCTTATTTTCCTTGAAAGCTTACATACTGGTCATTTCTTTACCCCTTCGAAAACTAACACAACTAGTTACAGTACAGATCAAGCCAAACAAATAACTTGGAATTAGAATTATTGACTAGCATAATAAATCCGCACTTCTATATCTAAACAACAAATTTGTCAATTTTATGTCTTTATGCAGAAAAATGCCCTTATCACTAAGAACTAACGGATATTTCAAACTAACCAGTAGTAAGAAAAGACAACTCTATTTAAATGAAATATTGTGGCTAAATGAGTTATGTCTCTTTGCCAAGTTTATGAACCTTAATGGTGCAATTTGCTAACATGCGAAAGGGAAGTTACGCCTACATGCAGATAAAAATGACATTATATTTTATCAACTGTTGGCTGCGATGTAAAGAGAAATCAAACAGACAACTGTTCTTAGTAAACTGTAGTTTTGTTTTGAGATTCAGAAAAAAAAATTGTATTCTGAAATATTGTACCTCCCATTTAGTCCCACTAAAATTCATGCAGGCAAAACAATCAATTATATATAAAAGCATACAACTGTTATATGTACAATTAATATATCTAATGCCTCAATATTGCACACTAATATGATGTGGCCAAGGGTATTCCACCAGCTTACATCAACCAGCTTACATCGAACTGTCCTAAATCACAGAAATCATCCCCACCCTACAGACAGCTCTTTAATGCAAACTAAGGTGACCTGTCTGATTATACAACAACGTGAATAAAATTCTCAAGTCACTCCATGCACTTCCACCAAATCAAACACAACCATGACCCACATGTCTTCAGACAGACCCACAGAGACCTCAAGCCCTCTTACTCTCCTTTTTATCATGGCTTAAAGAAGCCTAAACCATGCCTTAAGAGCACTCTCTGCCATGTTTTATAAAAGACAATTTGCTCTAAAAACTGACTTGTCTGAACAGTTTTGAAGGTCTGTGGAGGGGTGTTATGAAAGAGACTTTGCTTTTCAGTCTTGTCTAGACAGTTTTCAAGGTCTGGGAATAAAGGGGTCATAAATATTAATGATCATCAATCTCATTCAGTTAAAACATGTACATGTTACACAACCTGAATCTGATGATGTTTACAAAGTATTCAAGTGTTTTCATAACAATGACACAATAATAACAGAAGACACTAGAATTGCCACTATAGTGACGAATATACCCCCACAATATGGCCTTGTCACAAAACTATGGCATACATTCGAAAGAAATGGACAGAGAGCGAATGCTTTAATTTGCGAATGGTCAACTGTGTATTTGGACAAATTTAATTTCAATAGGAGCCATAACTCTGTCAACATTTAGTGGTTTGTAACCAAAGTTGAACTTGATCTGTATGTTACACCTATGTACCAAAAATTTAACTTCAATAGGAGCCATAACTCTGTCAAAATTTGTAACTCACTCCGAACCTGACCAGTATTCTATGATGTTACACATGTGTACCACAAATTATTTGAATATGTCAAGCCTTTCTAGAGTTATCATTCGGAAACCAAAAACCAACAGACCGACGGACCGACAAGCTCACTCCTATATACCCCCCTAAACTTCGTTTGTGGGGGTATAAATATAATGTATACAGAAGAGTTTGTTAAAAATAACAATCAAAACTTGATAAATCAACAAAATAATTCAAATACCGGTACTTCAAAAATGAAAACAAAAGAACAGTCACAGTCGTATGAAAGCTTAGATGCTTAAAGTATTACTACAGAAACATAATGAATATTTAATAACTACAACTCAGACTTTATTCAACAATACAGAGCTACATAAATTTATTTACAACAGAATCTGATATGCCACAGTATAAACTAAATACCAACTGGACAAGCATTACAATCCTATTAGTGAACATTATATCTCACTCCATCAAGATCTTGTGGAAGTACCTATCTGGCAGGTATCAGCTTATTATGCCCCCATCGAAGATGGGAAGATGGCGGGGTATATTGGTTTGCTAATGTCGGTCAGTCTGTCCGTCTGTCGGTCGGTCTGTCGGTAGACCACTTTCGCTTCCGTTCTCTAAGTTCAACTGCTTTCATATGATCTTCACCAAACTTCATGAAAATGTTTGTGGGCCAAATATCTAGGTCAAGTTTGATAATCAGCCAAATTGCCCCAGGAATTGTGGATTATGGCCCTTAAATTATCTAAAATTGGCCTTTTTAGCTGTTTCCGTTCTCAAACTCCAACAGTTTTCATCCAATCTTTACCAAACTTCATGAAAATGTTTGTAATAATAATATCTACGCCAAGTTCAATAATCAGCCAAATTGCCCCCCGAATTGTGGAGTAATTGGCCTTTTTAGCCGTTTCCGCTCTTTAAGTCCAACAGTTTTTTATCCGATCTTCAACAAACTTCATGAAAATGTTTGTTATAGTAATATCTCAGCCAAGTTTGATAACCAGTCAAATCAGCCAAGGAATTGTGGAGTTATGGCCCTTGAATTATCTAAAATTGGCATTTTTAGCCGTTTCCGTTCCCTAACAGTCCAACAGTTCATCGCCGATCTTCACCAAACTTGATGAAAATCTTTGTAGACATATTATCTGGGTTTAGTTCAATAATCAACCGAATCGTCCCAGTATTTGTAGAGTTATGGCCCTTGATTATCTAAAATTAGCCTTTTTAGCTATTTTAACCTAGTGGGGGCATAACTGTTTTACAAACAGCTCTTAGTTTTCCAAGATGACATTTCCGCAATGTACAGGTACAAACAATTTGTGTTCCTTTTTTTCTTGAGACCCAACCTAAGTCCAAGAAAATCACCAAAATTATGCATTTTTAACCAAATTATCGTTGTTAAACTACCCAATAAACAATGCAAAAAGAAGTCCCAATTCTGAGCCTACGCATCAGAACTCCAAATCCTTGTTTATTGGCCGATTAACAACGATAAATCAAAAATTATTTCTTAAGTATATAATTGATCATACAACGAGATCTGATTGACAATCATTCACAGTGTTTAGCCATTCAGAAAGTTGACAGACTCAATTGTTTGACAGAGATGTGTTGTAAAAAGAGTAATGTACATGTATACTGTTAACGGTGCTTGTTGGAGATTGACCTAAGTATTGTGGCTATAAATTCCATAACGTATTGTGAATTATGCAAGTGAAAAAAAACAACAACATCCTTGCAACTATCAGCAAATACACCATAATGTAAAACAATAAATTCTCAAACCTGAGTAAAAATCATCGATAATGTGAGTCAAAAGGATGTGACAAGATTAATCAGTGATGAAATAGATTTTAGTCAATTACAACAAAACGTTGTATATCAAATGTATCACCACTTTGACAATTATGAGTTTTACCGTAAGTGAAAAAGTAAAAATTCTGCCGCCTGTAAAATTGCCTGGAAATACCTACTGACTCCTAATCAATGAAATATACATGAGGCCTGTCGAGGGAAAATTGGGCTGAATGCATGCGTATAAAGTGTCGTCCAGGATTAGCCTGTGCGGGACAGCACTTTCCACCTTCAATGGATTTATGTTTAGAAGAGACTTCCTTGAAACAGAAAATACCATAAAAGCGGAGGGTGTCATCCTGAAAGAGGACAGCACAGGCTAATCCGAGATGACACTTTACGCAGAAGCAATAAGCCCAGTTTTCCAACAACACGCCTCAAATAATAACCAAGCAGGTATATACTTACAAGACTTTACAGATGCTCATTGGTGCCCACACTACCCTTTTCTTACTTCCACCTTTATGTGGAAGATTTGTTAACATGCAATATTTCTTATTCGGAAGTCCGCAGTAACACTCATTTTCTGAGTTACTCAGATCCTGCTTGCGTCTCTGCACAGACCAATCATCGCCAAACGCAAATTCTTTCAATTTTTTCAGCGATTCATCATTGTTGTAGAAGTATGAAATGCTTTGTAATCGCCTTGGAGTAAGTTCCCTCTGCAACACTTCGATCTGATTTTGCAAACTCTTCTGATATGTCGGATTCATTGTAACTCTCAGAACTGTAAATGCAACGACACTTCCACTATGACAGCAAAGCCATTTCTCATCAGCATCTCTGGTACTTATCAATTAAAGCAATATTCGATACATTATTAGGGTCCATTTCTGGAACTAGACAAACCATTTGTTACACTGAATAAAAACGAACACCAAATTAATGATAAAACATTTACATTTATACATTTAAAAAATCCACTCGTTATATCCCGTTGTTGACGTACTTACTACAAATGAGACATATTTTTGGACACTGTTATAAAAGAAAATGTCCAATAAACCGTTAAACAGCATAATTAAATAAGCAAATTGGCTTTCTTCTACACCTTTGAGAAAAGTGTCACCAAAATGTGTTACTAATATTGTCAATATTGCGCCAGTAATTATATCCAAAACCAATACTTTTATCTGAAAAAATATATATAAAGCTCTTCCCTGATTGCAAACATAAGAACAGATCTAGAAACTAAGGCGTTCTAGTGCAAAATTATCGTCAATTATCAGCTGATGACATTTTCCAATTGCAAAAAAATACCTTGCGGAAAATGCTTGTGAAATATTCTGTTCAATAAAAAATCTAGATAAGACCAAAACTAAGGTATCTGACAAAGAAAATAGATCCCAGTTAATGCAATGTTCCATTTGATGTTCACATTTTAACATGTAGTCTTATAAGCAGTAATATGTAAATGAAGTAGATATAAATATAAATGTATGTTACAAAGACAAAGGTCCCATAGGGGCATCTCACGCTATCTTCAATCTGAAAGAGTAAACACGAAAATTTACGATAAACCTCTTGTTAGACGATAAACCTCTTGTTAGATGACACTTTATTTGATAATATATTAAACCTTCTTGTAAGAAGTTATTTAATGAACTGCAATTGTAAGAGATTAGACACCCAAGGAATTTGCTGGATTTACTTAATATTAATTGAATGTGTTTTTGTTGTGTTTTTGCAAGCAAAAACTGTGATCAAACATGACTCAATGCTTAAAGAAGCAAATTAATTGCATTCAATTAGACATGATAAATGTCAAATGCCCAAAATCTAATTATTTTAATCCAACAAGGCACAACAATGACAAATCCCCACAATATCCATTTAAACTAATGTCACATGTTAAAATCTGTCTTATTTCTATTCATTTTTTAATTAGACATAGACAAGTCAAATGCTTGTTCTTGGTAAATTTAAGTTACATAAATAATGCAAATTGGCAATACAATAATTATTTGGCAAAGCAAGATCTTTAAAAATATTACAAAGAGATTGGAATGGTACACTAGTAAACTCCAAAGCAATTAATGAGGCATGTCATGGGATAACCGGGCTTAATGCATGTGCGTAAAGTACAGTGTCGTCCCGGATTAGCCTGTGCAGTCTGCACAGGCTAATCCGGGACGACACTTTCGCACAGGCTAATCCGGGATGACACTTTCCACCTACAGTGTATTTATGTTTTTAAAGAGACTTCCTTGAAACAGAAAATACCATAAAAGCGGAAGTGCCGTCCTGGATCAGGCTGTGCGGACTGCACAGGCTGATCTGGGACAAGACTTTACGCACATGCATTAAGTCCAGTTTCCCCACAACACGCCTCATTTTAAATTTCAGAATGCCTTAATATGTGTTGCTTTTTTGCAGGTGATGAGCATATTTATTTCAAATTCCTGCTTGTTCCATTAAACAAATAAAATACAGAAGTTAAACCATGAAATAAGTTTTATAGAACAGCCCAGACTTGAAGTAACATTTTTATGTAATTATCAAACAGCATATTAACAATATTAAAACATAACTACAGATTTAATAAGAACAGCCATACTTTAATGTAATTTAAATATCAACATTTATTAAATTTAAGACAACAAATCCATATGTTAAATCCTTCTCCAATAAGACTGAATACTTCATATCTGTGTTTGTAACAAAGTAACAAAATCAAGGCACTATGATTGAAAACAAAATGAAACATCACTTTAAAACATGAAAATAATGAAGGTGAAAGTTTGATTTCAATCAATCAATGTCATCTTATTGAACCCTGTCAAAAGTTTTGGTGTAATTGATTATGCTAATCAACTGTTTGGCTATTCCCAAATCTAGTCCTGATAGTGTTAAATGCAAATGTTTCTATTTGAATGAACATTAACGTGGCAAATGATTTTCAATGATGCCACATGAAATTCCTTTAATAAATAATCACGATAAATTACATATTTATCAAAACTGATTTATTTGCAAAAAAAGATTGAAATACTGGGTATAATCCTTTCTTTATTAAGTGAATTTAAAAAAAAAAAAAAAAAAAATATTTACCCCAAAACATGTTTTCAACACACAAATAAAGCACAAGAATAACTTTTTATTATAAGAATTTCAAATAATTGTATTTCTTAAAATGTTAATGTCTTTGTGGGTAAAATGTAGACAAAAATATCCATGTAAGGAAGCCAACAAAATCAAAAGATGATATAATTACAATTAATATTATTGTCATAAAATCACTGCACAACAATGTTAAAGAGTGTATGTACGATCTAACAAAAAATATATTGACATCAATTTTATAATAAACAACCAGATAAAGTTAATTGCCATTTAAAACAGAAGAAAAATTCATAAGAACCCGTGTTAAAAAAGTGGTTATTTTAATCAGAAACTTATAGTTATTGGCTGTACAGCCGGAAACTACATATGCTGACTCGACAGTTGCTTTAGGTTACACAACACTAATAACCAATGCAAAATTTGACACTTGTATTTGTTGATTTGTTCGATATTTCAGTGTTTCCTTCGTCATGTTTATGTTTGTCTGTCTCCTTTCAAGTTTTATTGTAACTTTCATCTACTTATTTTGAATATAATTGACATAAATGATCGTACATACACACTCTCAGTATTCTCATGCACTAGTTCTTGCACTTTTACTGTATCCAGATACAAAATAGTCACAGCAAAACACAATCCTTATCAAATACACCTGGATAAAATTCACACTCTGAACAATCTTGCTAGTAGAGTCAATACCTTGAAATATTCAAATATTTGGATATATGTTGCACAACTTATTATATAATGCTTGAAGAGTTCAATATGCTGACTTTGCAAAGCACGCCCCTATTACAATCAAATGAATACATATTACAGAATGTTTTCGCAAAGAGACTGTGTTTGGTATAATTATATACTTGATTTAGTTTGACTGTTTGTATACATACTCCATTTCGTTTTTAGTTCAAACTCTCCAGTGCCACTAGCTGGTTTGTTTTTCAGACTGAAATCCATAAACTCACTGATTTTTTTATTATTATTGATCAGGATTACAAAACTTTTTTTTTCATAGATCTCTAATGATTTTATGGTCAATAATGGGTACTGGGTTATCAAAATGTAAACTGTCACTCTATCAATTGAAAAGTACAATAACCTAATGGAATATTCAGTACTTCAAATGAAAAGCAAATTTACATAACTGAATATAAATAGACCCTTTTTTAGCATCAATGGAATGCCAGTTTGAACAACCACTTATGTTACATATTTTATACATTCAGATTAGTATATGGGCCTCTCCCGGGCTAAGACATGCATGCACGGCAGCCATCTTGTATAGCATGCTTTGTTGCGAGTTTATGAATAGCACGCAGTCAAAGAAGGTAATAAACCGGTCAGTAAGTTCAAAGGTTTTGTAACGTAGAGTTTGAATAACGTGCGGTTAAATAAGGTAATCAACTGGTCAGTATGTTCAAACGTTTTGTCATGAAGCGAGTTTGAAAAGCACGTGGTTAAAGGTCATGAAGTGTGAGAAAAGGGCTAAGTAAGTTATATACGGTTTGTTTGTCACAAGCGAGTTGAAACAACCAATCACTGTGGATTTGTCGTGTTCCTTTATTCGTCTCCAACTTTGTACATGCTATTAAAACTCGCTACGTTACAAAATATTTGAACTTACCAACCAGTTTAATTCCTTCTTTAACCGTGTGCTATTCAAACTTGCAACAAAGGATGCTATCCATTATGGCAGCCAACAGCCGCGCATGTGCATCTTGGCCCTAAAGAGTCCCATATACTACTGTCCAGGATGCTGTCATAACAATAACTCAATAATAAAAACTAATGAAAAACAAATTGACTGTTGTTGTAAAATTTCATTTCCAATGCAACACAATTTAGATGTTTGGGACTTCGATTTTATTCAACATGTTTTCATAACTAGAATTGTCACATGAGTGACAGATATACCCCCACAATATGGCCTTATCACAAAACTATGGCATCCATTCGAAAGAACAGAATTCGAAATGGACAGAGAGAGAATGCTTTAATTTACTAATGGTCAACAGTGTATTTGGAAACTTTAATTTCAATAGGAGTCATAACTCTTGTCAACATTTAATGGTTTGTAACCAAAGTTGAACTTGATCTGTATTTTATGATGTTACACCTATGTACCAAAATGATAAAAATATCTGAAGCCTTTCATGAGTTATTGTCCATATTTTCTGAAATTTTAGTCCAAAAGGGGCCATAACTGTGTGAAAATTTAGTGGTTTGTATCCAAAGTCTAACTTGACCTGTATTTTATGATGCTACACATGTGTACCAATAATTATTTAAATATGTCCAGCCATTGTTGAGTTATCGTCAGGAAACCATGTTTTTCGGGAATTTAAGTCGAACAGGGGCCATAACTCTGTCAAAATTTAGTGGTTTGTAACCAAAGTTGAACTTCAGCCCGTATTTTATGATGCTACACATGTATCCCAATAATTATTTGAATATGTCAAGCCATTCTTGAGTTATCGGACGGAAATCATGTTTTTAGGGAATTTTAAGTCGAAAATTTAGTGGTTTATAACCAACATCAAACTTGACCTGTATTCTATGATGTTACACATGTGTACCACAAATTATTTGAATATGTCCAGCCTTTCTTGAGTTATCAGCCGGAAACCAAAAACCAACACACCGACGGACCGACAGACTGACAAGCTCACTCCTATATACCCCATCTAAACTTTGTTTGTGGTGGTATAATTATGTCCTGTTAATTACAATCAATTATATATTATAATTATAATATAGTTGAACATATGTTATTATGGATGTCACACATAACGGATGTTAAAACAATAATGAAAAAGGTGGGCAAATTACGTTTACTGCTTTAGATCCCAACAACAGGCTAGTGTATACATGGATGAATGACCTGACATATCACGATCCAGCTATATAGCGATGGTCGGAATATGCGATATCTGGAATTTTTACTAAGTGTAGTAGCATTCGTAGCATATTCTTCAAAGTTGAAATGACGCGTATCATGGGAAACCCTGGCTTGATGCATGTGCTTCAAGTGGCGTGGCGAATTAGCCTGTGCAGTCCGCACAGGCTAATCAGAGACGACACTTTCCGCCTACAGTGGATTTATGTTTAGAAGAGACTTCCTTGAAACAGAAAATACCACTGAAGCGGTAAGTGTCGTCCCCGATTAGCCTGTGCGGACTGTGTCATGGTTTTCCCACGACACGCTTCAAATATCTTTACATCAACACATAATATGATGACTGATTGTACTTTGAAACCATTTTTGTGCATATTCAGTGGGACATTTTGTGCACATCCCTTCTTGAATAAGTGTATTAAACACTGCAGTATTGGCACTGCATTTTTTCTGTGTTAAATGCACATTAAATACACTTTTAGTACACTAAGTGTACTTTTTCTGCATTTTGTACAAAAAAGAGTATTTTTTGAAGATATAGTGTATTTATCAAAGAGAAAAATACACTTTAAATGCACTTAAGTGTGCTAATGCAGAAAAAATGCACAAAAAATAAACTTGTTTCTGTAAAAAACTATAAACAAAACACTTTTTCGCGAAGAGATGGTTACATATCTCCAAACCTCAAGTCATTAACACTATAAGCATCATGTTACACTTAATAAAAGTATTCCATAGTCAAATACATGAATACATCCACAATGTTTCACAACAACTTCAAATTTCCACACTTTGTAAATAACATTTAATGAAAATATTTGCTTTCAAAGTTAAGCTGTACTACTACCAGCAAATAACACCAATTAATGAAATATTAATAACAATCTACTATTTTTTTTACTGAACCTTTTATGAGCAGTCATTATAATGGCAACTCTATGGGATATGGTTATTCAAACTTAGTGCTACAGTCATTATAATGGCAACTCTATGGGATATGGTTATTCAAACTTAGTGCTACAGTCATTATAATGGCAACTCTATGGGATATGGTTATTCAAACTTAGTGCTACAGTCATTATAATGGCAACTCCATGGGACATGGTTATTCAAACTTAGTGCTACAGTCATTATAATGGCAACTCTATGGGACATGGTTATTCAAACTTAGTGCTACAGTCATTATAATGGCAACTCTATGGGATATGGTTATTCAAACTTAGTGCTACAGTCATTATAATGGCAACTCTATGGGATATGGTTATTCAAACTTAGTGCTACAGTCATTATAATGGCAACTCTATGGGATATGGTTATTCAAACTTAGTGCTACAGTCATTATAATGGCAACTCCATGGGACATGGTTATTCAAACTTAGTGCTACAGTCATTATAATGGCAACTCTATGGGATATGGTTATTCAAACTTAGTGCTACAGTCATTATAATGGCAACTCTATGGGATATGGTTATTCAAACTTAGTGCTACAGAAGAAGAGACTCAGTATTATATTGCTCTGGACAAATTAAACTATTGGTTGGCCAAACAAAAATATATATTGTTCATCATTTTAAAACTGTGTTACCTGCAATAGTTAACTTTAAACAAAATGGTTGTGCCTAACATGCACAGCATATTGAGTCTGTAATATTTACAACAATAGTGATTATTTTAACAATAAAACTAAGTTATTTATTAAAAATAGAAACAATAACTGACATGGTAATCATTGTGATTCATTGCTATCTATCGTAAATGACTCCAAGTTTGAACACTGCTTGAAAATCAAACATTTAAGGAATATATATAAATCAATGCATACAAATTTATATACACTGAAGCTAAAGTTTCTTCACAAAATTTACTGCACAGTTGGTGATTCAGTCCAATGGAAGATTTCACACAAGTCAAACTGATCTAGCTTATTCATTCTTTCCAATCCTAAACTAATTCCTTCACACTCTTCTACTTCAGTTATAATCCCCGATGGGGGATGTGCATTTTCTTTAAGTTCTTTAATCTCCCATAAAATATTTTCCGTGACATAATTTTTTCAAGCGCTCAGAGGTTGAAATGACATGTCATTTAAGAACAAAAACACATAATATTTTCAACACACTTCAGGAAATGGCTATTATTTGTGAAGGGATTTTGTACATCCTAATATCTTATTATTGCTGGCATCGTAAGCTTCTTATAAACACTACTGTTACAGAAAAATCAATTGCAAGACATTGATGTTGACTTTTTATTCCGATGCTAACAATTGTAACCCTTTGACCTATCTATTCTGATGCCATTAACATAATGGTATCTTAACCATTGTACGTGTACATGTTCTACTTGATAAAATATTGAGTGTCAACCCCCTTTTTATGTTAATGACAAATTAAATAAAAGTTCAGGATATTTGTCAAACCACCTCTTTCACAATTAATAATTTCCATGACATTTATATAGTCTTAAATAATGTAATTAAAACAATTGTTCAATTACTGAACAAAATTCTATAACAATTAAATACATCAAAATGTCATTAAAATTCAAAACTTGACGTAACAGTGTCACTACAGATTTTCAGATATGACGCAGTAATGTCACAACTAGGGGTGTCACGATATTCCACACCCCTACAAAAGTAATGTCACAACTAGGGGTGTCACGATATTCCACACCCCTACAAAAGTAATGTCACAACTAGGGGTGTCACGATATTCCACACCCCTACAAAAGTAATGTCACAACTAGGGGTGTCACGATATTCCACACCCCTACAAAAGTAATGTCACAACTAGGGGTGTCACGATATTCCACACCCCTACACAACTATCAACTTTACACAACGATACTGGCTTTCAATTGTTTTTCACTGACAATAAGTGTGTTTTAATGCAGTCAAAAATTTTGTTTGTTTGTTTGTTTGGATTTTTCGCCGTATTCAACAGTATTTCAGTCATATTACGGTGGTCAGTTAACCTACTCACACTTTTCCTGGGTCAGCTGGTTTACCAGTACTAAGTGCACATACATGTACTTATGCCAGTAACAGACAACTACCCTACCAATGCCCACACAAGTTATGTGTCCGGGCTGGGAATCGAACCCGCGATCCTCGGATTTGTAGTCCAGTGTTCTACCAACTGAGCTAGCCGGCCCGGCTCAAAAGTTTTTTAATCAAGGTAATAATAAAAGTGAAAAACTTAAAACTGTAAAAAGATCACATAAATAATGCAATATATCGGTATGGACATTAATATTGCGATATTTTATTGCATAGTCAAATATTGCAATAAACCAATATACCGGTACGTTGTGACACCCCTAGTCACAACACAATATATTGCCACGTATGACATAACAATGTCACAACACAAATCTCCAGACATTACATAACAATGTAATATCCACAAAACTTGTGAATAAATAATAATGTATCCAAAGTACTAAAATTCAAGCATGACAAAAATTTCAAATCCAAACAAATCTCAAGAGAAAACATAAAAATTTCACAAAAATATTAATCTCCAGAGACTTTTAAACTCGACACTTATATTCTGTGACATCCATGAACACACACTTACAGCCGCTATATTAAGTTAATTGTGTTCTCATCAATCATTGAATGGTTGACAATGGGGGAAAAAATGCAAAATCAATTCAACTAATTTTTCATAATATGTTCTCTTCATTTTTTTCTAGGACATAATCCACTATTCTTGTTCAGTGTAAAATCGCATTCAATAATGCTGATATAAATCTTATTACATATCAGATTATCAGCAATTACGGCTTACAAGATATTAATCTGCAGTTTATTCAAGCTCCTTTATCAATATCATTTCCTTTATCTTTTTGATTTTTCATTCTGAATATAACACCCGTTCTATTTTGATTCAACCCACAAACACAAAGCTTGGGACAATTTGATAAGGCTGCCAAAATATTTTCAGAAATGAACAAATCAACTTTGAAAAGCTTGAAATGCTATGTGGTACACTTAGGAGTAATAATTAAATGTTTATATAAATGACTATTCATCTGCAAAGGCTTTTGTCCTGCACAGGTTTCCCCAACATTTGTTATGGAAATGAAAGATTGATGGTAGCTGCCACGATGTTGAAATAAATGCCTACAATGCAGTAGTATCTGCTGGAGATGGTTTACTTTTCCGAACCTTTCATTACTTAACTGATTACAAATGATTACCACTGGGATATATTTAGAATTCTTTTATGAACTAGCAAAACATTTTATCAGCATATTGAATCGTATGAAATGGCTAAGCACGCAGAATTGATACCCGTCCAGGCTGCATTTTGCATTGTTAAAAAAACTTATAAATACTTATGAGGCGCGTCGTGGGAAAACCGGTCTTAATGCATGTGCGTAAAGTGTCGTCCCAGATTAGCCTGTGCAGTCCGCACAGGCTAATCCTGGACGGCACTTTCCGCTTTTGTGGTATTTTCTATTTCAATGAAGTGTCTTCTAACCATAAATCCACTGTAGGCGGAAAGTGTCATCCCGGATTAGCCTGTGTGGACTGCACAGGCTAATCCGGGTTGACACTTTACGCACATGCATTAAGTCAGGTTTTCCCACGACGCGCCACTTATGTTTCCGTAGTGACCAAATCATATTCATAAAAGTACCGTCTACTATATTTGATCCCTAGAATTTTATAACCACAAATATCACATATCTTTCCCAAAATTCTTTTTGCTGTACTTCTTTTCCACAATGACTTCTGCTATAATTGTTGCTACAAGCGCTACTTATCCTCTATTTATAGTGAAATAATACATCTTCCTCTCAACCAATTTCTCACAACACATTCAATTTCCAAAGAAACTACAAAAAGTCTAATTATACTTGAAGCATATACAAATAATTGTTTTTTTATATAATATAAAGCCAGTGTTTTTTTTCACCTTTAGGGGAAAGGTGGCGGGGCCCTTCAGATGGGGAATTTTACGGCAACAGGGGATTTTTTTTAGAAAAGCATTATTAGTAAATTTACATGTTTATATTCTACTTTTTTTATAAAACATTAATTAATCAATTGTTTTGCTGTAACCAATGATAATTTAGATTTTGCTTTAACATGGTTTGATGAAAAATTGCTAAGATATTTTACGAAAATTTCTCTATCTTAGTCAATTTTTGTCTGATTTATTTTTTATTTATTTTTAATAAAGCTTACATTCTGAGGGGTATTTTAAGGTAAATATAGGGGAAAATTTATAGGTTTTAAGCAGGGGAATGGGGCTGAATTTCGGCCCCAAAGTGGTAATAAAAAACCCCCCACTGAAAGCATCATATAAGAAAATATTTCCTGACATTTCCAACACATTTATCTCAATGCTAGACTGATGCAGTCATTTCTGTCAAATATTGAATTCATCATATATAATGTTACTTTTCTCCTACTTTGGTCTTTGTATAATGTGCTTGCCATTTCCATCCTGCTCAAGACAGTAACTGTCCCAAGGAAATGTAACTTAGTAAGATAAAACAAGAAACAGGATTTGTTGACCTTTACATTTCATCCACAGTTTCAGCAGTTTGTTTTCAGGGACTAAAATTAGTCTATCTCAGTACATTTTACCAGAGACAACAGTGATCAAGATTGTATAAGCAATGTTAACATCCAAGGGAAATAACCATTACATGTCACAATTTCAAGAAAAGAGTGTTTTCCCATTATCTGCATCTCACAATTTTTACACTATTATTCATGTAAGGGAAACAACTGACAACTTCCAAAATATTAAAGCCAGTAGTCTCCCTTAGAATAGATTACTCCTGAGTCAACTTGGATTCTCTGCCATTGCTGTAGATATATTGCAAATTCCTTCCGACATTATACATTCCCTATAAAGTCCAGATAACAACAGAATGCCATTATAGGTTAAAACAATGTGTCCTTGTGTAATTTTCTGTACCAAGAAGCAGAGTTGCCAATATTAAATCATGCCCAGAATGATTGACTAAATATATTTAGTATAGAACAAGGAGAAATAGTTGAAATTTTACAGCACTGAAATATGTGAAAGAGCAAAGAAGTTCAAATAAGCCATTGCAGGTGAACATAGCCTAAAATGTGAGTATAAAGTGTAATTGAATATGTATAAAATAAAAGTGCTGAAGAAAGAAAAATATGTGTGGCTTAAGCACACGTCAAACTGTCACGATTTTGGTTATGATTGACCACAATTTACAAATCTGGTGAAGCATGGCAAAGTGTGACGGCAATTGTGTGAATCTTTAAGAATCTTGGGTGATCCGTCGCGAAGCACCATGACAGTACTATTGTAGTGTATCGTAGTGCAGCCATGATTTTTTTTCACGTGAGACAACCCTAGTTCAATCCTATCTCAATCTGGCTTATCCTTACAGCCATTACATAGACAATCGTGGCCTTTTGTGTATAATCATGACTGTTTTTTGACATATGACTACTTTTTTCTACGTATATGATACAGATTTCTACTTTTTCCCTACGGTTCAGTTGTGATTTCCAGTAGATCTTTTTCGATAACTACAGTAGATCACCGTTATTTCGAACACCGTTAATCCGAATTCCTCGTTATTTCGAAGTTTTTTTTCGGTCCCGATTTTTTCCTTCATATTTAATTAGAATTTTGATGTTTAATTCCAACTCCGTTATTTCGAATTATCGCTATTTCGAACCCATTAATCCGGTCCCAACACCTGTTTTTCAGTGCATTTATCAATTGTTAATTCGAAGTGTTAATAATAGAGATGGAGATAATTTTCACATCTTTACCTTAACCGTATCAGCTTTGACATCATTATTTTGCTCTCCGCTTGATTTTCACAGCTTTCCGGAGTTAATAATCGATTAAACCAAGCTGTTGTGTTTGTATAATTAAAGCGTGGCAAGCTATTGCTTTAACAAGACTGAATTGCAAACACCGATGTCAAAAACGTTTGAGCAATTATTAGGTTTCTGTATTTAAGTTAGACTTGCATTTGTCAGATTGCATTTACTTGCGCTAATATTCACGATGTCTGAAGCAGTAATACTGTGTAGTCAGACATTGTGTAATTCGTTAAAACCGGCCATTAAATGTTTATTATATTTATTTCTGTGACAATCAGTGCTATATCTAGTGCTACCGTGCTTTTTTGAACTTTTATATCATGTCTATTTTGTTGTGCTGTGACATTATGTGCTATAATTCTTTATTCATTTTACAATGAATGCTATGCATTATACTGTTACTCTTGTATCGCGTGTGTTCTTTAAAATATTATTTTATATGTACAAATGAATATATTTTTTAATTTAATGTAATAAAATATAATTATTAAATAAACTCACGTACATCAAGTTATCGTACTTATTCGTTTTTTTATAAGTTCAATCAAAGTGTGTAGTGTTACCGCATCTCTACTATATAACTATGCGATTTTTACAACAACTTTTTTTTTCAAAAAAATCTAGAAATGTTTAATTCGAATAATCGTTATTTCGAAGTATTTTCTTCCGTCCCGACGACTTCGAAATAACGAGTTTTGACTGTATATCAATTCCTCACAAATTTACGATGGACCACAACAAAGCGATGATTGGTCACGTTGCCTGAATAGTTTATTGCTCTTTTACTTCGCACTCACTACGTTTGCCTACGTTGGTGCTACGAGGCATCATCATGTCAATATCACCTGGAAGCGTAGTGAAGCATGAGAATTATTGGCTGTCCGTAGGTTAATTTTGATAAATCTTCCTTTATCTTACTGTGAGAAATGCTAATAATCGTCTGCAATTGTCTGTTACCATAGCGTATACCAGACTCTTGCGTATTAGAACAATACTAGACCATAGTAGATCATAACATATCATGGTGAAACCATGATTAATTGGCTGCGAAAACCTAATGCTCATTACTGTAAACATGTCCACAATCAATTATGGGCAACTGTAACCAGCATCTTTCCATTTTGCACATAACCAAGCACCCACATTCCATATACATGTCCAAAACAGACAGTAAGGCCCAAGCAAACCAAATATTTCATGCAACACAGAGTGCATTTCATGGGATAGATAATGATGAGTGACACAAAGCTTAGCTTGCATGGCAATTTTTTATGTTGTACATTGGCTGTTTTTTTTTTCACCCTTGGGGGAAAGGTGGCGGGGCCCTTTTCAGATGGGGAATTTTATGGTAAAAGGGGATTTTTTTTAATGAAAGCATTATTTAATGTTTATATTCTTCTTTGTTTTAAATCATTAATGAATTTTTTGCTACTATTGATAACTTAGATTAACCTGCTTTGATGAAAAATTGTTGGGATTTTTTACGAAAACTCCTCTATCTTAACCAATTTTGGTCTCTTTTTTTTTAAAATAAAGCTTACACTCTGAGAGGAATTTTAAGGTAATTATATGGAAAAAATATATACTTTTTAAGCAGGGGAATGGGGTCGAATTTTGGCCCCAAATTGGCCATAAAAAAAACACTGATTGAATTTACTCTGACTCAACCCCTCAAACTTGGTTCCCAAATCGCGAAATAGGTTTGAAATTAGTACAACGAAAGAATAATTCTATTTAGTATCTTCTACTGGAATGTTGCTAATACATAACACAAACCAAACAAATACCTAGATTGTGTTTCTGTATTAAAGCTATTCAAGAACATTGTGCTATGCATATATAATGCAAACTTAAGAAAATGCTTTACTCGGAAAAAAACTACAACACACATTTATTTACCAAATAAGACAAAAGCAACACTTCTTAACTGAACGCAAATGAATGAAGTGGAAACGTAATTTAATTAAACATGATTTAAAGAGTTTATTTGACATGTTAAAACATCCATGTAGACTTCAAAGAATACGGGAGGGATGACTACGCTAATAGTAAATTGTGCAACTTCGGCTAGTGGAGCTAAAAACTAGATGCCTGTTGGCAACATGTCAAGTCCGTTGTCAAGAAAGCAACTTATATTGTAATTATTTCAAAATCACATTTTCTAACAAGTAAATCTTTTCCTTTGACCTCTAATTGTGACCTTGACCTTTGAGCTAGGGACAGAGGTCTTGCATGCGACACACCGTCTCCACATCGTGAACATTTGTGGCAAGTTATTTTAAAATGCGCTGATGAATGATGAATTAACAGTCTGGACTAGCGGTATTATACCCAAATATGACATTTCACCTCAAAGTGTGACTCTGACCTTTGAGCTAGGGACACAGGTCTTGTGTGTGACTACATGGCGATGCTGTATTAAAATTAACTCATGCATGATGAATTAACAGTCCAGACAAGCTGTATTACGCCCATATTTTAATTCTGACCTCAAAGTGTGACCTTGACCTTTGAGCTAGGGACACACCCCTGTAAAATGAACAGTTACTGTTAATGAATAAGTCATGAAATTTTAATGAATAGGTTATATACAGAGTTCATGAAAAATCGTGAAAATACCTGGAACTGCAAATGAGACAAATTTTGAAATGTGCATTAAAAAATCAGTTCATGAACTGGACATGGTTCATGGACTGTGCATGAAATACAATCAAGGATAGTTCACAAACTTTTCATTGCCAGAAGTCTTGAATAATTCATGAACAATTCATAGGACTAACAATTTAATGCACTAGGACTGCATGAACAATTCATGAACTTTTTTTCTATTAATTGTATTGTCTCATTTGCACTTCATGTTCTGGATATGAACAGTTCATGTTCATTAGTTCTTGAATAGTTCTTGAACTGTTTAAGGCAAGAAATTATTGACGAGTTCACAACAATACTGTTGACTCCACAGGATCTGATCTTTGTAACTAATAGTCCATGATTTCTACAATAGTTTGCTTCTTAAACATTGAGCTGTTACTGCACTTTTAAACTCCATTCCTATCAATTGTGTCTAAGGGTAGAACGGGTGCCATTGGTTAGTTTATATAAATAATAATGCATTTCAAACATTTGATACAGTGGCCATAGAAGTTATAACAGCAAGACAATAAATTGGTTAAAACTTGCATAAACAAATGATTTAAGAGCGACATACACAACGATGGCAAAAAGGATTTACCAACCGAAATGACAGTATCGCAGCAAAATTTTCTAAATCTACCCATATTGTGATACTCTTGGATTGAACTATTTAAACAAACAAAATGTGACCAGTTCAAGACATACTGAATAAGGAACCACAGGTTATGAATAATAAATTACAAAACAACAATCAATTTGTTTTCTGAATTTGTATAAATAAGTTACCATTACAGGAAGTAAATAATTCATGAACAGTTCATGAACAGGTCATGAAAAACATATTCCCGTCAAGCAACATAAAATACCAGCTTTGAGCAATTGTAATTAATATGAATAATTACTAGATCTATAATATTATAAAACCATTATAATGCACTACTGTCATTAATATAATATATATATATATAATATAGAATAGTGCCATGATGTTAGATATTTTCACTTTTTCAAATGAGAAATGTCAATAACTCCAATGGCTTGGCCAAACAATTAAATAAAAAATTAATCTAATAAAAATAGCAGGCACCTGACATTTGAACACACCAGTTCATAAAATTTACCAAGTCAACAAGCTACCTTCCCGTCACCTATTAAAAATGATTTAAAATTACATTTCTTCACAACAAAGATGGCTGGCTTTTTTCCCACCAAAAACTGGCTGTAGAAAACTTGATTGTCAAAATTAACAAAATTAACCGAATGAGGTTCATCACCACTAGATTACGATCTTGACTGGTTCATGAACTGTTCATAGCCCAATCAATATTGAACTTATTCTTTATCAGTTCATAATCAGTTCATATCCATATCAATTAAGGACTTCCATTGATCCATGATCAGTTCATGAACATTTCCTGAACACCTCTCAGAGACAGTTCATGTCCAAAAGTTCATGAACCCATTAGAACTGTTTAAGACCAGTTCATGAACAATTCTTGATTATCTTGAAATGTGCATGATTTCATGCATAGCATTTCGCAGGGGCAGGTCTTGAATGTGACATGCTGTCTCCACATGGTGAACATTTGTGGCAAGTTATTTTTAAATTCCCTGATGAATTATGAACTTACAGTCCAGACAAGCTGAATTATGCCCAAATTTTACCTTTGACCTCCAAGGTTGATCTTGATCTTTGAGCTAGGTACACAGAATCTTGTGCGTGACAAGCAGTCTCCACAAGGTGAACATTATTTTGTGCTAAGTTATTTAAAAATTCCCTGATGAATGATGAAGTTACAGTCTGGACAAGCTGTTTCATGCACATATTTGACCTTTGACCTCTAAGTGTGACCTTGACCTGTGAGCTAGGGACACAGATCTTGCGAGCGGCACACCGTCTCCACATGGTGAACATTTCCAGACATGATTGGACAGACGGACATACGCACGCACTCACGGATGCACTCACGCACATACACCGAACCGCCATTGTGACAACAAAGTTAAGAAAATAAAACCCAACCTCACCTAAGTTGAAGCGGCAATTTGTAACCACGTGGCTGCGTAGCCACAATATCCGGAGTTGGCGTCTGTCTGAAGCGCAGCTTAATGCTGTCATACGGAATCATCGTCAATCGACCCAGTTGCTGGGGGCTAGACTCGAGCATATAGATACTCGGGAGTCGCGAGGGCATTGTACGACAGACAGTCATAGACTCATAGGCCAGATACAGTCCAATCTGACACCAACTCGATAAAGCAGAATCATTTTACGTTCTGATTTCACTTTTTAATAAAATTGTGTGTTCTGCTTGATGGTTCCTTTCGCATTTTCCAGATCTGGCAATCTTTTATATACTAGGCTGATAGAAACAGAACAACAATTATAGTCCAGAAATTTGATATTAAATATTTAAAAAAAAAAGAACTATGGTATTGTATTTCACATATTAAATGGTTTATTATTACCCTTTTGCACAAAACATAACCAACTAATTTTCACAGTGCTGCATTCTTAACAAATTTCGCAAATGTACAAAATTAAAACACTTTATCCCACTTCATTGGTAACTCTACCAGTCAACTGTCCTCTTGTTTCACTAAAATATTAATTCACTTTAACTGTAATAGTTTACGTCATTTGTCTCATATCACAGTTTCAGTTTTCCCTGGCAGCCACCATTAATATTTCATAGATGCAGGCTGCATATTAAATTACTCTGAACTATTTTGTTTGCTGTAATTGTTGTTGTTACCAATCAGAAAAGGCAAACTACTACAAACAAAGTAAAAACAAAATAATTTTAAATAGTTCAAATATTAACCAATAAATTATGTCTTTATATAAACGGCAGTTTTCTGAATTCATATTTATCAATATTTATCACTATAGCCTTTAAACATTCAACAATTATCGATAAATTTTTCATAAAACCATCCATGAAAACCCAGATGTTATAATCTCAGAGGGATATTAAACATTAACTGATTTTGCACACACAAAAATCGGAAAATAATTAACCAACTTACAAAAGACTAAGCAAATACAGATTTCAAGCTATATACGCATAACGTTCGGTTTTCATTTCAACTTTTGTCCTAAAATGACCCTTAACCAGTGAACTTCAACTGCTACCAATTTTTTAATTTTATTTTAAATAGATCTGCCACAGCTTTGGTCTACAGCTAAATTTCATTAAAACAGAGAATGAATCTAGCATTGATTTTTGTTGACTTAAAGGTCCAATGACACAATATTTGCCAAGGTATTAAACAGTAATTTACAGTGCGCTCATTCAAATTCCACGTTTTCGCATAGTGCTAATGATTAAAGCGCAGAAGAGGCACCAAACATAACAAAGGCATCAAATTGTCATTTAAAACTTACTCATTAAAAGAATCCATTAGAACCTGACAACACAAATAAATCAAAACACCATTTAGGCTGCGTCACATGCATGACAAGCTTTTAATTCCAAAACGCGACTTCTTAGATACAAGCAGAATTTCTTAAGCATTAAATAAAAACATCCCTGATAAGTCCAATAGTTCAATTTCTTATCTTTACTGCTGGATTTGTCCAACCTGAATAACCATTAATGCAGTTCTATTGTTGAATATAATATTACCATTATTTTTCTTCACTATTTATACAGTATCTTGAGATACAAACAATTAAAGATAAAATTCAACACCTCAAATTCAATAACAGCTAACCCATTAGCATTGATCCTTTCAACCCTGCACAGTTTTTATATTAATATTTGATGACTGAATTTGTCTTTTTCTAATTTTCAAATTTAACAATGGTAATAATAACACACAATTATTGAATAATTGATCCCATAAAGACCAACACAAAAACAACTTTGTTTGAAGTTCTAGTAACACATCACACTTCTAATTATTATAAGCAACGAATTATTCAATTTCTATAGAACAATCTATTTATATTAATGATAATCTTTGAACCTCAATCTTTGAACATAACATGCACCAAAATTCTTAATTTGTTTTGCCCAAGGCCGATAAAAATAAATACAATTGTTTATGAACATCTTAAATGCCTTAACTTGTTTTTTTACATGCTTTGGCTCACTGTTTGAAACAGCTTTAATTAGATCCATTGCGACCACTAATTGATCTTAACTCTTATTGCCTAGCAGGGTTTAATCGCAACTCTTTACAACTCATCGGCAATCATAACATGCTCTATTCCACTTTAAAGCGACATAACCGCTTAAAATTGTATTAAAAGTATGAAAATAAAAGTACAATACTTAGCAAATAGTGTTTTAAGTATTATTATTGCGTATCTAAGGTCAAAATAATACATAGGAGGTGTGTCGTGGGAAAACGAGGCTTAATGCATGTGCATAGTGCCGGGACGACACTTTCCGCTTTTATGGTATTTTCCGTGTCAAGGAAGTCTCTTCTAAACATAAATCCACTGTAGACCGAAAGTGTCGTCCTGGATTAGCCTGTGCAGACTGCACAGGCTAATCTGGAACAATACTTTACGCACATGCATTAAGCCCAGTTTTCCCACGAAACGCCTCATATATATATTGAAAGCAACTCACATTATTTGTAAACAAAATACAATGAAACTTTAAAAGGTGACCATACTTTTGAAAGTTTGTTAACCATATAGAATATTATTAATTTAAATTATTTCTTTTAAAAACCCTATATTTGTAAACTATAATTAAATAATTTGCTATTTATTATACATTTATTTCATAACTGTAATATGATGTTGCACTTAAAAATATTAGTGAACTTTTGACAATGCATATTTGAAATAGATTTCTCTATTTTTTTCCTTCATTAAACATGCATCTCTGATGATTATCTCCCGAAAGAAAACTTACATATATACCATGAAAAATCAAAATCTAATGTTCACTATGAAAAAATAACAACAACAAGAACAACAATAACAAAATGCCTGATTGTCCTAAATACCACAGTTGCTTAGTAGATCCTTTTAAAGTCAATCAGTGAACAAACTTGATTAAATATTTATGGAATTGACTTCAGGGATTGTTTGCGGAACAATAGAACTCGGATCCAGCAAAGTTAACTCGCGATGATTTTGCAGAAACATACCCGGAAAACGAAGGTGGCAACTGTATTGTCAATTAGCGTACATTGATCTCCAGCTAAAGCGTTATAGATCCATAATGTAACAGAACACTTGCACTGATTCTCAAAATGCATACATATATCAATCCACTATCCAATAACCTTATCTCCATAGCAAAAACTCCCTTGGCCTATTGAGAAAACAACTCATTGTATTAATCGGAATTCAAATTATTATTTCCTTTTATGTATTTATGAAGTACACATTTCAATCTTGCAGGAGGTCCATGTTTCTGATAAACTTTTCCTCGCTTATTATTTCCTTTCTTTAACACCTTATAAATTATTTTAATTATTACATTTTTGAGCTTTGGCATCTGGAATCCAACAACAAAAGCAAAAACAGATACCCAGTGGTTCAACCTCAAAGAACTGTGTGTTATACTGCCTCTGTAAAAGTCTTAATGACACAATTTGCTTGTTCATCCAATCTAAGGGTCTAATTGAAATGAAATCTTAAATTTGCATTGAATCCTTTCTTCTAAGATTGCCATGTTCATATAGGTTAACTGTCAAAATAAATTACACACCTTATTAATCAATGATTTGGAGAAACAGATCTAATTATTCCAATGTCAAACCCAACAATCGACTGCTCTGACGATCACTTTTCATCCATGTCATCCAATTTTGAATAATCACAACATGACGAAATTGTAGAAAATTAAAAGCACACTGTTACTTTAAATTACTCTCACACAATTTTCAGTTATCAATAATCATCAATCACTGAGAGTTTTCTTACACCTGGCGACCCTAAGACGTTATTACAACAACCTGACTTTAAAATTGTTAAAAGACATGTACATAATCATACAGCTGATTATCAACTGATAAAAGTTACCAGTTCAATAAACTAAAACTTTAAACACTCAGTATTCGAGGCTACCGTCAACATATCATTGATTAAACAGTTATTAAAAAGACTCTGCAAATGTCACCATTTCAGACCAGCAGTGAGATTTTCATTTATCGCTGCATAGAATGTCGAAAATTAAACGGACATCTATCAAGTTAGCTATGACAAGTGAATTAAAATGGCTTAAAGAAAATGGCTTTATTCGAAAATTGATAAAGTAACATAGTTGGATATCTAACTTCAACAAAGCCCATACTGCAGTGGTTAACAAGTGGGAAAACAATTTGCACACAACTGTCGTAGATTATCATAATCCCTACAGCGATTTGCAGGACCCAGCTTTCATGAAAAGTAAATTAACAGATGATATAGAAGTTAAAATCAATGTCAAAATGACATTGAAATTCTTGATAATATTTCGTGTGCAACTATTTGACAATCTAGCAAGAGGTTTACGAGAAGATGTCGCTTAAAGATTGTTCTATTTTTAGCTCTTGTGGCCATGTTGTGCAGTAGACCTGAGAACCATTTCAGTGAATGCATGTTCAAATATGGTTCAAATATGGTTATTTGTATAATACAAAATAACATAATCAGACCGATTAACATGCTGTAGCAAAAACATATCCATATCCGCAACCATATACATAAACGTATCAGCATAATTTTATATGTAAGCGCTCTTTTATGAATCCGCAGTCAACATCAAATATTTTAGTTTTGTTCTTATTTCCAATGAGTTAATAAGCCTGAGTAACAAGAATGTAAACAGTGTAATTTTGTCTGTTGCGAATATTTTATGCGAGTATGCAAAAACATCAACAGGTCGTGAATTGGAAACCTCACTAAGCTTTCACCACTAACTATGCCCGCTATCAGCCATGACCCTACAAATGTGTCCCGTTATTACCAAGTTGCTGTACTTGTTGAGTCTTAAGTTGAGTTATTTGGGTGTTCATGGACAATTTCTGTTACTTTTGCGATGTTTAATGTCTAAATTTCATAAAACTTGTTGAAGTAGTATATCGTCCGCACTCACAAACAATGGCACTACGAGTGATTTTTTGCGGACGACTTGTCTGGATTCGCTATACAGATACGGACTGCAGACATAATTATGAAACTGTTTCAACTTTTTTCTTGTGGATTCGGAATTGCGCAATGTAGATACAGACTCACGGAAAAGCGGCCTAAATGTTACTGTTTCATTACAAAATGTTAAGTTCAAATAATCATTGAATTATTGTGGATTCGGAATTGCGCAATGTAGATACAGACTCCTGGAAAAGCGGCCTAAATGTTACTGTTTCATTACAAAATGTTAAGTTCAAATGATCATTGAATTATTGTGGATTCGGAATTGCGCAATGTAGATACAGACTCCTGGAAAAGCGGCCTAAATGTTACTGTTTCATTACAAAATGTTAAGTTCAAATGATCATTGAATTATTGTGGATTCGGAATTGCGCAATGTAGATACAGACTCATGGAAAAGCGGCCTAAATGTTACTGTTTCATTACAAAATGTTAAGTTCAAATGATCATTGAATTATTGTGGATTCGGAATTGCGCAATGTAGATACAGACTCCTGGAAAAGCGGCCTAAATGTTACTGTTTCATTACAAAATGTTAAGTTCAAATGATCATTGAATTATTAGCAGGATAACCTTTTCCTACAAAATGAGGCGCGTCGTGGGAAAACCGGGCTTAATGCATGTGCGTTAAGTGTCATCCCCGATCAGCCTGTGCAGTCCGCACAGGCTGATCCAGGATGGCACTTTCCGTCTAAAGTGGATTTATGGTTAGAAGAGACTTCCTTGAAACAGAAAATACCATTAAAGCGGAAAGTGCCATCCTGGATTAGCCTGTGCGGACTGCACAGGCTAATCCGGGACGACACTTTACGCACATGCATTAAGACCGGTTTTCCCATAACGCGCCTCAAATATTTTACTAGGTCACATTGAACAAATAAATTATGTACTTCAGATTTCAATATGCCTTTGAATGGGCTCAAACTAGTTTTAACCAAAGGAACACCACTTACCTTAAAAGACTGCGAAGTCGGGATTTAGACATTACAAAATATGGCTGCCTTTGTAACCATTCGAAATAAGATAGCACAAAATCCCTCTGCATTTAAATAAGTCAATTCCTAATGCTAGTGTAAATATTATATTCAGCAAAAACAGTACAATCTACAAATACAAACAATCCAATTTAAACACAAATCTTAACATACTAACAATAATCTTGAGGAATTACTTTTCACTAAAATATCCTGAACTTCACTGTAAATACGTGTTATGATGAAAACAATCTAAATTTAAGTTTTAATACTGGTATTCATTATTCAGTTGCAAAGTGCATTAACTGCCTGTAAAATAATGAATGATATACAACAAAATGCAGCTGAATTATCGTTTATTATGGAGAAGAAAATATGCTGGAAGTCAATAATCCCAAATATTAATTAGATTAGCAATCTGTTAAGATTAAAAGATCAAGATTGAGATATTCTGCAAACTGGGACATAACCTGCTTATGCATCACGCCAAAATACAATTGTTGTGTTATTCATGAAGTTAAATGGCGGATAGTAACAGTAAACAAAATATTGGTAACACATTATTATGTGAAGTTGGAATAAGACATCAAACATAGAATAAACTGGTTATTACAGCAATGTTTTATATGCAGTTTACCATTCCATTTGTAATTCAAGAATTTTGCAAATTAATTAGTGCACTAGACACCTGCATATATAACTGCCTAAGTAAAATTGATTTTACCACCAAACTGTATACTTGTTTGCTTTTACAAATTTTTTACAAAAAAAATGAACTGTGTCCATGCGTGCATGAACACAGTTTATAAATACAGTGAAAATGATCAAAGACACAGTCAATTTTAATGAAGAAGTCATGGAAAAATGCTGTTTATACCAAAAGTATTGACATAATATAATAAGCATACATAAACAAGATGAAATACTCAGTTTTATGTGAAAAAAGAAAAAAAATTCTGTCCATTCTATGTTTGATGTCGTATTCTAACTTCACATAATACAGTGTTTGGTATAGTCTGGAAGTTTAAAATGAACTGGGGAGTCTGAAAGTTTAAAATAAACTATCATTTTAAACTGATCAAAAGTTCTCACATATTATCACATATTCAAAGCTCCTTTGAATACGTAGGACAACACATACAAAGAACAAGTGTGGTCACCAATCCTTTGGACTCAGTGATCCCTCTTGCATGCATCAGAGATGCATTGTGGATCCCTCTTGCATGCATCAGAGATGCATTGTGGTACTAAATGCAAGAGGGGGATACGGTATACCCATTATCGACGTGTGTGATGTTTTTTTTATGGCCCTTGTGCATGTTATTGAGCCATGCCTCACAGTGTACACTGTCGTGGCACACTTTTCAGATTGGAACATGTTTGCATATCACTTTAGAGTCTTATGTCATCAGGTCAGGTTGTACAGTTTAGAGTCTTAGGTCATCAGGTCAGGTTGTACACTTTAGAGTCTTAGGTCATCAGGTCAGGTTGTACACTTTAGAGTCTTAGGTCATCAGGTCAGGTTGTACACTTTAGAGTCTTATGTCATCAGGTCAGGTTGTACACTTTAGAGTCTTAGGTCATCAGGTCAGGTTGTACACTTTAGAGTCTTAGGTCGTCAGGTCAGGTCTATAGCATGTTTTGATTAGCTGTAACTGTATGTTATAGTGCGAAATTATAAACCTGACACTCATTAATCTTCGTGACAAACCGTAAGTGTGTTCGGTTGGTTGCGTTGGTTTGGACAAGTTTCTGTTATAGGAATTTATGTTGATATAGATTTAAATACGGGAAAGCGAATGTACTATTTACTGGTCGTGTGGTATAAGTGCTTGCGCTTCACGCCATCGAACCGAGTTAAATTCCGTCTGACAGTGACCGTTTTTTTTAATGTTATGAGTTATTCTTAGAATATGCAGATCATGAGAAAGTAATTAAAAAATGTCGAATATTTTATTGTGTTACTGTTAATTACTTTGAATTATTTTTATAGTACATTTACCAATGTTTCAACTACAATCACACACTCAATGGAAAAATCGTGAAAAAAGTGAGTACTAACCCGCAACAAAACGTGTAAAAATAAATGTTTTCAAAATGTCGATGCCGAGACTCAAACTAAAAGCTTGGCAACGCAAGGGCGGCATCTGTTCCACTACACCATTCGTGCTGTACGATATATAAACCAATACGATATCAATTTACATTGTAGTATGGCCTACGCAACGCTCGATACATGTGCAGTCCGCACAGGCTAATCCGGGACGACACTTTTCGCTTTTATGGTATTTTTTGTTTCAAGGAAGTCTCTTCTAAACATAAATCCACTGTAGGC
Source organism: Congeria kusceri (assembly GCA_027627225.1). NCBI lineage: Eukaryota > Metazoa > Mollusca > Bivalvia > Myida > Dreissenidae > Congeria > Congeria kusceri. Next base: position 63,286,628 of record CM051032.1, read on the forward strand.
GGAAAGTGCCATCCCGGATTAGCCTGTGCAGACTGCACAGGCTAATCCGGGACGACACTTTACGCACATGCATTAAGTCCGGTTTTCACACGACACGCCTCATTTCATGATCAATCCCCCCACACAAGTTATGTGGCCGGGCTGGAGTTCGAACTAACGATCCCCGGATAGACAGTCCAGTGCTCTACCAACTGAGCTAGCCAGCCCTACTGAGGCTAAGCCCTTATATTTCTATTAAAATCATTGCAAAGCTGAATCCAAAACTAAAAGTGTCCAGTTGCTTAAACTCTTAAAATGTATTAAATCTAATAAGATCAATGTAAAAATTGATCAATGTTGAAAACTACTCAATTTTAGAGTAAGGAAAAAGTAACTCCAAAAACATCAATGAACGGTTTGGTAAGAGTTGTCTCCCTTGCATCTTTATACCTTCTTACAATAGTTTTAACTTCTTAGTGTATTTAAATATAATCTTTTACTTTGTTGTTCCAAATATAACATCATTGTTTATAGTATTTAGTGATTTTTATGAGGTTAACCAGGTACTTGTTGCACATGACGTACCACTTCGCAACAGCCAGAGAAGGGAAAATGTAATTGAAGCAATGAAAGTTATTTATTGACAAATAACAGGGTTTTGTTGTTCTGATGCACAGTTATTAATCCACTCTGGCTAGTCCCCATTGTTTAATTCCTACGCAAATAAACATCAGAAAACAAATACAGTAAACTCCACTTGTAACGATATCGTTTATATCGATATATCGCATATAACGATGCTGAGTCCTAGGTCCCGACTGGATCCCTATATATTTCAATTGATATAACTGGTTGTTACAATATCGCATGTAACGAAGTTTCAGATGTAACAATGTTGTTTTCAAGGCCCAGTCACAAATATTCCTCTTTTGTTACGATATTTAGAGTCTGGGTGCAGTGCGAAAAACATTGATCCAGGTAAACAGTTATACGGGACCGCTTGATTAAATAATTACTTAAATAATCAATTATAATTGGCATTTGTTGTGTCTGTCCCTTTAATTGGTTTGATAAAACTTATCGGCAATAATATTTTATATGTGACGTAACGGGTACTCACCATGATTATTCGAACGTTGTATATGTGTACAATGGCTGTGACAGTTTCGAAGGATTTTTGACAATTATCCTGAATATTTATTTACTTGTGATAAATATTGCATTTATTGATGTTTTCCCTTGTACATAGTCCTACACTACATTTATTTATGTAAAATGAATGGTGTTGCGTCTCTCTTCTAAACCTATGCTCATGGTGGCCTATCTACAGATGTAACGATATAAATCCGGTGGTCCGCTCAATATCATTACAAGCAGACTGAGTTTACTGTATGTTGTTTATTAGCTGATAAACTACGCTAAAACAAAATAATAATTTATGAATTTGTGACTAGTTTCTGGACACCTCTTACTGTCGGGTCATTTTTGGGCATCAGCCGGGTGCCAAGTTAATTTGCAACATGGCAATAAAATCAGTTCTGACATTGAATGTCATCACCTACAGATCAGTCAGATTAATGTCCGACCAGATACCTGACCATATATCTGTCAGGTACCAGACTGGCTAGAAGGCTGGCCGACCTCCCAGCCCAAAAACGGAAAGAGGACAAACTTTGACTAGGTCTATTCCCTGCAAGTTTCTGGCAGACGTTTGACTGGCCACCACTTTTCATCTACTCACAGCTCTCAAAGGCTCATACACTTTTTCTGGTAAAGATAAAGACGCAGAAACTGTCCAAGGACAAGTTGGGGAGACAAGGGATTGAGGTCATTACCATATGGAAGCTCCCTCATTTCCATAGAACGCTGGGCATTTTCTGTCTGACGTATAAGTGACTCACACATATCTTACCCACAAAGTTTCTCTCACCAGCTGAATGGCTAACTTTGTACACCAGGCAATCAACAGGCACTTACATGACAGATGCCTGTTCTGATCTTTAAAAATCTACAGCTCTCTGACACACCCACAAACTGCAGGACTGTTGCAGCCATAATCTGGACATTGGATAAGTGCCAGCCAGACACCAACCAAAACCAGGCTAAGAAATTGGGTACATTTTCAAGATAATCAGCAGATTGCTGACCAGCCACCACCAGGTCCCATAAAGGTTGTGTGAAGTATCAGGCAAATTTTCTCTGATCTGTTCATGCCTACTGAAACCTAGATATCGGGTACACAGGCTGGATGCCAGGTAAAATGTGACTTACAGTGCAATCACACTGGAGCATGTCGGGATTGTCCTTACTACATCCTTCACGCCCGGACAGGATGTGACGAGGATTTGCTAGGACGTGGTGTGAACCGGAGACCTGGTAGGCTCTTGATGGACGTGGAGGATGCGGAGAGGTTTTGTGTATGCTCAAAACTTGCTTGGTGAGGACGTGGACCGAGCATGGACGCAGTACGTACCTATCTGAAGGGTAGTAGGGACCGCATTGACGCAGTACGAACCTATCTGAAGGGTAGTAGGGACCGCATGGACGCAGTACGAACCTATCTGAAGGGTAGTAGGGACCGCATTGACGCAGTACGAACCTATCTGAAGGGTAGTAGGGACCGCATGGACGCAGTACGAACCTATCTGAAGTGTAGTAGGGACCGCATTGACGCAGTACGAACCTATCTGAAGGGTAGTAGGGACCGCATTGACGAATTGACCTGACAATTATAGGCATGCAGTGATGAATTTTTTAGCATGGCACTCATGTGTTGCTGACGGGTCTACTGCAGGCCATGCTCTCGCTGCGTTCTCACTAGGCTTGTACTGCGGGTGGACGTAGTAGTACCGTGATGCTTACGTGGTGTGTGCTTCGTGGACGTAGTAGATACTTAGTATTTGCGTACTAGTGACCCACAGGACGTAATGCGAGCATGGTTATATGCATGGCAAGGACCGCTTTAAGGTAGTACAAGCATAGAAGGGACTTTGTACATGCAGGGTATTAACAGATATTTTGCCTTTTCGCCAGGATCTCACCACGTCCTGATCAAAAATCAGGACGTGGTGTAGACTTGGAGAACCTAATACAGACGTTGATACATTGGTCACTATTATTTTAAACAGTTTCTAAAACTTATTTCATATTTAAATGAACTAGCCTCCAGGATCCTATCTGACAAATTGTTAAACCATTAAGTGTTTTATATTGACATAGACAACATGCTAACATTTTATTAAATGTCTAAATGTTAAGAGGAACCAATAAATTTGTTTGGATTGCATTAGACTGATAACACTATAAATGAAGCCAAAGAATGCATGTTTTCAAAACTGGTTAATAGCACTCTGTAACACTTGTGCACTAGTCATCATTTATCTTTAATCCAAACAAAGAGATTGTCTGCTTTTACACAACCATATACAAATTATATTTCCAACCAACAAAATACAAAATGTTAAAAAATGTGTCATGGTCCCACATCGTTCACCTGGTTCAGTAGCATGTTGTGATGAACTCTGATTCAACTTGATTTAGATGTACAATTTATCTGACCACTGTCAACCTGACCCGATTACCTAAGACTCTAAAGTATACAACCTGACCTGACGACCTAAGACTCTAGAGTGTACAACCTGACCTGATGACCTAAGACTCTAAAGTGTACAACCTGACCTGATGACATAAGACTCTAAAGAACAGAACCTAACCTGATGAACTAAGACTCTAAAGTGTACAACCTGACCTGATGACCTAAGACTCTCAAAAGTACAACCTGACCTGATGAACTATGACTCTAAAGTGTACAAACTGACCTGATGACCTAAGACTCTAAAGAGTACAAACTGACCTGATGAACTACGACTCTAAAGTGTACAAACTGACCTGATAACCTAAGACTCTAAAGTATACAACCTGACCTGATGAACTAAGACTCTGAAGTGTACAGCTTGACCTGATGACCTAATGAACCATTTTAGTGGAGGACATCAATCTGAACAAGTTTCACCTGACCACATTATAAACAAGAAATGTCTTCAAAAAAGACAATAGGCGTTGAAATTAATATTGAGATAGTGTTACATATAGACATTAAAAGGGGCAGGGTGAGGTAAAAAGAAAGGGCAGGGGCGACGAAAAAGGGGCAGGGCAATCGCGTCATGCGGTGCAAAATGACTAACCTAAATGCTAGTAATTTACGTTACTATAATTGTTACATGAATTTGTCAGGCAATTTAACAAATAAGCATTGTAAGAAAATAATTGCGGAACGAATGAAAATTATTATACATCAGACGAGTGTACATAGTTATGTTATATAATATACTACACGTATCATTAGTTTTGCAAACAGTGTTTATGCAAATGAAGTAAAAGTAACTTAAACAACATTTCAATGCATTACGAGACTTCTTTCACCACATTTTATTTATACAAAGATGTTAAATATTTTTAGAGATTGAATAACATCTACTGGTGAAGTTGATAGAAAGGTGCAATTATAAATAATTCTTAATAAATGGCAACCGCAATTCAAATATAAATTAACCCGCACAATAAGTTTATAAATATTATAAATTCCCCATTTATTGAAATTCTCGGGTTTATGATTCTCCGGACGCTAATTGATGAATGTATATTAGCATAGCTTTACCAAGCGCTATTTTTAGAATGATGCGCCCTTTATCTGGAGTGTGTTGAATATGCTAGAATAGACCATTTCATATTGATCTTCGCCGAATATCTATGTATGGCTCCGAAACATTTCACAGTACAATAATTCTCAGATATTGGTCAACCAATGGGATCATTGTAATTGCTATTTATAGAGCAATGTAGGGTAAACAAAATAATTATTCCATTATGTGAATAAATATTACATTCTGTTCATGACATACAATGAGTAAAATTGTTCATAATTATGTTCAGTTCTAGAATGTTTGTCGAAGATATGTTTATAACTTTATTTTAACCGCTTATGCAAACCATTATGTAAATTTTAATCCCCAAACAATAATGAACAGTTTTTGGTAGACATCAAACAATTGTTGTAAGTTTGCATTCCCTAAAATTAGAAAATTTGCCCAATTCTTTTGGCATTCAGTTTTCCAGCTGCATAAAATGATCACAAGAAATCTAGGTCAAAAGTGATCTTAGACAGCTACGCCCAATGAAGCTCCTGGAGTGGTATCTGACCTAATGACCTAGTTCTCCCCCCACCACCACCACATGAACCATACAGTCAGATTGTATAAGAAATAAGGATTTATCAGTGTTAATAAGTTTTTTGACCTAGTGACCTATATTTTATATGCCCCATATTTGCACATGACATAGGTTTCATCAAAGGGAGTCAATCTTACAATGCTTCAACCTGGTCTGGTAAACAATGAAGTTCTTAGTGTGCAAAAAACAAGTTTTTCATACTTGGCCTAGTGACCTATTTTTACTTCACATGACACATATTCATTCTGGACCTAGATTTCATCATGACAAACAATTTCACAAAGTTTCAACACTACCAGATGAAAAATTAAACTCCTATCATGCAAATTTTACAAACATTTGATAACCTATGTATGATCAAGTTTTTCAACCAACATAACCTATTTTTTAAATTGACCCAGATTTCATTGAGACAATAAATCTTTAGTTTAGCCTGATTGGTAACAAGAAATGTCTTTAAAAAAAGACAATCGGCGTTAAAATTAATATTGAGATGTCATTTAAAGATTACCTAAACAGACGGCCAAGATGATCGGTTATGTCACTTCTCAGATCCCAGATTTTTTGGTTCCCACCAATATTAGGGGACTTATTGGACCCCAGATTTTTCTGACACTATAAGAAAACTTCTCGGACCCAAAAGTTAATTTGAGATAAATTTAAAAATTAAATAGAATTATAATTAATATCTATGCCGTAAATAAACTAATCATACAACTCCATGTTTCCACCAATGATATATGAATAGCCAAAATAATTTAGGTTAACATAATTGTTATCTGAATTTGTCAAGCCAATTTAACAAATTAACAATGTAAGAAAATAATTTTGGGAATGAATTAAAATTATTATGTATCAGACGAGTCTATATAGTTATTTATAGTACCGGTAATATACCATTCATGTTAGTTATCTAATATAATAACGATTTGAAGTCAAATAAGCATGTACCCTGTGTATCCCAATAAAAAGAAATAGTCAGGGAACATTCAGCGATTTTTTGATAACGCTCACATAAAAATTCATTAGACTATGACGATTTTAAATTATATCAGTAGAAATATGATATATCAAGGGGTTTCTGTGTATAATTAGTATTGCAAATTGTGTATTCATGCTACGCGAATAACAATTCGACATATTCCGAATCTTCTTTCATAACATTTTATCTATAGAAAATGTAGCATCTTTTTACAGATTAAATAACATCTACTGGAGTAGTTGATAGAAAGATGCAATTATAAATAATCGTTAATAAATCGTAACCACAATTTTAAATCAAATTAACAGTAAGTTTATAATATACATTCCACATTTATTGAAATTTTTAGGTTTATGATTCTCTGAACGCTATTATTTATGCATGTACGAGTATTCTAACACAGCTATACAGCCGTTGCTAGCTACGCGCGCTATTTTTAGAATGCCACTACTTTTTGTGGAATGCAATGAACTCGCTAGAATCAATGGGCTACTTGGAACGGCAACTCTGTGAGTGAGATTTATGCATGGGAACATTGCACAATTGCTATTTATAGAGCGTAACGCTTATATAAATGTAGGCTAAACAAATAGTTATTTCGTTACGTGAATGAATATATCATTCTGTTTATGGTATACAATGAGGAAATACGTTCATAATTAGCCTCAGTTCTAGAGTATACGCGAGGATATGTTTATAACTTCATTTTAACCGCTTATGTAAACAATTATTTAATTTTTTATTCCCCCAAAAGTATGAAACAGTTATTGGTATACATTAAACCATTGTTTGAAGTTTGCATTCACTAGAATTAGAAAATTTGCCCAATTCTATTGGCATTCAATTTTCCCGCTGCAGAATTATCGCAAGAAAATCTGGGTCAAAAGTGATATTAGACAGCTATGCCGAAAAAAATGCTCTTAAAGTGAAAACACTGGGTTACATTTAAGTAATTTGGATTATGGTATATGACCTAGTAACCTATATTTTGACTGCAAAAGGCATTTTTGAAGATAAACTAGATTTCAATGGATAACAACAATATAAACAAGTTTTAATTTGATCTGACAGACTTCGCCAAATGCGTCGGACCGTCGGACATGTCCGACATTTTTCACGTCGGTCCGACACTTTTTGCCATACCGTCGGTCCAGATGTCCGGTAAAAATTTCTGTCTCATAACGTCCGATTTGATTCTTTAACCCATACCGGAAATTTGCAGAGTTGTCGTTTCGAACGAATCGCTAAATGTAACGTCGTATTTGATTGGGCAGGTGCGTGCAAACAAACCAATCGTATTATTCGATACTTTTGTCTCTAAATTTTGTTTCAAGTATGGCGTCGCTTCAATACTTCGAAGGCGCTAAGCCTGGAAAAAAACGGAAACTAAGCGATGAAGAACGAAAAGAAAAAACTAAAGAGTATGAAAAGAACAGAAAAACTAGAAGATTTAATGAAAATTGGAATACGAATAGAGAATGGTTAAATTTTAATAAGGAAAGTAACACAATGTCTTGCAATGTTTGCATTGAATTTTATAAGAATGACAGTCAACAAGAAAAGTCAAATGCCTTTATCAGTGGTTCTTCGAATTTCTGGGCATCGACGGTTGAAGACCATGAGCGGTCCAAAGTTCATATCAAGGCTTTTAATTGCATAACCAACAAAACGAAATCAGCTGATGAAATGCATCAGTCAGATGCAGGTAAGGCATTGATGTCTTTGAAAAAAGCTGAGATAGACCGGCTGAAATTATTGTTCCGGAATGCCCATGCTCTTGCGAAACATAACCGTCCCTTGACAGACTTTATGTGGCTATGTGAAATTGACCTTGCTAAAGATCTAGATGTTGGATCCACATACATTAATGATAGGGCTGCAGGAAAATTTGTTCATGCAATTGCAGAAGCTGAGAGGCATAAAATAACAAAACTTGCAATAAATAAATTAAATTGCAGAAAATTTGATCATATTTGGTACAATTCTTAAGCCATTTTTATTTTCCCGTTTTTAGATTAATTTATCTTTAAAATAGGAATTGAGAGTAATATCTATCAGACCAATTTGTTTTTGTCAAAAATATCATAGTGTAGGCAAATGTTTTCTTGCTAGATTATGTCATTTTAATAACAAATGACTTAATAGCATACACAGCTATTAATATTTGTTAACAATATTAAATGGAAGACATTATTTATGAGAAATTGTTATTTTTTTCTTTTTTCTTTTCGGTCTGACAAAAACCAATTTGGTCTGACATAATTTTCTGTCTTGTCAGACCGGATGTCTGACAGATTTTTTGGCCTTTCGCGAAGTCTGATCTGATGCAACATGTTGCTCCTGAGTGTCAAAAATATATTTTGATATAGTCCACCTAGTGACCCAGTTTTTGACCTGACAAGACATATTAGTGGCCTAGGTTTTGACCCTACGTGAAACAGTATCATATTTGATTGTGTCTTCACCAAAGACATAATTCTGACAAGGTTATCCGATGAAAATTGTCAGCTGACCCAATGGTTGTCAGTACTTAATAATGCTTTTATATGTTCAAACTAAATTATAAAAATTAGCTTTATCAACACACATGGATTCCAGGGGTACAATCGATCATTAACTTATTGAAGTCCATGTATTTATTTGTGTATGATTACCAATTACATACGAATGGATATAGTGCCCCCTATGTGTCTGAAGCAATTCCATTGGTCATCCTTAAACTGTAGAAATGGTGTTTCAGATAGCCGAGATCCATGTTTTACAATGGCTCTGTATTTGTGATAAATTGTTGTAAAAACAATCATGGCAAAAGATTGCTTTATCCATGACGCCTTAGGATGACACAATGTACAAAAATGAATAAATATTGGTTATAGCTCGCTAACATTAACCTGACACTGACCTTTATGCATTAGAATACCGTTACGATGAATATATTAGGTTTCGTACTAAAATCATGTTAAATCAATTTAAGAGTATCCCACTAACTTGGCACTAAACATACTGTTATGGTATCATTAAACTTGTGAAACACGTGTACGAACGAAACCGTGTATAAATATAGGCAACATTTCAAGCATGTAATTTATGCATACAGCGTACACCAGTATCAGGTTAATTATAATGTTGGCGAGATACAGATAAATAAAATGGCCTTCAAATCTCAGCAGTATTTCTTTACTAAACATGTCAGTGTAATTAATTATCATATTGTTAGATGTTAGTGCCAAACACCGATACCTACTTGACATTCAGCGACATGGAACGCTGCTGTACTGTTATAAGCCGCAGTTTCACGCACTCTTGGTGGCTGTGCGCAGACCGTCCAAAGAGGTACCGGCCTCTCATGCTTCCAGCAGGAACCATGTTATATTGAACACAGCAATGCATTCAAATCCATCCAAACATCCAGTCTTTCACATTGTCTTAACCTTTAGCTACAGTTTTGAATTCAATAGCTATCCGAATTACCGAATCACCAATTTTTCTAGCACTTTTGATCCTTAAAAAGGGTTGATTTCATATTTTCATGAATATATTGGCCATGGATCATTTATATAAGTCATACAAATTACTTAATCATGAATGCATCAATCATAGACTGTATAATCATCAATCCAGTCAACTAAATTAACCCCTCTTCGACATTAACCCCTTCCTCGGTAAATACCTCCAGTAACTGAAGTCAACTGCTAAAGGCCTAATAAATTAAACTTCACCTCTTCAATACAACCATGATCTAATAAAAAATATTTTCATAAAATACACATTTGTATAAGCTATGATTCGAAATCAATATCCATTCACTAGATAGAAAGGTTTTTATACCATACAAAATGCCATTGTATCAGGATTATCCATGAGATCCCATTCAAAACGACAATTCTACGAGCATAAATTACTCTTCAGCACTAATTTCTTAAAATAGCATTTCACTTTCAAAGCTATGCACATGAGCTAAATACAATCGCACATATAGAGCATTTAATTCAACGTTTATGCAGTGTTTATAACAGAGATTTCATAACATTAACAAATCATTCCCTACAAACTTTGAAATCCCATTTTGTAATGATTTTTTTTTTCAATACAACAATACAATGGTTTTGCCACTTCGTTCGATGTTGTATAGGCCTAACACCATAAAGCAATGCCACTTTCAGCTTCCATACACAGCAAAACAGACACAGTCCTGAACACTCTTTCTAAAAGCCTTTTTGTGTTTTACACAATATTGGGACCACCGCACTTCAAATATTATTAAATTTCATCCATGTCCACATTAAATATATAGTGCTCTTCACAACTTTTCAGTCCCGCAATTTAATGCTCTAATGACAGATATACTCCAAGGAATAATAATTTAATGACTCTTCTTCATGGACGATATTATAATTCCACTGTCACAAAACTCGACTCCATAGGTAAATAACCCATTTAATTAAATCGGGAATTTTTGTATGATCAGTCAATAAAATCTGTGATCAGCCATTTGAAAATCAACTAGCATAAAATGCTGTCTTGACAATCACTGAAAGTCGTAGATCGTAATCTTTAAGTTAAACTATTCCACTTGGTTCCACCTATTATAATGTTTTTCAAACAAAGTTTGGTACAGTTTCTATCGTCTATTCATCAAATTAAAAGAATATTATACAAATCTCCATTGAATCAATCCACCAATATCCCAAGGTTGAACACAATTTCAAAGCCATACGCACAATAGCTGAGCACATAAAATGTATCTGATTTCGAAACAAACAAAATGTTTAGGCTTCCATCATACACAGTTTCAAAAACCAGTCAATAATATTGCAAAGAAAATTCAATTAATATGACATTTCTGACAGCTTAAATCCACTTCAATTTAAATATCAAACAGAATAAACTGAGCAAATAGACTAAAGCCTGATCACTTCTGAGAGTGCAAAAATAGCCTGTAAGCAATATTTGTGCAACATCATAATCTTTCCATTTCAAAAGCACCTTACCAGAAAGCAGGTGTCGAAACCTGCAGTTAACCTTGTCAAAGTGGACTGTTTAACATGTTTAGCCCATTTTATGTAGTTTTTAATCCACAATTAATAATAAACCATTTTGAGATCATTTCTTTCAACATATTTGTCAATAAAATTAAGAAATCCTGGTTCTACTAGTTATTTTCCACTTCTAATAATATTAACCATTAATTGCGAGCACCTGTTCTAATAAAAAAACATCAGATTAACAAAAATCTAAACTTAGTGTGGTCTAATCTCTCGCTAATCTTTGCATTTGAAATTTAAAACTAAAATCTGTCTATCCACTCGAGTCCTATGAGCAAAAACAAAAAAACACACAAGTAAATCAAGATTCAAAGATTAATTTGTCTGTTTAAAAATGTCTTTGTTTGTTTTTGATAAAGAAATGTGGCTGTAGAGAATAGCACTGACTGTTTCTTTTAATTTCTTGTGGTTCATTTCTAACGCTGTCGCTACATTGTTGTAATACAAAAATGCAACCATTACATAGATACTGATCTTGGTTGGAATACTAATTACAGGTTAATGAATCACTTTTTGCAGTTAAGTGACTTGCTGCACAATTTGTCCTCCAAATATTTCTTACTAGAGAAACACGTTCATTATCAACAGGTACACAATCATAACGCCCTTGTAAATTTTCTTTAAAAAAAACAACCTGTGTGTGTTGAAAAAAACAAAACAATATACAGCAACAAAAATAAACATACTAATGAATGGTCAGAAAAGTTGTAGCAATTTGCACTTACAATTGCCAATATAAATTTATCCTTGAACACATTTTTGTTTCAGACTGAGGTTCGGCTCACCTCCAAAAATCTGATCATTTGTTGTGAAGGAATGTTCATAAGCTCTCACTTACTCTTATTCTTAAATACCTGTCATTAAAATAAAAGCTCAAATGTAACAAGCTTTTCATTGGGAAAAATCTACAGTTGAGACTCTGAGATTGACTTGAGAAATTATATTTAGTCACAGGCCCTGACCAACAGACTATGAATGTTATTAAGCTGAAACTGATTACAAATAATTTTAAATATTAGCCAATGGAAAGCTAATGGTCATAATTATGTAAAAACCAATTTAATTGGTAAAAATTTTCAGGTGAGACTATCAGCTCGACTTTGAGCTCGAGAACTTTTGTAGTCAGGGTATTATTTTAAGTCTGGGCAGTCTTTCAGAAGAAATTCGGGATTCCAAAAGTGACAAAGCGTAAAATTTTTGTTTTCAAGGTCAGAACATCTTGGCAATTTCTTCGTTTACGAACCGAACCTTTGTTTACAGTTTGTCAAGTTAACAAATGCCAGTTAAAAGGCTGTCTTAACATTGCCATTTTAAATTGAGATCTTTTTCACAATTTAGTTTAATTATAATGCTCTATCTTCAACTTCAAGAATGTTCAAACATGTATATGATAATTCACAAAATTGACCATTAAACCTAACTATCTGTATTTCATACCAATTAATTAAGGGAGGTAAATGTAATACAATTTCAACAGTCTTTTTACATAACAGTTATCATTCCTGCTATACAAAATCTGATCAACAAAAGACATTGGGGGGTTTTATATTTAGCTTCATACAGACATGCTTTGAGCATATTTATTGTATTTACAAGTTAAAAGGTAGCATTTATGATGGAAACAAACAGCAGCACATCCCAAATAATATAGTTTTAAGAGACTTATAAATAATAATCATGCACAACCTTAACATATTATTCTCAATTCACATATTTAAAATCAAGAAAGAAGTTGACAATCTAAAATGTGTGAACAAAAAAACTGAATTTACCTTTCTTGATATTTTCAGTCTCCACAAAAGTCTGTCTGACCTCCTACAAAGCCAGTAAAACTGTACAAGGTCCAGGAAAAATTACCAGAATACTTGCCCTCAAGATTGGTGAACAAGTTTGGTGAAGTACCTACATTTTTTTGACTGGCCAGGAGTGGTATTCCAGAAATATCTTAAGTAATATCTTATTCTTAACCTTAAAATCAACATTATATTTAACGTTTTATTTCCGTTGTACGGTGCATTGTGCTTAATGTTTATTAATTATCACCTATAGTATTATTGTTCGTTCATATAAACATAAAAAGATTCAAAAATTATATGTAGTTATTAAAATATAACATTTTGAAATTTTTAACTTAAGTGAAAATATTTGTGGCGCGTCGTGGGAAAAACGGACTTAATGAATGTGCGTAAAGTGTCATCCCGGATTAGCCTGTGCAGTCCGCACAGGCTTATCCAGGACGACACTTTCCGCCTAAAGTGGATTTATGGTTAGAAGACACTTCATTGAAACAGAAAATACCATAAAAACCATTGAAACAGAAAATACCATAAAAGCGGAAAGTGCCGTCCCGGATATGCCAACACAAATTGTGTCAAGCGATAACAATGAGCACTGAGAGTAATTAATTCTCACTTTCTTTATTTAATGTTTCCCAAACAGTCAATTCCAAACAAGAGATATCCTGAAAACTATTCTGGGATTGCTCAACATGTTTGTCCCATGGTCAGAATCACATGAAATGAAGCTTAGACTCTCTCTGCAAGACCAGTGCACATAACTAAATATTACGCAATACCATATGTTAGTTTAATTTTGTTTACAGATTTTCCAGGACATGCTCTGCGCTGCTTTATCCTTTTCACTGTAGCAGAGAGTCAGGTACTTTGGACTGGGAGTTTAAACACACTTGCAGCTATGAAATAATCCACTATTTAACAGTAACTACCATAAACATATTAAATACGAACAAATGCAAACTTATTTTATGAAAACAAGATCAGCAAATACTTGAAAATGATGCACTGGTTGGCGAGTAGTATCCATGAACTAGCAGTATTTGTGATTTGAATATTAAAAGGTGTAAAAGCTCTCCATCATTGAATGTTGAGTTTACACACAGAACCTAGCAACTGTTCCAAACGCAGAATAAGTTGAAGTCTCCAAAACTTCATTATTTTCAAGATATTTACATTATTGTAAAAAAAAAACCTCAAAACAACTTATCTCCTCGCGGGGCATTCACATGCACGTCTTTGCGCAAGCGCATTAATCTATAATTGGACCCCAATTTTTATCTTGTACTTCCCTATTTTCGGTTTACCAAGGGTGATCGCTAGGTTATTCACATAAAGCAGCAATTTTAGTATTTAAACACCACCATCCATATATTCAACACGCATTCTTCGTGAAATAGATTTTCTTAAAAAAAAAAAAATTCCAATCGCAAAATGTTTACGCATAGAAAATATTAACAAAGAATTAAAATTTTTAAATGTTTACTAAATTATACGGATAGTTTTGGGAAGATTTTGACTAAATTTCAATGAAGGGGAAGCGTCTACTTCGATAATAACATGGTTATCTCCCGTTTACAATCAGAAAATTTTAAAGGGGCGCCAAAGGGGTAATCAAAAGCCCATTATCCGGCATCCACTTATGTTTGTAGTCGCATTATCACCGTTAATCTGGCATAGAATTTAATAATATTACATAATTATGATGTAGGTAATATAATGTAGAATAGTATAGAGTGATTAAAATCTTGAGGTTTATAGCACAAAAATCGCATTTTCAATTGAAAGGAAAAATCACGGATACCACTAGTTTTATTGCTTCAAGTAATGCTTATTGATTACCCCTTTGGAGCCCCTTATATGAAAAAAACATATGACGTCATGACAAAATATTTACATCCTGGTAAACAGAAGGAGCCAAACTTTGTACTGTAACAAGCTTTTCTTGAAAAGTATTACTTACGCCATTGAAAATAAAGAAAAACTACTAAAAAATCACGGATATTACTCGCCAAACAGTACAGCTAACTAGGAAACTGACTAAAAATAGTCCAAATACAGAGATTTCACCCAAAACTGAATTTCATCACTGAATGCTTAATTAATAGTCAAACTTCATAATCATAAACACACCAGCAAATACAATTATGCACCTAAAACACAATATGAATACATGGTGCATGTTTTATAAAACAAGACGGCCACTGTGGCCATAGGTCGCTCACCTGATATCTATGTATGAAGTTTCATTAAAATATCTCAATAGGTTTTCAAGTTATTAAGCGAAAACTGTTTTTCTATTTTAGTAACAGTGACCTTGACCCCACCCACAACATAGGTAAAGCAAGGTTTCGAAATAAGGTATCTACGCATGAAGTTTCATTAAAATATCTCAATGCGTTCTTAAGTTATTGGCCTTAAACCGTTTTTCTACTTTTAATAACAGTGACCTTGACCCCACCCACCCCATAAGAAAACCCAAGTGAGGTCTCGATATAAGATATGTGTAATAAGTTTCATTAAAATATCGCAATGCTTTCCTTATCAAGTTATTGAGCGGACACTGTTTTTCTATTTTCAGTAAAGATCTTGACCCCACACACCCCATATGCAATCCCAAGCAATGTGTTGATATAAGGTACTTATGTATTAGTTTCATTAAAATATCTAAATGCGTTCTCAAAATATTTAGCGGAAACCATTTTTCTATATTTAATAATGGTGACCTTGACCTTGACACCACCCACCCCATATGCAATCCCAATCGAGGTCTCAAAATAATGTTTTTATGTATTAAGTTTCATTAAAATATCTCAATGTGTTCTCAAGATTGAGCGTAAACCGTTTTTCTATTTTTAGTAACAGTGACCTTGACCTTGACCCTTCCCACCCCATATGCAATCCCATGCGAGGTGTCAATGTAAGGTATCTATGTATTAAAATACATTAAAATATCTCAATGCGTTCTAAAGTAATTGAGAGGAAAACATTTTTCTATTTTTAGTAACAGTGACCTTGACCTTGATCCCACCCATCCCATATGCAATCCCAATCGAGGTCTTGATATAATGTTTTAACCAAATATGAAACCTCTAGGCCTTGTGGTTTCAGATAATTTTTAAATCATTTTGCTATTTAAGTCTATATAAACCATGTGACCCCCGGGGTGAGGCCAGTTTTGACCCCAGGGGCATCACTTGAACAATATTCGTAGAGGACCACTATACAATGTTACATACCAAATATAAAACCTCTGGGCCTTGCGGTTTCAGAGAAGATTTTAAAAGTCATTTTGCTATTCAAGTCTATAACAACCATGTGACCCCCAGGATGTGGCCAGTTTTTATCCCAGGGGCATCATTTGAACAATCTTTGTAGAGGACCACTTTACAATGTTATGTACCAAATATGAAACCTCTAGGCCTTGCGGTTTCAGAGAAGAAGATTTTTAAAGTCATTTTGCTATGTAAGTCTATATAAAACATGTGAGCCATGGGGTGTGGCCAGTTTTGACCCCAGGGCCATCATTTGAACAATCTTTGTAGAGCACCACTACACAATGTTACATACCAAATATGAAACCTCTGGGCCTTGCGGTTTCAGAGGAGAAGATTTTTAAAGTCATTTTGCTATTTAAGTCTATATAAACCATGTGTGCCCCAGGGTGTGGCCAGTTTTGACCCCATGGGCATCATTTGAACAATCTTTGTAGAGGACCACTAAACAATGTTACATACCAAATATGAAACCTCTGGGCCTTGCGGTTTCAGAAGAGAAGATTTTTAAAGTCATTTTGCTATTCAAGTTTATATAAATCATGTGACCCCCGGGGTGTGGCCAATTTTGACCCCAGGGGCATAATTTGAACAATCTTTGTAGAGGACCACTTTACAATGTTACATACCAAATATGAAACCTCCAGGCCTTACGGTTTCAGAGAAGATTTTTCAAGTCATTTTGCTATTTAAGTCTATATAAACCATGTGAGCCATGGGGTGTGGCCAGTTTTGACCCCAGGGGCATCATTTGAACAATCTTTGCAGAGGACCACTATACAATGTTACATACTAATTATGAAACCTTTTGGCCTTGCGGTTTCAGAGGAGATTTTTAAAGTCATTTTGCTATTCAAGTCTATATAAACCATGTGACCCCCGGGGTGTGGCCAGTTTTTACCCCAGGGGCATCATTTGAACAATCTTTGTAAGGACCACTATACAATGTTACATACCAAATATGAAACCTCTGGGCCTTGCGGTTTCAGAGAAGAAGATTTTAAAAGTAATTTTGCTATAGAAGTCTAAATAAACCATGTGACCCCCGGGCGTGGCCAGTTTTGACCCCAGGGGCATAATTTGAACAATCTTTGTAGAGGCCCACTAGAGGATGTCAGATATCAAATATGACAGCTCCAAGCCTTGTGGTTTCAGAGAAGATTTTTAAAGTTTTCAGTTTTTAAATCTATTTTTAGCTCCGGTGACCTTCATATGCAGCGAACCGAAACGATTTGAACAACTCACCCAAGGATCATTCCTGTGAAGTTTCGTGAAAATCTGCCAAGCGGTTTAGGAGGAGATGTCGATTATATGAAATGTTGACGCACGACGGACAAAAGGCAATCACAAAAGCTCACCATGAGCACGTTGTGCTCAGGTGAGCTAAAAAAAAAAAAAGCTAGAAGAGAATTCTCAGACAAAAATACTCACGATGATTCTGATGAGTTCACACAAGCAGGCGAACCTGAATCAGACGATGGTGGAACCCAAATGTCCGGATAAGGTCCAATTCGGGAAGAATCCTTGAATCGGGAGCGTATTTCCACCATTTTCCTTCTGAACTTAGCTACGTAATCTGGGAATGACATCCTTGTGACAGCCATACGGCAAGTTCCAACATTCGATTCAACCTCTTCCTATTGCAGGAAAATGCTTCGATACTTTTTGCACATGTTACGTGCTCAATTTACAGCCTTAATTAACGTTCCTGATACAACACTGTTAAAAGTTCCAAGTTGTTCCATAGTTAGTCAAATCAAGTTCCAGAACATTACCAATGCATTATTTCTAAATATTTCAGATCTAACAAGTGTATTCTAAAGAATCGATATGTTTTCACTGCTAGAACCTTATTAGCTGGCTTTAAAACAGAATTTGCTTTCATCAAGAAGCATGCATGACTGCTCCTGTTCACTGAACATTTCTGAGAAAATATTGAATATTTGCTACATATTTATTCAAAATCCCTCAGCTTTCTACAGAAGCTTGATTTTTCATTGCTTTTAAAGTGTACACATTTGCATAAGTCACAAGAACTCTTAATTTTCAATAATTTATGTTATGTTTAACAAGTGAAGACTTACAATAAAACATCCATAAATACAAAATCTCTCTCGAACCACACTCAATTAATAAACTGTTACAAAAACTATATCTGCCATGAAATTAATAAATTAGCTATGTATTGCCACCACAAACAATGCCTACATATCCACGTAGCTATAAATTCCATATTCTTGATCAAACTTCAAAAGTTTGTGTTACAGGTTTATCTAAAACAACCCACTTGACAGAGTAATAATTTTTATAAGAACATCCATCATTCGTAGGCATTCGCATGACAATATGCTGTAAACTCTTAATCTTTTGTTGACAATCACGAACTCTTGTCATTTATGACCACATCGGGTTAAGTTATTTCTCTGGTGAATTTCACAATCCACTTCTTACACTCTTGCATTTGTCAACAAATAGTTCCAATAAACAATTTATAAAATTAAGTCCTTAATAAATTTCATTATTTCTTCAAACGTTTATTCCAAAGGCCATTATAGTCCCCCAATGGCTGAAATAGCACACTGTTGTTCAATTCTTATTATCGTCATTTTTAAAAATTATTTGTGTTTAAAATAATAATTAGTATAATTTATGCCTTCCACAGTTATTATACTTCTACTACACAAGTTGAAAGTCCCAAACATCACAATACATGTTTGAATTTGTATTTAAATTACACAAATGCACACGATATTTCTGTTACAACAGGATGCAAAAGGAATAAAACTACGGTCAATCAAAACTCAATCGAAGCTTTAAAGCGCTGCCCTCATATAAGGACATCATTGCATATTAACAAAGGAAATACATGTTGCTCCTACTTCCACAGAATGTCTTATTTACCCATTGTCAGTAAAGCAATCTCAAAAGTAAATATATAACCCTTCTTCGCTGACAAAACAGGTAATTTTACAAATACTATAGTTTATTTTACGATTAGGTTTTAGTCGCATTCTTAAAATCTCTAGGGTCAATACCTGATCTAGGTGCTTCAAGTCAGATTTATGTTTTTGCTGTTTGAAATAAAAATATGTTTATTGAACCAAAACTTTCTCTCTGTAATTGACATTTGCTATTATTATTATGCATACACAAACTGCAAAAGAGTTCATTAGTGGAAAAAGTTTGTTTTTGGAAATTGTTTATACTGAAAATCTGTGACAATTTTCACTTCAAAGATTTAATACTTTCTATTCGAATTATTTATTCCATTGTTTTTGTAATTATTAATCACACCAGAAAACACTGAAAATCTATATGCACTGGGTTATTGATATTAAATACCTTAAACTAATATATTTAAACAGATGTTAACATGATTAATTAATTTGGCTGCTATTTAAAATATTGCAGAATCTGAATGAGTACAAATAAATAAGGTGTTCAAAAAATTCTAACATAATTATATTCTAAATATTTGTATTATTAAAAATGTCCAGATATTTTCTGTAAATTTTGAAATGAGCTATGCATAAAAATATTATCTTACCATTTCTTTCTTAAATATTTCTCAAACAAAAAGGCAACTTAGGTAAATCTTACATAAAGTAAGTGACTAAAAACTAACAAATATTACTACTAAAATATAATATAAAGAAACACTTTCTAGTGATAAGGCCGCTTTTCCATATGTTCACATCTGCATCCATACCTGCGAGCAGGGTGGCCACTGAAATTCCAAAATAAAATTCCCTGATGTTTCCCTGACCGGAATTTGATTTTCCATGACATTCATTGTCAAATTATTGGTAAAATTAGTGCAAAGTGGTGATAGTGTACATAAATATATGACCACTTTTGTCCATTTTTAGCCATTTTTTACTTTTGTTAACTTCTTATTGTAAACAAATATAATTTTATTGGTTTATTGTTGAAATATTTATTAAATTCTAGATTTTACTACTTTGCCTGATTTTGGCCAAATTTTCAAATTCCCTGATTTTTCCCTGCAGGGAATCGTTCTCACACTTTTTCCCTGTTTTCCCTGTTTTCCAGAGTCAGTGGCCACCCTGATATTCATATCTGCATCATAAGTTTATGTCACCCTGATATTCATATCTGCATCATTAGTTTACATCACCCTGATATTCATATCTGCATCATAAGTTTACGTCACCCTGATATTCATATCTGCATCATTAGTTTACGTCACCCTGATATTCATATCTGCATCATTAGTTTACGTCACCCTGATATTCATATCTGCATCATAAGTTTATGCCACCCTGATATTCATATCTGCATCATAAGTTTACGTCACCCTGATATTCATATCTGCATCATAAGTTTACGTCACCCTGATATTCATATCTGCATCATTAGTTTACGTCACCCTGATATTCATATCTGCATCATTAGTTTACGGAAAAAGCACTTTTCCAAGAATTCGCAAATACCATCGAATATTTTAGTTCTGTTCCCGGTGAGCCTTAGGTTACGTTATTTAGGTGTCCCTAGACTATTTCTGCTATTTTTCCAATGTTTAATGTATAACAGCCTTTTGTTCAACTTGATACAATGTTGCTTTGCGGATATGGACTGAGGACATATGGAAACTGTTTTCAACTTGTTCAGCTTTTTTTGCGGATGCAGATATGGACATCTGGAAAAGCACTCTAACACTGAGATCACTTTAAACTTTTAAGGGCTGTTAAAAAGGTCCAAATTCATAAATTGTATTTGTAAACACAGTCCCACCCAAAATGGTAATTTAGCAAAATTCAGTGGTAGTTACAAGCTGACACAATCAATCACTTTAGGTAATCATAAAACTGTCAAGTTGAGTACATAGCTGTTCAAATTAAAATATTTTGTTCAAGATTCTGCATAATAAATTATTATCACATTTGTCAATCAAACTATAGTATGATTTAAACAGAAATTCCATGTCAAACAAGAGGCAAAATGCCTCAATTGTCAAGCAACTTGCTTCAACAAAATAAATTCCACAATAGGTTGAACTTATGCACCTTTAATAAAATTTATAAGCTTTTCATAGGTCAGATGTTTTCAAAATTGAACATCATCTGTTATATACAAAATTGAACATCGTCTATTATATATGAGGCATGTCGTGGGAAAACCGGACTTAATGCATGTGCGTAAAGTGTCGTCCCGGATTAGCCTGTGCAGTCCGCAGTCCGCACAGGCTAATCCGGGACGGCACTTTCCGCCTAAAGTGGATTTATATTTAGAAGAGACAGAAAATACCATAAAAGCGGACAGTGCCGTACTGTATTAGCCTGTGCAGACTGCACAGGCTAATCCGGGACGACACTTTACGCACATGCATTAAGACCGGTTTTCTCATGACGCGCCACATATACATTTGGAGACAGTGTGTGTATTTCAATGTTTATGAGGTCCTTCCGTGCCGAAGCTGCCTAATATGTCAGGACCCCGTGTGTTTCCTGGCACCCCTGCCTAACTTTTAGAGACACATCGAAAGTTTGGACAAATAGTAAATCATAGCTGCAATTTCCAGCTATTTATTTTACTGAAAAATTCATAATTTTGGTGTTGTCTTGTCCTGTGTGGGAAAGCCATCGTACACGGAGGAAACCCCACACACTTTCGCAGACAAAGCTGTGTTAATTTTTTTTGCATTCTTTTTAACTTGCAATATTTTAACCTTATCCTTTGCACCAATTCCTGTCATTATAGCTTTGAACATGCTTTCAATTTCTTTGTAGATGGGCAACACAAGCCAATGGTTCTGAGCCAATTATTAATATGACCTAGTCTAGAGCTATAGAGTGCAAGTAGTCTCCAAACAAAAACTACCTTAAACAACTTGTTTGAATGTTAATATATTCAGCAAAAGAAAGTAAATAGACAAACATCATCAGAGGGGACTGGACATTCTTGATGGAAATTCGTCTTTTACATTTTTATTTTTGTTCAATGTTTGTCACAGGACGGTCATGCATGCTCATTTCAAAATATTGGGTTACAACAAAATAAATTGTATTTGCAACTGCAACCAAAGTGTTACTCCCACTTCCAATCACATCTGTGGTTTCATAACCTATTATGTGGTTAAAGGAAATGAAAAGGACTTATTCACAGAATGCTCAGCAAATGAACAAAATTTAAATTACAGTCAATGATGCCATAATGATTCAACGATATTGGCATATTTATTATAGTCTATGTTAGAAATTATGGATTTAAGGAGAAAAATGGTCTTTCGTATGAGCTACACTTATTACTGTGGAATCACTTGAATTCGCAGTGTACAAAATTTCGCGCACTTGCGATCGCGGACATATTCGCGCGGTCTTAAATTTGCGCAACTAGTATTTAAAAAAACAACAACACGAGAAATGGTTTTTACACAAAGTATGTGTTAATTATTCAATTATGCAACCAGACAGACGCCAATGAAGGGTCCTATTGTGACAGCTTGTTTGTTGCAGTAAACACGTATATTAGTACCGGATTATGCTCTTAATTGACAACAGTGGTCGTAGATTTAGGCGAGACAATAGATACAATGTATCACGTTATGTCAAGCTCAACCTTATAATTAATTAAGTGCCGATTAAAATACAAGTTTCGCTCCACATCGAGGGCGCTCATTCTTTACTCACATCATCAACTTGTGAAAAGTTACATCTTCATGTTCCTTTTACTCATTGTATTACGGGTGTTCATAATCCTGCCTTAGCGTAACTGTGTTATAGAAATACAATTTTGTTGTTATGCGTTACAAAATTTTTATACAAAAGTAAAGATATAAATGTACTCTGCAATACAAAGACGTTTTTATGGCAATCAGTACCCAAGTTTTCCATGCGGATGATGTGACGTTCTACATGTTGGCATCATTTTCTAGCGCTTTTTTAGAAGAACAAAGGATTAACATGAAATACAAGTGCAGTTTAATTATAAAAAAGAATTTGTGTTGACATCACGTGAACAGTAATATTCGGAAAGGCGTTTCAGATTTCGAATTGATTATACGCGATTTGAAATTAATTACAAGGAATAATATTAGATCTCTATATTATTATATACAAATGGAATATTTTACATATGGATATAACATTAAGGATATTAACAACATTGGAAATGGCAAGTTTATTATGTTTATGTTTTTAGGTCCGAAAATGGGCTATAGTGTATCCATGTATATTTATATATATAGACACCGCGAATCGCGATATAGTGGATCTGCTGTGTATGACCGCATTTAAATGTATGAAAATGCCCACAATTTAATTAAATGCATTCAAAAATACATTCATTAATCAGAATGAAGCCGCCCAAGAAAACATTCAAAAACGTTCATTACAAACATTCGGATCGTAACATATGGGCCTATCTGAGCATATTTACGAACGATTACCGACGTACATTTAAACAAACGAGTAAGCTCACAAGGTGTTCTACACTAGGAAATCGGTAAATATTCGCGGTGGTCATAAATTTGCTCAATGGCGGGAGCCGAAAAAAGTGCGAAAATTAGACCAATGCGAAAATTAATGATTCCACAGTATACACTGATATTACATGGGAGAGTTACAATGGTGTAATACCTGAACATTGTCTATGTTCAGAATTACTGTAATTCATCTAAGTGTCTGATCACGAAAAAAAAAAAAATTATTGCAGCCACATATTTAGATACCAAAATAAATACCAGAATTCGGCTGAAAATTTATATACACATTTGCATTATACGATTTTATACGGATTTATAAACATAAGTGCATCATCTGAAATGTAAAATAAAAAAACATTGTGGTATGCAGTGGTTACAGCATTATCCTTCTGACAAAGCTTCATTGGCAATGAAAATAAAAAATACCGCTCTATTTTAGTTTTTACTTACTCATTTATGATTCCAATTAACAATAGCTAAGTATTGTTAGTGTAATAAAAATATGAATAAGTCCGTTTCAAAACCTTTCAGTTGACAGCTGGTGCTCTGTATTATAATTTTGGGTCACAAATCTCCATATTCGAAGAATACGAAAACACATCGGTACATCAGTTCTTCTAAGAGACGATCAGTTGGACTTACATTGGGAGCCAGAGTTAATCCAGTACTTTAGGATGTTGCACCACACCAAACTCACAAACGGTCAAACAGTCTTTTGGATGTAATAACGCTGTTAAATGTCAACAGTAACTTCACTTCAAGAAGCCATTTTGCACTTTAATGCGAGCATAAACTGCCATATTTCATAATTACGTCATTAAATAACCCTTTAGAAAAGAGCTCACGTTAAATCTTACACTAATATGGAGCACTATACATATAAACCAACCAACAAATACCAGTTCTTAAAATGATGACGTCTATTTCGAATATAAATATTCCACACAACTTTAAGAACACACACAAAAAGTAGTTAATTATGTCAGTGGCCCTGACTAAATAGACTAAATAGACTATATTAAATCTGCAGACACATTTTAGCATTATCGAAAAATTCACCCAAAATGCCATGTATAATCAGCATAATCATTATTTAAAACTGATCTCTACAGCATAGTTTAAATGTCTTGTTTGTATTGACTCCGATAATAGGTCCGACATTTACATATTGTTTTGACAAAAGGGATAGATTCTTTTTTGGCAGGTAGGCTCATGTAGGTATGTTGTATGATGTGCGATAAAGAATAAATAAAGACCTTTTGTTGAAGAAAAATTAAACTAGGCAGGTCCTTATGTGAAGTAATTACAAAGACCATTCAATCATTGCTACACATTTGATCAGCTAAAGACACATCAATTTCAACATGCCAGACTGCGCAGAATTTGAATGAAGTACAGACAGAATTTTGATTAAAAATACTTAAAGCATTTTTTACATAAACCAATTATTTTCCTTTTCAGATTTGAAAATTTCACCTGATATATTATTTAAGGAAGTCCTCGAGTTCGTATCCAAATAAAATGAACATACATGAATTGAACCACATCTTTTAAATATTCCTAAACCATTAGAATATCTGACAAAACCATTCCACAATCTTACCCCGTGTGATATCAAATATACTAAATCAACTTTTAATTTAAAAGGACCAAGTAATTAAACTAACCCTTGTAACCCTACACTGGCAAGATAGAGTATCAAACCTGTGTTCCCCCATTGAAACAAACAGGCAGATCAGTTTTCAATGTTTCAATTAGAAGAATCAATTGATTAACAAACAAGAAACGTGGACATTCAAGGAAAACCAAATTTTTCGAAAGAAATGCATACAAGTCAGCACAATACTGAAAGGAAGTTCTGGGTGCCATATGCATTCCTAAGTGAGGTCTCGTTATAAAGTATCTATCTATAAAGTTTCATTAAAATATCGCAATGTGTTCTCAAATTATTGAGCAGAAACAATTTTTGTATTTTAAGTAACATTGACTTTGACCTTCATCTCACCCACCCCATATGAAATCCCAAGCGTGGCCTAGACACAAGGTATCTAAGTATAACATTTCATTCAAATATCTTCATGCATTCTGAAGTTATTGAGCAGAAACCATTTTTTTATTTTTAGTAATGGAGACCTTGATCCACCCACCCCATATGCAATCCCAAGCGAGGTCTCGATATAATGTATGTATGTATAAAGTTTCATTAAAATATCTTGATGCTTTGTCAAGTTATTGAGCAAAAACCGTTTTTCTATTTTTAGTAACGGTGACCTTAACCTTGACCACCGTACCACATATGCAATCCCAAGAGAGGACTCAATATAAGGTATCGATGTATGAAGTTTCATTAAAATATCTTGATGCGTTATCAAGTTATTAAGCGGAAACCATTTTCTATTTTTAGTAATTGTCACCCTGACCTTGACCACACCCACCCCATATGCAATCTCAAACAAGGCTTCCATATAAGGTATATATGTATGAAGTTTTATTAAAATATCTCTATGCGTTCTCAATTTATTGAGCATAAACCGTTTTTCTATCTTAGTAACGGTGATCTTGACCTTGACCCCACCCACCCCATATGCAATCCCAAGCAAGGTCTCGATATATGCTATCTACGTACGAAGTTTCATTAAAATATCTTTATGGATTGTAACGTTATTGAGCAGAAACCGTTTTTCTTTTTAATTAACAGTGACCTTGACCTTTACCCCACCCACCCCATATGCAATCCCAAGCAAGGTCTCAATATAAAGTATGTATGTATAAAGTTTCATTAAAATATCTCAATGCGTTCTCAAGTTATTGAGCGGAAACCATTCTTTTATTTTTAGTAACAGTGACCTTGACCTTGACCCCTCCCACCCCATATGCAATCCCAAGTGAGGTCTCAATATAAGGTATCTATGTATGAAGTTTTATTAAAATATCTCTATGCCTTCTCAAGTTATTGAGCGGAAACTGTTTTTCTATTTTTAGTAACAGTGACCTTGACCCCACCAACCCATATGCAATCCCAAGCGAGGTCTCGATATAAGGTATCTATGTATGAAGTTTCATTAAAATATCTTGATGCGTTCTCAAGTTATTGAGCGGAAACCATTTTTCTATTTTTAGCAAAATTGACCTTGACCCCACCCACCCCATATGCAATCCCAAGTGAGGTCTCGATATACGGTATCTATGTATGAAGTTTCATTAAAATATCTCAATCCGTTCTCGAGTAAGAGAGCGGAAACAAAAAGTTGAAGCCGCCACCCCGCCTACCCGCCCAACAACATACCCCAGTCTTCGAAACATTTGGTTTACTATGCAAGATATAAATGAGTAAAGTCATGGAAAAACCGGGCTAAATGTATGTGTGTAAAGTGTCGTCCAGAATTAGCCTGTGCAGTCCGCACAGGCTAATCAGGGATGGCACTTTCTGCCTTTATGGTATTTTCTGTTTCAAGGAAGTCTCTTCTAAGCATAAATCCACTGTAGGCGGAAAGAGTTTTCCCGCATTAGCCTGTGCAGACTGCACAGGCTAATCCAGCATTAAGCTCGGTTTTCCAATGACACGACTCAAATCATTTTAATATGTTGTCTCATATAAACCCCATCTGAGCGACATAAATACTAATTCTATTTAAAGATACATTACCCTTTAAAATTATAACAAAATTATGAAATATATGGATAATAATTAGGTAATATATTAATTAAAATAGTATTATTGTGCATATAAAGTCAAAATAATACATACATACGTTTGATTCTGTATGATGAAAACAAATCACATTAATTGTATACAAAATATCAAAACAAGACACTGTGTTTGATAAACACACATGCCCTGGTTAGTGCTGGACAGCCCATTTGAATTATTCTAAGTCCAAATTAGGTCAAGGTCAAAGTATGGTTGCCTGTTGGGTGATATGGGTGGATTGGGAATGGTCATAAGCTACAACTGTGTAAGTATCCAAGTGCTGTAGTAAGCGGTGCTGCTGATAGACGAAATGGTTAAATCTATTTAACCAAGAAATAGCCCATTTGAATTATTTTAAGTCCAAATTAGGTGAAGATCAAGGTCAAAGTGAGGTTGGGTGATATGGGTGGATTGGGAACGGTCATAAGTAACAACTGTGTAAATATCCAAGTCTTGTAGTAAGCGGTGTTGGTGCTAGACGAAATGGTAAAATCTAGTTAACCAAGAAATGGCACTTTTGAATTATAAGTAGTCCAAATAAGTCAAGGTCAAAGTCAAAGTGAGATTGGGTGAAATGGGTGGATTGGGGATGGTCATAAGTAACAACTGTGTAAGTATCCAAGTGTTGTAGCAAGAGGTTAAAGTGAGGTTTGGTGATATGGGTGGATAGGGAATGGTCATAAGCAACAACTGTGTAAGTATCCAAGTGTTGTAGTAAGCGGTGTTGGTGCTAGACAAAACGATGAAATCCACATAACCTTGTCACAGACCGACGGAGGGAAAGAAGGACGGACAGGACAATCACTATATGCCTCCTGCATCAAGATGCTGGGAGCATAAAAGCAACCCTACTGTTTACAGTTTTTGCTTTTGCCAAATCTCTCAGAGTGGTCTCCCTTGCTATGCATTATTGGGTGGTGGATCACTGGTCTAGTGGTAACCCACTGCTTTCATATCCTAGGAGTCGCAGGTTCGAGACCCCGCTACACCCTAATATACTAACTCATCTTTTACATGAGATATTTAACCAAGGTGCAGTATACTAGGTGCTTCACACCGGACACTAAATATCAAGGGTCGCCTCTGGAACGGAGCGTCTCCAGAGTGAGTGTATCTTGCAGTATCACCCGTAACCAAACTAACAAGTCTTCTGGAGGCGACGGCCATATAGGAGAGAATCACGGTGCACTCGATAACAAGAAAAGTGGAAATTCCATGAAAAACTAACTTTTCAAACAAAATGCATTAATGTCAGCACAAAAATAAAAGTAATGGTGACCTTGACCTTGACTCCACCAACCCCATATGCAATCCCAAGCGAGGTCTAGATATAAGGTATCTACATATGAAGTTTCATTAAAATATCTCAATGTCTTCTCAAGCTATTGAGCGGAAACTGTTTGTCAATTTTTATTAATGGTTACCATGACCTTGACCCCACCCACCCCATATGCAATCCCAAGCGAGGTCTAGATATAAGATATCTATGTATGAAGCTTCATTAAAATATCTCGTGTTCTCAAGCTATTGAGAGGTAACTGTTTTTCTATTTTTAGTAACAGTGACCTTGACCCCACCCACCCCATATGCAATCCCAAGCGAGGTCTCGATATAAGGTATATATGTATTAAGCTTCATTATCTCAATGCGTTCTCAAGTTATTGAGCGGAAACCATTATTTCTTTTTAGTAACAGCGACCTTGACCTCACCCACTCCATATGCAATCCCAAGCGGGGTCTCGCTATAAGGTATCTATGTATGAAGTTTCATTACACTAGCTCAATCCATTCTCGAGTTAGTGAGCGGAAACAAACAGTGCTACGCCCACCGGCCCAACCACATACGCCAATCTAATAACCGAAATTTGTCTTCCAAACATTTGGTTAAAAATGTACTACAAACACATGCAATGTTGATGTCAATGCCTTGAGGCAGGGGGGACCACTCTGAGGAGTTTGACATTTTTCACATAATTATTACAGATTGTTTTTAACTTTAAGTATTATTTATATCTTTGTATAATTTTTACTTTTAATAATAAAATAATAATTTAAACTATATTTTATGATTTTTATTATACATTTTTTTTTTCATTTCTTGAAAAATAATATCTTCAAATTATAAAATTAAGAGACTATGGTGCTCAAAAAAGTTTCTAAGTTATCTATGAATATAAATGTTTTTAAATTATGAAATGTACTGAGCAAAATAGAGAACAAATTAAATATTATTTTATTTGTTCATAAAAAATATTATATTTTGTTAAAAAATATTTGTTCAAAATAACAAACACAATTGTCAGACCAACAATCATAAATAAAAGTGGGAGCAATAAGAACAACTAAAATTAACTATTACTGTCAGTAGTTCTATCTGTGTTATTTTTGTGTGTGACTGCACGAATGTATGCTTTAATGATATAACATACTGTTCTGACACAAAAACAGAAACTGAGAAATTGTCAAAACTAACCCCATGTATATTAAATGCATAAACTCTTTCTACCTTATTTATACCATATTTCATACCATATTTTATTGTTAGTTTATGCACATACATTATATATTTAAGTGACTCATTTCCAGAATTTTTAGAGCTACTGTCCCTTTTTGTTGCCATAGTCAACTAGTTTGTTGATTACGATGTAAGATCTATTTTTATTTCTCTTTTTTTTGGTCACAGATGAATTAATATTTTCACGAGTGGCAGCCAAACATAAACAAAAGTAACAGTCTTACACCGTAATCACCAAATATCCTCTAAAGCATTATCCTGACCAAACTAGTGATGTGCACAAACATGGATTTTATAAAAACAACCCCCTCTATTTTATAAAACAACCCCCTCTATTTGATAAAACAACCCCCTCTATTTTATATTTCAACAGATCAGCATTATCAATGAAATTCAAATTTAAGTTTTTTTATAATGCATGGTCTTCAAAATATAGTTCCCTAAATTACTTCAAAAAGTCTTTTTGCTCACTATTAAAATATAGATAATACATTTAACATGCATATTAATGGTGAAGATTACTTCAATCAAGCAGAATACCAGGTATTAAGTAGGTATTATTAAATTAAATTTCTTAATGGGCATTTGTCAATTATTGATCATCAAATATTAATGGTAGTTCTGGATGTAAATAAATTTAAAGTGTTAAAATTTGGGCAAACAAAAAACATCTTTTTTTTCAAATTAGCAAGAGGCTTTGTTAAGAAATTAAATTACTTAGGAATGTTTATTTCTATTTTGCTTATATTATTATGGCTGTCTCAAGCAACGAAATCATGACGGAACTTTTATAATCACGTTAATTTAATCAATTATACGTCTTTTTAGGTGTAAGTGTGCATGCAATTATTACTAAATAATTATGATTTTATGGACATAAATAATTATTTTACTTATTACAGAAACATTATTGAAGATTGTCCTTGTGAAATTATACACGATAATGACCAGTAAATGGTCTGATTGAAATTCAAATTCAAATTTTAGGTGTAAATGTGCATGCAATTAGTATTAAATAATTATGACTTTATGGACATAAATAATTATTTTACTTATTACAGAAACATTATTGAAGATTGTCCTTGTGAAATAATACACTATAATGACCAATAAATGGGATGATTTTCTGATTGAAATTCAAATTAGAATGAAAGTTTGAATGTCATTTGAACTTAATAGAACACTTAACAATACTAATGAAGCCTATGGGTAATTCAAATTTGCACTGAAATTACTTAGTTCAACATGAACACAAACAAAAATGTTAAGTATGTAATTTCTTAACATAAAGAATACACACTTTATACATATCTTATACTATTATATACATGTTACAATAGCTTCATTTTCTGGCCATATACGCCATCTAAACAGTCTTTACAATGCTGGAACAGTGATACAAATTATATACGGAAGGGAGGTAACTGAATCAAAGTGGACCAGGCAGAGTATTAATTACCTCCCATATATAGCATGAGGGTGAACATGGCTGTTCATTATTTGTATTATGTGATTTAAATGGGCATTTACATGTTTGTTTTTTTACTTAATATACAAATTTAATGATTTATATTACAAACTATTCTATAGTGCTCTATAAAAGTATGTAATGAACAGTAAAAACATTAGCACACTTAAACAGTGAAACATAATGCGTCTTTGTAGATAATATATTGTCGAACAGAATTCTGTCGGAAAAACACCCATACCCATAATACATAACATAGATTTATTAAGCATAAACATTAACTAAACAGTGTGTAGGTCAACTCTTGCTAACTGTGTACGAGTAGTCTGCACTTATCCATTTTTCCAAACTTTGCTTTGTGTCCTCAGTGTCAATCAGGCGTACAAACAGGATGCTGTATTTCCATTAAAATTCCCCAATGCTAACTATACTCACTCCAATACAGTAAATATATAAGGCGTTATTGTGGGGAAACTGGGCTTAATGCATGTGCGTAAAGTGTCGTCCCGGATCAGCCTGTGCAAAAGCGGAAATGACGTCCTGGATTAGCCTGTGTGGACTGGACAGGCTGATCCAGGACAACACTTGATGCAGATGCATTAAGCCGGGGTTTCTCACTACACGCCACATATATAAGTGCAGATCTACTCACAGAATGAAGTTTACCAATTAAGACAAGACATGGGTTAAGTAAACTGACAGATACATAGATCACCAATACCTTCTTCATTTAATGTATTTAGTTGATCACACAGCAACATTTTTTACAAGTTTATACCCCACCAACACGGTTTCACAAACACATTCCCCACCCACTCCAGTGCCCTCACATGAAATTACCCGTAGGCTTTGTATTCAGCTTCACCAGGAAGCACGGACGTTCTCGACGGAACAGAGAAACCATTGTGGTAGGTCGGGCATCGCACACGATAAAACCTGATGAATACAACAAACTTCATCAACAATGATACAAAACTAGAGATATCATGGTGAACAACATATTTCTATATCCTAATTGGCGTATAAATTATTTCTCTTTATCGGCACCAGAATGACACATGAACAGCTAGAGTTATCATGGCAAAAAACTTATTTTTCTATCTTGGAAACAACTTATTTCTCAATGCATAGGCAAACAACATATTTCTTTATGTTGGCAACAAACATACTCATATTTCAGTATGTTGGCAAAGAAGCTAACAATATATTTCTCCATGTCAGCACACAGTATATTTCTCCATGTCAGCTAACAACATATTTCTCCATGTTAGCTAACAACATATTTCTCTATGTAGGCAAACAACATATTTCTGTATGTAGGCCAACAACAAATTTCTCTATCATAGCAAACAACATATTTCTCCATGTTGGCAAACAACATATTTATCTACGTCATCAAACAACATATTTCTCTATGTCATCGAACAACATATTTCTCTATGTCATTGAACAACATATTTCTCTATGTAGGCCAACAACATATTTCTCTATGTCAACGAACAACATATTTCTCCATGTCATCGAACAACATATTTCTCTATCATAGCAAACAACATACTTCTCTATGTAGGCCAACAACATATTTCTCCATGTTGGCAAAAAACATATTTCTCTATGTCATCGAACAACATATTTCTCTATGTCATCGAACAACATATTTCTCTATGTCATTGAACAACATATTTCTCTATATAGGCCAACAACATATTTGTCTATATAGGCAAACAACATATTTCTCTATATAGGCAAACAACATATTTCTCTATATAGGCAAACAACGTATTTCTCTATGTAGGCCAACAACATATTTCTCTATGTAGGCAAACAACATATTGCTCTATGTCATCAAACAACATATTTCTCTATGTAGGCCAACAACATATTTCTCTATGTAGGCAAACAACAAATGTCTCTATTATGGCATACAATATATTTCTTCATGTTGGTAAACAACATATTTCTCTATGTCAGAAAACAACATGTTTCTCTATGTCAGAAAACAACATATTTCTCTATATAGGCCAACAACATATTTCTCTATGTAGGCAAACAACATATTTCTCTACGTATGCAAACAATATATATCTAAATGTTGGAAAACAACTTGTTTCTGTATGTCAGCAAACAATGATTTCTCTATGTCAGCAAACAACATATTTCTTTATGTCAGCTAACAACCTACTTCTCTGTGTCAGCAAACAACATATTTCTGTCAGCAACATATTTTCTAAATTTTGGCAAACAACATATTTTTAAATGTCAGCAAACAACATACTTCTCTAGGTAGGCAAACAACAGATTTCTCAAAATTATTTTCTTAAACAGGTACTTAAAAATATATATATCTCACCTTTCGCAATGGCTTGTTTTGTGATGCCCGCATATATTTAGCAAAAGTATAAATTTTTTTCAGTTTGCCTATGAAAAATATCATGCTTTTAAATATACATGAGGTGCGTCATGGGAAAACCGGACTTAATGCATGTGCGTAAAGTGGCATCCCGGATTAGACTGTGCAGTCTGCACAGGCTAATCCGGGACGACTCTTTCCGCCTTCAGTGGATTTATGTTTAGATAAGACTTCCTTGAAACAGAAAATACCATAAAAGCGGAAAGTGTCGTCCTGGATTAGCCTGTGCAGACTGCGGACCGATGTTCTCACGACACGCCTGATAATAATATTTCATAGTGCAATAAACCAGTGATAATTCACCAAACATTTCACACATAATTTTGGCAGTATGTTTGAAACTACAGATACAATACAAAGGACATTTCAAAACACTCAGCATTGGTCATTTACTTGCACACATTGAAACAAAGCACGCACACATATATTACCTGTGATCAAAACTGACACAGTTTTGTGTTTCAATTTTTAGTATCATAATCTTGAGGCATGTTCTTAATCTAGAAGCATTTAATTTAGCACAGGACTTTATATGGTAGTTCAGAGTTCAAATCATGATTTAGATGTATAAGCACTGTAGTCCTTATATCAACCATGTGGGTCCAAATCACATTCCAGAACCTCGTCACCATGTCCCTCCATCCATCCTCACCCAAAACAATAATTCATCATTAGAAGTACACCCTGAAACATGCGGAAAAGTCTAACAATAAGTACCCACCATCATACTGCTATGATAAAGTACGGTAAACCGCTTAGATCGGCTAAGCTTGCCCAGGAAAAGTGTGAGTAGGTTAACTGACTACCATGATATGACTGAAATACTGTTAAAAACGGCGAAAAATGCAATCAAACAAACAAACAAAATCAAATCAAAGCTGTACTTTGTGGAAACATGTTGCAATTGCAATGAGAAGCAAGCCGTTTGCTCCAAACATGGCATCCACTAATGCACAAAAAGTATTATGACTTAAGTATCTGGAAACAATATGGTCCCTGAAGAAGAATAAATAATGCTGAACTGGTATCAAGTATTTTGATCAAGGAAAACAGAGAATAACCAAGAATAAACAATCAATATCACAATAAATAGTAATACTAGGTAATTGTATAATTAGGACAAGTTCTTAGTGTCATCGACAATTTTAGGCACTTACAATTATTCTACAATGACCAAAAAAGCAGCAATACCTGGAGATTATAAATGTTTGACATTTCAAAAACTGTGGAAGCAACTAGTCGGTATAAAAAAGTAAAAGGTATCAAATGTAAAAAGGTGCTGCAGTTCTTTTCTCTTAGTCATAATTCAAATCTAATGGTAGAAGTCATATGTTACGTCCATATTTATATTTAAATATGATTGGGTTCATGATAATCTAAAACAATTTCAAAGCTCTTCTATAATGGTATTCAGTGCTTATACTACCCATTGTCATAGGCCATTTAAGTTTAATTGAATATGTGATAGACATGCATTTATCAGTACATCAAAACCATGGGAAGAGGTTACATGCAGTCAATAGGAATAGAGTATTATACTGATATGTATAGTGCTGTGTTATCCATTCATGAAACATTAAATTTGAAAGCATTTAAAATTTCACACAAGAAAGTCCAAACAATTTCTGCTCACAAGAAGCATTTCGCATTTTTTTCTAGGAAACTTGGACAGCCATTCACACATTTTTCAAATCAAATATTGCCAAGAAATCATACAGTTGGTACAACTATTTTGCAAAAAAATGCAATAAAATGCACTGCCACCATGAATATCATAAATCCCTAATTGTTTTACAGCTTCCACAGGAGCTCTCAAATCAATGTTGATACATAAATAGTCAGATAGAATAAATGTTTATATTTAAACAAACTTAAACTAAAATTGTCACATGAGTGACGGATATACCCCCACAAATAATTTAAATATGTGTAGCCTTTGATGAGTTATTGTCCATGTTTTGGGGGAATTTAAGTCTAAAAGGGGCCATAACTGTGTCAAAATTTAGTGGTCTGTAACCAAAGTTGAACCTGACCTGTATTTTATGATGCTACACATGTGTACCAATTTATTATTTAAATATTTCAAGCCATTGTTGAGTTATCCTCAGGAAACCATGTTTTTTGGAATTTAAGTCAAATAAAGGGCCATAACTCTGTCAAAATGTAGTAGTTTGTAAACAAAGTCAAACTTAACCCGTATTTTATGATGCTACGCATGCATATCAAGAATTATGTAAATATGTCAAGCCATTCTTGAGTTATCGTCCGGAAATCATGTTTTAAGGGAATTTTAAGTCGAATAGGGGCCATACCTATGTCAACATTTAGAAGTTTGTAACCAATATCGAACTTAAACTGTATTCTATGATGTTACACATAAGTACCAAAAATTATTCGAATATGTCAAGCCTTTATTGAGTTATCATCCGGAAACCATGTTTTTAGGGAATTTTAAGTATAAAAGGGGCAATAACTCTGTCAAAATTTAGTGGTTTGTAACCAACATCGAACTTGACCTGTATTCTATGATGTTACACACGTGTACCAAAAATCACTTGAATATGTCAAGCGTTTCTTGAGTTATCATCCAGAGACCAAACACCAACAGACCGACGCACGGACAGACCGACAAGCTTACTCCTATATACCCCCCTAAACTTCGTTTGTGGGGGTATAATTAACATTACTTACAACAGATTGAGATGATGGTCAATAAATTATGTTTACATACCAGTGACTTACTTTGGGATCAACATCTAAACAATTACCAAGAAAGTAGCATCTATATTTCATTGGTTCCAATCATCAGAAAACTAAATTTTTTATGGAACAAATAAAGCACTAGATAAAAATAATGTAAAAATTTCACTGATATATTTGCATACAAAGACCTTGTTTCACCAACAGTAAAGGTCACCACAGATTATAAGGCATGAATTTGTGGCTACTTGGATTTGGTGAAGGTGCGAAAATGCCATGGTCATGGTCTAACCATTTAACATGACAAGGTACCAAAATGTCATGGTATACATGGTCTGACCATTTAACATGACAAAGTACCAAAATGTCATGGTATACATGGTCTTATCATTTAACATGACAAGGTACAAAATGTCATGGTATACATGGTCTGACCATTTAACATGACAAGGTACAAAAATGTCATGGTATACATGGTCTGATAATTTAACATGACAAGGTACAAAATGTCATGGTATACATGGTCTGACCAAAGGTACCAAAATGTCATGATATACATGGTGTGACCATTTAACATAATAGGTGCCAAAATGTAATGGTATACATGGTCTGACCATTTAACATGACAAGGTACCAAAATGTCATGGTATACATGGTCTCACCATTTAACATTAAAGGTGCCGAAATGTCATTATATACATGGTCTGACCATTTAACATGGTACCAAAATGTCATGGTACACATGGTCTAACCATTTAACATGACAAGGTATCAAAATGTCATGATATACATGGTCTGATAATTTAACATGACAATGTGCCAACATGTCATGGTATACATGGTATGACCATTTAACATGACAAGGTGCCAACATGTCATGGTATACATGGTCTAACCATTTAACATGACATTGTGCCAACATGTCATGGTATACATGGTCTGATCATTTAACATGACAAGGTGCCAACATGTCATGGTATACATGGCCTGACCATTTAACATGACAAGGTGCCAAAATGTCATGGTATACATGGTCTGACCATTTAACATAACATGATGCCAAAATGTCATGGTATACATGGTCTAACCATTTAACATGACAAGGTATCAAAATGTCATGATATACATGGCCTGATCATTTAACATGACAATGTGCCAACATGTCATGGTATACATGGTCTGATCATTTAACATGACAAGGTACCAAAATGTCATGGTATACATGGACTGACCATTTAACATGACAAGGTGACAAAATGTCATGGTATACATGGTCTGACCATTTAACATGAGAAGGTGCCAAAATGTCATTGTATACATGGTCTGACCATTTAACATGACAAGGTACCAAAATGTCATGGTATACATAGTCTGACCATGTATCATGATAAGGTGCCAAAATGTCATGGTATACATGGTCTGACCATTTAACATGACAAGGTGCCAAAATGTCATGGTATACATGGTCTGACCATTTAACATGACAAGGTGCCAAAATGTCATGATATACATGGTCTGACCATTTCACATGACTGTGACACACTTTGGCAACAACAGACCTTGCAAGATACACAGACACTCACCATATGTATGGTATAGTAGTAAATACATACAGTTGAATATACAAACATTTGAATAAACCAAAAACCTTAGTAAACTTTCTTCACTTCCATTTAAAACAAAATACTCACCCAAATCCTTGAGGCACCACTATAGTGTCACCAAACCAAGGCAAAATGTTTTTCCTGTGATTCTGACTCATTCTAAACCTTACTAGACGCTGCGAGTACATTTGAACAGAGGTATACTCCTTTTGAGCTTTCATTTGATTCATGCGCTGGTTCATGTTCAGCAGAGCCGTGTTACTGGTGCTGCTCCCGTGGGGCCCGTTACCTTGGTTACCACCACCGTTCCCATTCTTCTCCTGAAAGACAACGCATTGCAAGGTAAGGTCAAGGCACGTCAGTGACCTCTGGGGTCGGTGTGCCGGAGGTCGTACCCCGGGGGGACATGGTAAAAATTTCCCGTCCCCGACCGGTAGAGAAATGTCACTTAATCTGCTGGGCGGCAAAATGTCTGACTTAGATTTATTGTCCATTCTGTAAGCCATTAAAGCTATTTAAATCCAATCTCCTGCACTTAGATTCTTGTTCAATGAATATGGTTATTAAATATGTAACATTTATATTGGTGCATTGTAGAACTTTTAAGCATGTACATGTTACTTGCCACTTAATGAACTGAAGTCCATGACTGGCATTATTTTATAATAACATTTAAATAGTTAAATGCATCCAAATTCCACTACAAATTCACACAAACACTCTAGTCCCAAACAATCTTTTAAAATGCCATAATGCCATTGTGGCATTAATTAACGATAAAGCATGCTTCAATATGGTACAATAAAAAATTCATGCGGCTATCTCAAAACCATCTTTTTAACAAGCATTGTATCAGCACAGACAAACATAAAGGTGTCATATTATTCCCCGCCATTCGTACTCTGTCAATGCCTATGAGAAATTGTATAAATAGTTTTAACAAACTTATCAAAGATATTCGCAGGCATAGTGCATGACTAACAGAAATTAAAAGACAAACCTTAACACTTTTCATACAAAGATTATAAATATACAAATTGATATGCACATATTTGCATCTTCATTAAATGGTTGTTCAAATATTAAAGGGTCCTGTTTACTGTATTACGAATTGACAATTTTCAAACTTTTTGTCACAGATTCGAAAAATAAAAGAACATAGATAAAATTATAAAGCATTTGTAACGCTAAACGATGGAACATTTTGGAGTGTTTCTGTTGTTTTCGAGGAATTTGTTAAAAATGCGTGAATCACTTACGTAAAGTAAAAAATACATCATCAACTTTGTGAGTAAGAATGGTCGAGAGGTAACAAGTTAGACTTTTGATCAGGTGGTCAGAGGTTCAAATTTCGGTGGGAGTGACCTTTTTTCTTTGTTTTTTTCTTTTCTTGTTAAAGCATTTGGACTTTTTATTTCAGATGCTTTAATTTGACAAGTTAAGACGTTTAATGGCATTTTCAAAATTCTAAAAATCTGTGAAAAGTCCCTTTAATCACTGAATGATTTATTTTCAAATCCCGAATCAGGCGTTGAGGATTGATGATTTTACACCCAAAAGTCAAGACTTTATGATTTATTTACTGAGAAAGATATTTTTTGCATAACTATACATAGCAAAAGTAGAAATGTTTACAAACTTATTTTTTAATAAATATAATTTAAATACAAAATAAATATATAAACTGAGCTATACTTTTAAAAAAAGTCAGAACCTTGCTCATTCTGTCATTCATCTTCATAATAAATGCTAACTACAGACCATGGATTGATTCAAAAGTCAATTAACATTTCAATACATTGCACAATGTTTTTCCTTACTAATTATATCATACCTACATAACAGCTAATCCATTAAATTGTTTAATTTAATTAAATCCACATAAATTTGTCAGAATGAACATAACAAATAAGTTCAATTCCAAAGAAAGGTAATTTTGCAAAACTGCGTATGCTGATAAATAAGAGACATTACCAATCATTATCCATTAAAACATCAAACTTAGTATATTTACATTCTCAATTTTCAATAGACGTCTTATCTTTTGAAGCAAAGTCTCTGAACGACAGTGAATATGTGGTCTCAGTTAAATAGTTAACAGATTTAGAATGGAATAGAAACTCTGATATACTGCCTTGGCACATTAAATGGTCTCAATTTCAAAAGACTTCTCAGGTGACGAATATGATTGCAGTATGAAATTGATCCTATATGGTTATCAGTTATTAATCAACCTATAAAACAGGGTCATTACTAGCGATCCAGCAAAGTAGATCATAACTGCAACTGTCATATATTTTACTGGTATTTTTCGGCGTAGCTGTCTAAGATCACTTTTGACCCAGATTTTCTTGCGATAATTATGCAGCGGGAAAATTGAATGCCAATAGAATTGGGCAAATTTTCTAATTCTAGGGAAAGTAAACTTCAAACAATGGTTTAACGTATACCAATAACTGTTGCATACTTTTGGGGAATAAAAATTTAAATAATTGTTTACATAAGCGGTTAAAATGAAGTCATAAACATATCCTCGCGTATACTCTAGAACTGAGGCTAATTATGAACGTATTTTCTCATTGTATGCCATAAACAGAATGATATATTCATTCACGTAACAAAATAACTATTTTGTTTAGCCTACATTTATATAAGCGTTAGGCTCTATAAATAGCAATTGTGCAATGTTCCCATGCATAAATCTCACTCACAGAGATGCCGTTCCAAGTAGCCCATTGATTCTAGCGAGTTCATCACATTCCACAAAAAGAAGTGGCATTCTAAAAATAGCGCGCGTAGCTAGCAACGGCTGTATAGCTGTGTTAATATACTCGTACATGCATAAATAATAGCGTTCAGAGAATCATAAACCTAAAAATTTCAATAAATGTGGAATGTATATTATAAACTTACTGTTAATTTGATTTAAAATTGTGGTTACGATTTATTAACGATTATTTATAATTGCAATCTTTCTATCAACTTCTCCAGTAGATGTTATTTAATCTGTAAAAAGATGCTACATTTTCTATAGATAAAATGTTATGAAAGAAGATTCGGAATATGTCGAATTGTTATTCGCGTCGCATGAATACACAATTTGCAATACTAATTATGCACAGGAACCCTTGATATATCATATTTCTACTGATATAATTTAAAATCGTCATAGTCTAATTAATTTTTATGTTTGCGTTATCAAAAAATAAAGTCTTAACATTTCAAAAATCGCTAAATGTTCCCTGACTATTGCTTTTTATTGGGATACACAGGGTACATGCTTATTTGACTTCAAATCGTTATTATATTAGATAACTAACATGAATGATATATTACCGGTACTATAAATAACTATATAGACTCGTCTGATACATAATAATTTTAATTCATTCCCGAAATTATTTTCTTACATTGTTAAGTTGTTAAATTGGCTTGACAAATTCAGATAACAATTATGTTAACCTAAGTTATTTTGTTTATTCATATATCACTGGTGGAAACATGGAGTTGTATGATTGGTTTATTCACGGCATAGATATTAATTATAATTCTATTGAATTTTTAAATTTATAAATTTATCTCAAATTAACTTTTGGGTCCAAGAAGTTTTCTTATAGCGTCCGAAAAATCTGGGGTCCAATAAGTCCCTTAATATTGGTGGGGACCAAGAAATCTGGGATCTGAGAAGTCACATAACCGATCGTCTTGGCCGTCTGTGTAGGTAATCTTTAAATGACATCTCAATATTAATTTCAACGCCGATTGTCTTTTTTAAAAGACAATTCTTGTTTGGATTGAAGTTATTACCAAAGATGAAACAATGAAATGTATTATTTTTTATATAACAAAAATGTAAAATCTTGCCATATAAAAAAAGAACATTATTACAATTTATCAGGGACTCAATTTATTGTTATTTATTTTCTTCTTATTTTACCAGTCTTTTAGCTCTAAAAATTAAAATTTGCACAGTTTATTGTTGAATGAAGTTAATTATATAATTTCCCAGTAATTAAATCATAATACATGTGAACAGACATAAGACATTCCAAAACGGCTGATCATTGCAAAGCTGTATTCATAAATAAAACAATTTGTGTGGTAATGTTGCTAACACCTGTGAATAGATTCTTTTACAACATACCATGTATTATTCATTATACCCATGCTCTGATCAATACTTTAAATATTAGAAAGCTGCTTTTTTCACAATGTATAAAATATGCAAACAAATGTTTCAATTTTACAGTAGCCTGTATTTCAAATCTGAAACATGCTCAATCTCTTCCAGTTTCTAATGTCCTTTAAGTCATTTCACATTTCAATACTACTGAAATACCGTATTTATTCCATTTGACGCACATGCCCTATTTAACGCGCATCCCCATAATTTCTTAGACACATCGTTAGGTTTTAAGTAAAAAAATTCAAAAGAAACGCTTTTTAACGGATCAAAATTGTAAATTTCGCGTCCATTGTTTAACAACACCAAACAAATTTTGTCGTGATAATCGCATTATGCGGACACATTTTAATTTTTATTTTTTTTATACTTAATATATTGTATTGAGAAGTGTTGAGAAGTGTCATCACCTTACATTACCCCCCTTTTTTAAAAAATATTTCTGAATTTTATTCTAGGAGATATTATTTCATTTTTATTTTTTCAACATGCCTGGAAAAATGTCATTTCAAGGCGATAAAAAATTAGGAATTTTTACATAAGTACAAGTTTTTACTTATTTTTGTTGTCTACTCTGATTTACTAAACCAAACTAAAACAAGAACTGTGACAAATCCTTGTGGTTTTTTAATATTCCAAAACACCATGATATCCTCGAGGAAAGTTTGAACGCTTCCTGACATTAATAGTTTTCTTTGTATAAAGGATTTTTAAAAGGCGGGAAAACGTTTTAAAAAGATACCATAACAATCTTAAACAAGGCACCATTGATTTTACTTATTATGTTAATAGCTTTGTTATTTGAATAATAGCAATGATTATACATGACAACATTGAAATTTTACTTGCAATGGCAAAAATGCCTTTTTAAAAATTAATGTTGTCAAAATTTAGTCCCTAATTGCCGCGCAACCTTAGCAAACTTATTGCCTTGCAGCGCGTCTATCAGAATGAATACGGTATCCAACAATATTCAATAGCCTAATGGAAATCTCACTTTTACCTAGGAGCAAGGTTGCAACCCTCAGATGGGTAAAAATGTATTGTCTAAAAGGCTAACATAAAGTCCTGTTAGTTTTGTTTGTTTTATGACTATTGTTGACCTTAATAGATGCTCATTCTCATGTACACTAAAAACTATCAAGAGATCTAATTACTAGAAAAAATCAACACAAGAGTCGCACTGGTATAATAAATATGGGGTCCGCCTTGCTACCGAGAAATCAGGAGTTTGATCCCCAAGAGAGAAGCGTTCCAACCATCTTTCTCAAAAGTCGCCAAGAACTAGTTCATCCCATTAAAAGGCCTCAAAAGTGTCACAATGAGGACACTTTTCCATATGTCCACATCTGCACATGTATCAACATGCGTCAGAATTATTGAAACATTTTAATATTGTAGACTTATATGCACAAATTATTACTATACATTTTCTGCTAAGTTTGCAATGTTTTATGTCTAAAAAGCCTTTCGTTCTACTTGCTGAGTGACGTACAATGTCGTCCACATTTGCATAAAAGCACTCACGGAGCGATTTTTACAGAATGGCTTTTGCAGATGCAAATATGGACATATGGAAAAGCACTTTAAGCCTCAGAATTCAAAAGATGCAAACAAACGAAAATAAACAGGTTTAAACAAAGATCGACTCACCTGTGTAATCTGCACAACATTCAGTTCCGGCAGTTCCACGGCAGACCCGTCAGGTTTCCGCCTACTTTTCCGCAGCAGCAGGTCTCGAAGTGTGAAGCTCTCTCTCGACTCACTGCTTTCTTGTTTCCTTGGTAACGGGATGTCCTGTCTCAGTTTGTCTATCCGCATTCCCCCCACCTCAAGATCACTCCCGAAGTCTGCATCTCGTCCAAACAGTTTGACCATTTCAAATTGCAGCCACAGAAATCCTTAACCTAACCATTCACACAATACAAATCACCAAACAATTCCTAATATCCATTATTTTTGTTAACATATCAAAGTTTCATCCATCTAAACCTCTTTGTTTTTAAATATTATTTGCCATTTGTGAACTTTTTAGAAGTTCAACGGATTGTGTTGGTCACATTCAGGCTACAAAAAATACTACAGTACTGAAAATAGCCTTCACTTCCCACTTACTGTTAAACACACAATAAATCTTTTGAGAAACTAAAACCATAGATGTAGCTTCAAAAGTAACTTCCAAGTCTTTGCAGTGGTTTCTTCTCACTTTTAAATGTCTTTTGCTTCAATGGACTTTCTTTTCCCTTTAATATTATTCTAAGCTTCATTGTATCCATTCATGACGCTTAATGCTAAGTGCTCCATTTCATTATCTTTCACAACAGACTGGCTCTGTTGATGTCTTTGCA
Source organism: Congeria kusceri (assembly GCA_027627225.1). NCBI lineage: Eukaryota > Metazoa > Mollusca > Bivalvia > Myida > Dreissenidae > Congeria > Congeria kusceri. Next base: position 63,331,294 of record CM051032.1, read on the forward strand.
TATTTTATACATTGATGTCTTTTAGTGTAGAAAATGTATTCCTAGCGACCTCTGTGTCATGTTCTTTTCCCTTAACTAATTTATAAAAGTATATCAACATAATTATATGTTCATTTCCTTTTTAATTAACCACACAATTTCAAATGTTATATCCTAAACGAAAATGTCTGTCTTCACAGCATTATCTTATTGTTATACACATTACCGGCGTAATCACTGAATCAACTTCTGTTTACTTTGAGATATGTTAAACAAATGGTTTAGAAAAATTAACAAAACTGTATCGAACACTTATGGCACCCTTCTGCAGTACATCCAATAATTATAATGCTCATATGTTTACATCCTTTGAAATTAAAAAAGAAATAATTAAAAACCAATAAATATTGGCCAATATAGGACAATATTTTTTACTGACAGCTGTATCCAACCAATCAGAGTGCAATGATTATTATACATCAGTTTCAGAAGAGACTTTCATTACACAAGGGACCCATTCAACATTGCAAAAAGTCTTTTAACGATTTCATTCGCATTCACAATAATAATTGTTAATTTAAATTATTCCAAAACCATAAAAAAAAAAAAAGAAAATAATGTCAGATACACAATGATGTTTTTCTTTGCAAGTTTCTAAGGTTCCAAACCCTTTCACTGAATGTTGAAAGCCAATCATACGTTATCCGAGCACATGAATAATTTTACATGCACCTCAAACATGGAAACATGCAAGACGTCGTCAAAAACAAAGAACTAAATCATCTTTGAGTAATATTAACACATCCTCAATACCATGAGCACAACTTCAATTTTCACTGTCTTGAAATTCAAACAATTCTTACAGATGCATACATTTACATAAATCTTTTATCCAAACATCACAGTAAATAGAAACACTCCATTGCAGAAGATAATACGCTTGAACTTTTGCTACTATTTGGAAAAGTTTAAATTATTTACAACCAGCAGAATGCCTGTGCAAACAATATCTGCAAGCAACAATCCCGTTTCATCGTGGATTCCTCCACATATCTAGCGAACCAAACTTCACCGTAACAGTCCTTGTGGGTTCTTTGACCAGTGTGATTGAAACGTGTCACAAATAAAATGTTAAAAATCACTTTTGGAGATTGATAATTACTATAATAAACTCCGACACAAACTGGATGTCGGTTTAGTGTGCGCACAACTGTGGCAAATTACTAACTGAATTACTTACCGTATAGGGGACGATATAATATGCCCAATAATTATACATAATTTATAACAGATTTAGTTTCAAAATTATCGTTTTTAAATCCACTGAAATGAACAAAAATTTGGAATACTTAAGTTATGCCTGATCTATACAGCTCCAGTTATAACTAAATAACGTTATCATTGTGCGGACAGTTACAATGGACTGGCTAATTTTACAAAAATCAATTGTAAAAAAACTGTTTCAGGTATCAGTCTTAAGAGTTTTTTAAATTTAAATGAACAATAAAAAACAATTACACCTGTAATTTCAACATTTATGATTTTAAATGTTAAGTGATTTTTTTGATTTTAATGATCAGAAACAGTTACACCTATAATTCTTAATTTATTTGTTTTTTCCACTAAGTAAAAGAAAAGGTCCTTTAGTTTTATCACGTATTTGTTCTATATGTTCTACAAGAGACCAGGTATAAAAACAAATGAGATATCAGTGGCATAAAATTCCAATTTTAAATACCAAATATTTATAACAAAATTAAACCGACATTGACCTTTATGCATATATTATATATTGGAAAATGACAATGAAACAATATATATTTTCGATAGGAAATTGTGTTCATTCATTAATATAAAGTGGCGTAAAATATTGTTGCTAGATGACTTATACAAACGGCCAGAGTGAATGTGGACCAACTAAGCCAAAGTTAAATTAGAAAGTAATTCAAGTGTTAAATTATGCTAATAAAGTTCATGAGAATCAGGTCAACGTGTCCCAATCTCATTAAAATAAAATCCTAACATTGTTAGAATCTGAAGACATCGTATAACGTTCAAATGACCTTCTGAACAATAAAACATCAGCCCTGCTGCGCTCAATGAAATTGCCTTTTGCACAGCAATGTTTGGCCACAGTTTTTGAAAAGTGATGAATTTCCAGCTGATCCTCAGGAAGAAATCATTTACAGTCAATTATCACACGGGGATAACAATGGATATAGTAGTATTTAAGGCGAGTAAACATCCAAAGTTCTCATTAATTTCGCGCATTGTATTTGTGGTTTATATATGAAGTTAAACCGCAAGATTTTGAAGGTAACAGTTTGATTGGCTTCTGAAGAGGTCATCTAAACGTGACCCCTAATGCGAAGTCATTAGATCCAGTCAGCGGATAATATAGTAGTGTCAGACTGGAGTCTATGATTTTAATGAGATTGTGTTTCCAAGCTATACATCAGTGGCTCTAAAGGCCATGGCAACATAGAAGGCCATGGCAACATAGAAGACAGGGTTAGAAGAGGATTAAATTTTATCAACAACTGCTTCAGATTTCCAAAATTTAACATGCAGACATAAGTGAATCGGAATTGGAAGCACCCCTGTCAAAATGGACTTCATGAGATCAAGAATTTTTCATTTTTCTTCTTGAAAACCTCTAATAACAAACTTCATGAAGTTTTATGCATGAAGTGATTTAAGGTACACTTCATGAAGGCGTCATGCATTACTGAAATTCTAGAAACATTCATGAAGCTTTAAAAAGAATAGATCAAGATTTTTTTATGAATACCACCCTTAGCTCAGATTTCCGCATTGCATTTCAAGAAGCGGAGAAAATGCTGAATAGATGCGGAAATGTTGCGGAAGTCATCAGTTTCCCCACATATTTTCCGCAAAAATGATTTCTTATATGCGGAGAACATGCGGAGAGTATGCGGAATATTGACACTTAGAAATTTTACAATTGCGGAAATTCTGACTTCATGATGCGGAAAAGTTATACTTTGAAAAATTCACAAGCTTGTTAATCTATTTATTAAAACAAGAGCTGTTTTTAAAACATATATGCCCCCTCTAGGTCAAAAACAATCTTTAATATCAATTTGGTGAGAATTGTTGAACATACACCCATGAAACCAAAAGTCTGAATTCTGTCTAATCTCTGTCTGAATAAATACTGAATACAGTCTGAAGACATAACATGAACATCTATGTGAAAAAAGGGGCATGTATCTGTCAAAATACAAAACAGAGTTATGGGGAATGTAGAACTTGAAGCTGGAGTTGAGGACAAAGGTATATTCTAATTTTCAAGTGAATAACTTAAGTAATTTTGTAGTTACAAAAGTTTTATCAAGTTTAACCTGAAAATCTATGTGAAAAAGGGACATAACTATGTCAAAATATACAACTGTAATACTGAGTTATTGGGAATGTGGCACTTGATGGAGTTGCTGACATTTAATGTATATTCTAAATTTCAAGTGAATAACTTTTGTAGTTTTGAAGTTACAGAAGTTTTGAATATAAACTTTAACCTGAAAATCTATGTGAAAAAGGGGCACAACTATGTCAAAATAGAAAACTGCGTTATGGGGAATGTGGCACTTGATATTAAAGTTGATGATAAATGTATATTCCAAGTTTCAAGATTATAACTTATGTAAATTTGAACTTACAAAAGGGCATAAATAATGCAATTTTATGACTTTTACAGTACACCATACCATGCAATGCTATGCAGGATATGATGTCATTTATGATGTCATCAGTTGACTTGCATTGCTCAAGTCTGAAATGATTTAAACATGATTGTGATTTTAAAACAGAAATATCTATGAATACTGAACACTTGGAACCTGTGTCTGTAAGTATTATTTCATTTAAGTTACAAACAAGTCAATAAACTGTAACTGATTTTGCACATTTGATAGGGTTTGACATTTTTAAGCAATTGTAATATATTTTCGCTACCACATGCCCAGAGGCTTAAGCTGCATGTCTTCTTACTACTCACAGTTAAGTTCGTTTAAACAACAATCGTTTGACTTATTATTATTGTTTTCCTTACAATATAATCCTTCCATCAATGTTCTATTATATAATGAGTTTGCAAAATGGAAAATCAGTACTTTATCATTTGTCTGTATTTTAATGTTAACTATGGAAGCACAATTGTACCATAAAATTGTGAAAAGTTACGTAATCATTATATTGTTTACTGTTCCTAACCACATTGAACATTAAAGAGATTTTTAGACATAATAAACTGGAAAATGGAAAATAATGTATCTGTTATACTTGACCGCACAAAATTATGTTGTTTTGTTGATTTATATTAGCACAATTGTACTGTATCATGAAAAAAGTTGCATTATAATCATTTCCAGATGGATGTTTATAATATTCACATATTATTTAATGTCTGACAAACCATTTTAGGGGAGTAAACCATTGAACCTTAATAAATATCAAGTGCCACCGGAGTACTTAGTGTAAAGGTCATAATAATTACTGTATCTGTGGTTATAGTCTGAATGCAGTCTGAATAACTTGTCTGAATAGCCCTTTGAATATTGTCTGGACTCTTATGAATTTTGTCAGAATTGTTCCATTTTAAGTCTTTTCAGCAATGTCAGAAATAATAGACGCATCCATAAATGTCAATTACATTCAAATTAATCTGCAATATTATCCAAAAATCGCACTTGGATATCATGCGTTTGGTGATTAAAATATTTGATACAAAAGAGCACGTGCATAATATTTGTGATATTCAAATGAGCACGTGGCAATGCTTGTGATTTTCGATGAATGGAAATTAATTCTTTAACAATAGCTGGGGTGTAGTTTTAACTATTTGTGGAAAAATCCAGATCAGTCTATTCAAAGATAAGTCCGACTCAATTCAGACAGTACTTTTTCATGAGGGTAGAGAGCGGGAACAACTTAAAAGGCCAATTTTACATAAATTTACCCTTTACCAAATTTGATCAATACCATTCTGCACCACTGAACAAGATGGCCACAAGGAGCTAAAAACAGAAAAATCCAAGGGAGGATCACCCAATTATTCCTCGAGTGTCAATTTTCTGTGGATTATTTTCACCTGCTGAAAAACAAATGCATTAATTTTCCGCAGAAGTTCCGCATATATGGAAATAGAAATGTCCGCACTGAAAGCGGAACAAATTATGATACTATGTCCACTTTTTTGATAGCTCTATTATTTTTAGAAGTCTTCATAATTTTTGGAATTCTTCATGAATGTTGAAGAAAAGCACAACCAATTTATTCTTGAAATTACAAAAATTTTGTTCATGAAGTTTTCATGAATATCCGTGAACTATAAATGAGACATTCGAATAAAGAACAAAATTATTCATGAAATCTTCATGAAATATTTTTTCATGAAGTCGTGTATGAAGTCTTCATGAAGTGCATAGTTTATGAAGTTTTTATGAACAAACCCATTCTTTATTTCATGCATTTTTCTGCATGTGAAAATGCATCAACTATTCATGAAGCTATGTTTTATTAATGTTTCATGCATTTGTCTCATTTATAGTTCACTTCTTTTCCATGAAGTCTTCATGAAGCCACTGCATGAAGTATTCACAAAGATTTTAAGAAGAATTCATGAAGTATGCCTAAACATTTCACAGGGGCATCTAGTGTTGGCAGTTATAAACAGGGAGATGGACAAAGGCCTCAGAAAGTACAGATTGTAATTTGTGACCTGAGAGATCACCTAGAACAGGTCATAGTGGGTGTGGGGACAAGGCCTATGTAGTGAAAGTGGGTGCCATGCGTAAAAAGTATTTACTATGTCATTACTTTGTCATCGTTACTGCATGTATACATCAAGTCGGTCATTATCAGTCATCCCAGACTAGGCTTAAATTCCTATGGCAGGGTCAGTTCAATTATCATTATACATATACAATAAAATCTTAATGTGATATTGTGTTAAAGAGATAGGCAATTAGTACAAACAGCTATTAAACAGCTAACTAACAATGATTGGCATATAGTAAATGCACAACGAGGAAAATAATGCTTCTATCCATGGTTATTATAAAGCAGAGCATTATTCAAAACTGTCATTTCTTTTTCATACCAAAGTTTGGTGAAATAACTGACTGCTGGATTTGGAGGTTCAACCTGCGTCAAAATCGGATACATGTTATGCGGTACTAAGACTCTGGCTATCACAGCAATCTACAAATATCTTGTAAACCAGGACCCGCCTGTTCTTCAACTCTCCCTCAAGGACAACTTATTATGATGTTGCTGATTCCAGCTGATCCATTAAAATAATTTGACCTACCTTTTAGAGCTCCGCACATTACAGAAACCAAGATGATGGGTAATAAACTGTCTACAGGCTTTAACTGTGTACACAAGGTGAATAATGGCATCTGAACGTTAATCTTAGGGACATAACCTTGATGTAACTTTCCAACCAGTCATTATTATTGTACTTGATAAAGATATTGAATACAATAAGGCAACACTTTTGGTGTCCTTGTGCTTTTTCTCAACCGCGCAGTCGCCACAATGACCGCAACAGACATTAGTGCAAGCGCTTAAGTCGATGTGGCGGCCATGCGTCAATCACTCATTATGCAGGCACCGACGGGGCACTGTGTGGACATCATGCCGTCAACCTACGGGATCCTACGTTTTTAGCTACTAATTTTTCCTGCTACAAGCATGCACTTGCGTACAGATTCCCTTGTGATAAATGTACAGGCGCGGCAAGAATAAAACTGACCCTTCACAGTGGCCGCAAGACAAGTGTGCTTATTGTGCACGGCACCATGTGCTTTTGTATAAATAAATGAGATTATTGGCATGCTTTTGCACGATTCCACATCATCTATTTATTTCACGTTTTTTTTACAATTATACAAATGTAACTACAGTATCTTCCAGATGTACATGTCAAAGTCATAAATGGCACATGTACAAGTCATAAATGGCACCAATACATGAAGGATCTTTGCAAAAAATGTTGACGGCGACTGTGCAAACAACTTGCGGTGGTCATATGATAACTTTGCATTGGTCATGTGTAAACATTTAAAGTAATTCATGCACGGCTAGCGTATGGTTCGCAGACACATCTGGGGTCTACCACAGTACTGGTTCTACCACAAATATGGACTCAAGGATGTATCCGTGAAACATAAAGCTTGGAACAGAATAATGCTAAAAAGAATACATGGATTTTAAGCGCATTAGGTTAAATAGTTATAGTTTAGTGCACACTTTTCTAAACAGGTACTGATTAGGAAACAAGAGCTGTCTAAGGACAGCACGGTCGACTATTCACTCTGCTTTGATAGTATATATATTCTGTCAGTAACCTTACATAATGACCATGAAAATGTATCTGAAATTTCAATTAAATATATGTATTTGTTACAGAGATATTTACTTGCACAGATACTTGAACCTGAATATTTCTAAGTACAAAAAAGGGGCATAATTCTGCTTAAATGCTGGTCACAGTTATGGGCATTGTTGAGTGACCTCACTTAACTAAAACTGTCACATGAGTGACGGATATATCCCCACAATATGGCCTTGTCACAAAACTACTGCATACATTTGAAAGGAATGGACACAATATGAATGCTTTAATTTGTAAAAAATTTAATTTCAATAGGAGCCCTAACTCTGTCATCATTAAGTGGTTTGTAACCAAAGTCGAACCTGACCAGTCCTGTATTTTATGGTGTTACACCTATGCTCCAAAAATAATTTTGTCCTGAAACCATTTTGTTAGGGAATTTAAGTCAAAAAGGGGCCATAACTTTGTCAAAATTTAGTGGTTTGTAACCAAAGTCAAACTGATCTGTTTTTATAATGCTACACATGTGTACCACAAATTATTTGAATATGTCAAGCCATTCTTCAGTTATCTTCCGGAAACCATGTTTTTAGGGAATTTAGGTCGAAAAGGGGCCATAATTCTGTCAAAATTTAGTGGCTTGTAACCAAAGTCGAAATTGACCTGTGTTCTATGATGTTACACGTGTGTACCAAACAATATTTGAATATGTCAAGCCTTTCTTGAGTTATCCAGAAACCATAAAACCAACAGACCGACTAGCTCACTCCTATATACCCCCCCTAAACTTCGTTTGTGGGGGTATAATAACCCCAAAGACATGTGTGCAGTTACAATTGAATATCTGTAGTAGTTACAGAGATATATACTTGTTGCATATTCAGACCTTAACATGAATTTTCTCTTGCACGCAAACCTTAACCTGACTTTTAAGTACAAAACGGGGCATAATTCTGCTAAAATGCTGGTCACAGTTATGGGTCTTGGCCAGTGACCTTATAAAATAACCCTGAAGGCATGCGTGAAGTTTCAATTTAATATATGTATAGTAGACATGGACATAAGGAGTTGCTGCAGGCAAACTTAAACCTGATTTTCTAAGTACAAAAAGGGACATAATTCTACTAAATTGCAGGTCAGAGTTATGGGCCTTGGTCAGTGACCTCACATAATGACCCTGAAGACATGTGTGAAGTTTCAACTGAATATCTGTAGTAGTTACAGAGATATGGACTTGTTGCATGCAAACCTTAACCAGAGCATTACACTGACGAATGGGTAAGTAGTATAGCTCGAACTATTTTGTGAATAGTCGAGGTAAAAATGAATTTAAAAAAAAAACCTTGCATTTGGGTGAAGATTACCTTGCTTTTGGTTGTTTTTTCTTTGAGTATGTTGAAACATTAAGTCCATCTGGCTCCCATATCTCAAATTTCATTGGACGCTCCGATAAACATCGTATTTGATCACTTTCAGCGATTTTCTCAGTCATGCTTCGAGTTGTTTCCGACGCACTTCGATAACTATCGGACACACATTGCATACTCTCCATCTTCATTAATTCCTTATGAATTAAAGGATAGTTGGCAGGTGTGAAATTTCTTGGACTAACTTCCGGCTTTTCCACCTTGTTGCCCTTGGCTTCTAGCTCTAGAAGACGTTCGTGCTTTTTCGACAAATGATCAATCAACTCTTTCACAGTTGGAATGCGATTTGGTCGTCCTCTCCGCAACATTCGGATACGTACCCCTTGATCATTGTACAAACGTTCCAAGATACGGCTTCCACTAGGGATCTGAACACCAGATTTTTTGCGGGCAGTTAACTGAGGTGATGATTCACTGTCTATGGGTACCTCTCTGCAGTGACTCTGGGGATCCAAAGATGGATCCATTTGCTCAACAAGCTGAATCCGAAACATCTCATTCCCTTGTGAGGACGCACAATTTATGCTTACACCAGTTGTTTTTATGTACTGTAATAGTCCATGATCATAAAATGTACTTTTATAAACCTTCCTAGTTGTGCTTTAGAAAGCAAAAACATTCCATAAATCGAATTAAACTGTTTTTCATTTAAACCTTCAATAACTTCAAACAAGTATTTCACAAAATGACAACTACGTATCAAATGCTTTCGTGAAATCCAAATGTCCTGGGTTAATATTGATATGTCAGAAAGTCTGACACCTTTGACAATCTGTACAATTTTCCAACAACAAAATCGTATTACTTTGTACAATAAATTATTGGAAATTAATAATTACATTGAATGGCTCAATTGTGGTACAAAGTTAAAAGCCTCTAGTAAAGCTATTCAAAGAAGAGCAAGATCACTTTGTGAATAGCAACATAGCAAAATCAATCATAAGCATTCATCATGAATATTGAAAATGAAACCTGCATAAACGTCCTAGTAAACTGTTCAAACTCTTGAAAAGGGCATAAATGGATTCAAGAGCCATGGAATTATGTGTTTCACACAGAAAGCAAACACTTCAATCCTGAAATCAGTCAAATGCTTGAGAAGATGTCCCAATCATGCAGCTCTACCACAAGATGTATATAATCACACATCTTACCTGTATCATTTTCCTGACAAGAATAATTTACCATGAATCTTGAAACATTTTTATCCATATATTTATAAACTTTGCATATGCAATGAGTTTACATATTTCAATATTCCATGGGCTTTATTTACGTCATAAAAAGAATAATAGTCAAATGTTAAATTCTTCATTTTCAATTCACAAGTATGAAAGTTCAATAATTTCACATACCAGTACTTCCGTTTAATATTAATTAGAATCTAATATGTCCAAAATGTATCACACATTTCTCCTTCAAGAATTTCCAATATTCAAAAATTCAATTTTGTTTTTATCATATTCGGATTATTGATCAATTTAAAAAGCTTCGATCAGTTATTTACCAATCACAGCGTCAAGTCCTCAAGGGGATGAACAACATTAAGACACGGCTGAACTGTTTTTAAACCATACCCTAGTTTGTATAATCCCCAATTTGCTAACTTTCATATGATGGCTTTAGAGTAAATCAGGTATTATAATTAAATATCCTCTCCATACATATTCGCTAACAATCTCATCTCTTGCAGAAATCAAAGATACCTCAACCCAATACTCCATTACTAGCTGACTGCATCTACATATATCGATGACTACTGACACTGATATCATCATTATACAAATAAAACAGTCCTTAATTGTTTGTGACTGTCTATTCAATATCTTAGCATTTACATGTAAAAAATCAAAAGTCTTACGAGCGTCTATAATTTAATTCAAAGTCAAGACATTGATCAAACAAAGTAATTTAATTGGATCTTTCATCTTAACTACACCCACTTAAGATTGTTTGTATTGCATGTATGTCTATCATTCCTTAACTAACTTCCCCCCAAAACACTAAATTTAAATATAATCTCTTCTGTGAAATATATCCGGAAAAAAAGCATGCACGATACGGCTATCACCGCATGTGAATTGACCAGACAATTTAAAGTCATTCAATAGCTAATCCGAAAGTGAAGTTAATCCCACAATGCTGTACATGTACTGTACTGGCTTATCACCTTAATCGGCATTAAAATCTCAATAAGAAACTGTCTTGGGCACTTGCTGTAAATCATTTTATTGCACTTCTATAGATTATGCTATAGATTAGGAAATATTGGATTCAATGGGTTTATTACCTGAAATGCTTGGCCACAAATCAAAGCAATAAACATTTATTGTCTTTTATTTAACTTCGCTATTGACCAGTGGTTTTCCTCCAAGTTATTGCAATCTAAAGTGCAACCATTTGAAGAAAACATTTAAAACATGTTCATGTAAAGTATTACAAGCAAAGTATTAGAAGTTACTGATAAATAATATTTTTTTATTAATTGTTTTGCAAAACAACAGTGAATGTTAACCACAGTAATGCCATGCTTGAAAATCTCCAAGCCAATTGGTTTCATTATGTTTAGTTATTACAAATAACAATAGTAAAACAGAATGATATGGTTATCTTCAGGTTAAATACGAAGGAAATCTAAAAACCAATGACATAACTAACCATAGTCAACCACATTTGAAAAACCACAAGAATCAATAGGGATCTTCTACTGGTCATGACCAACAAACATGTACTACCAAGTTTGAAAAACCTAAACCTACAGGTTCTATAGTTTTTGCCAAAAAGATTTTACAACAGTTACAATTGGTCAGGTTGATTTCTGTCTCATGGATCCAATAATGGTTGGTCAGTTTGACCTCTGTCTCATGGATCCAATAATGGTTGGTCGGTTTGACCTCTGTCTCATGGATCCAATAATGGTTGGTCGGTTTGACCTGTCTCATGGATCCAATAATGGTTGGTCAGTTTGACCTCTGTCTCATGGATCCAATAATGGCTGGTCAGTTTGACCTCTGTCTCATGGATCCAATAATGGATAAGGATCCTCTACTAGTTAGGATCAACCTACCTACCAAGTTGAAGAATCTAGTCCTAAGGGTACTGTAGAAATTGTCTGGACAAGGTTTTACAATTACAGTTGAACACCGCTATTTCGAACACCGTTAATTCGAATTAATCGCTATTTCGAACTATTTTTTCGGTCCTGATTTTGTTCATTCTTTGTGTAACTAAATAACAATCATTAATTTGATGTTGCCTATTTTGAATTCATCTCTATTTTGAACTATAATTCCATTCCAAACTACATTTTTCACACGTTATCATCAGTGTTTATTTCGAAGTCGCACCTAAACCCAAGTTATCAAAAGTGTGATAACTTGGCAGTCGTCGCTCGGTTAAGTTTTTGCTCCTTCCATTGTTCTCGGGTTTACCAAGTGATGACTGACACGTGGGTACATAATCAGCATTAAGTGGATATACGGTAGAGTTATAATTGAGAGAAACAAACAATGCGGACAAATTTACAATATTTACAGTGTTATTTACGAACCTTAATTATACATGTCAGCATCGTATATACACATGGTGTTACTTAACCGAATGCGCAATTTCCACAAAATATTTACAGTAACATTTCTTCGTTCTATGGAAAACATCACCAAACTCCTCGCAGCATTTTTTTTTTATACTTCCCTATCGGTTAACAGTAACCCTGCCGGCACAAATACAATCCTTCCTGATCTGAAAGGATTACGTGTTTGTAACATTTCTTCATTCTATGGAAAACATCACCAAACTCCTCGCAGCGTTTTTTTTTTTTACTTCCCTATCGGTTAACAGTAACCCCTGCCGTCACAAATAAAATCCTTCCTGATCTGAAACGATTACATGTTTGTAACGTATACGTATTTAATGCAACGCAGTGCAATTTCTAACATAGTTGGACATTTTATATATATCGTTTGCGGTCAACAATGAAAAAGGGAAAATAAATTAACTAATTAAAACCATAATTAATATTATCGAAGATTTTAATCGATCACCATCACGTATAATCCTTTGGTTGGTTTTACCTTGAACTTTGACCCAAGGACCCCAAAATCAATAGGGATCCTCTACAAGTCATGACTTCCTACCTACCAATTAGTATGTAGGTTGGTAGTTTTAAGAACCTTAAGCCTAAGAGTTGCAAAGTTATTGCCCGGACAAGATTTTACAATTATTGGTTGTTGTTTTTTCAATCTTTTGGTCGTTTTGACCTTGACCTTTGACCCAAGGACCCCAAAATCAATAGGAATCCTCTACTAGTCATAATACAAACCTTGCTACCAAGTTTGAAGGACCTACTCTGTAGTCATTGCCCAGACAAGGTTCAGTCTACCAACGGATCAACTTTTTAAATACATAGATGCCCGCTTCTTCAAAGAGGGGCATAGTACTGGTAAACCCTTTGGCACACTGTCACGATTTTGACTACGATTGCCCACGATTTACACAATCTTGGTGAAGTGTGGTAAAGCGTGAACACATACGTACTGGCATCTGTGCGAATCTTAAAGAATCTTGGTGGATCCTTATCGATCGGGAAGCACTACGACAGTTTTGAACATGTTCAAAACATTTGTGGCTTATCGTAGCGCCGCCACAATTTTTCCAAAACGTAGGACAATCCAAGTGCCATCATATCTCAATCTGGCTTATTCTTACAGCCATCGTTGAGGCATTCGTGGCCTTTCGTGTTTAATCATGATTTATGGTACGGATTTCTACGCTTGCCCTAGGGTTCAGTTACGATTCCAGTAGGATCTTTAGTACAACTATCAGGACTTCTAACAAATATACACCATGAACCACGACAACGCGATTGGGTCATGTTGCCTGTACAGTTTATTTTGATGTAACTACGCACTCACTACGTTTGCCTACGTTGGTGACACGATTATGCATGAGGCATCTTGATGTCTAAATCGCTTTAAAGCGTACAGAAGCGTGCAAATTATTGGCTGCTCATAGGTTTATCGTGATGAATCTTTTTAAACCTTACTACAATCTTAGGCGAAACTTTAACAATCGTCTGTTACCAATTAGCGTATACCTGACGCTAGCGTGTTACAACCATATCTTGGTAAAACCATGGTGAAAAGGCTGCAAAAACCTACAAGTGTCGTTGATATTAGTAGTCTTGTCTAACAACAACCGTATACGTAGTTAGACACAATCGAGACACTGTGCATCCCGACTCATCACGATTAACATGTCAAGATCAATCGTGGGCTATCGTAGCCAAAATTGTGACAGTGTGACTGGGGCTTAAACATACTGATACTTTAAAATTCTAAGTTTTTCTTCAACCGAACATGACCTATTGTCAAGGTATAAATGCAAGGCATGTTTTTTTTTTGGACTGGCGTATTTGCCATTATCATTTTGGTATTTAATATCCCGTATGTTGGCTGAGAACCAATATAATAGTCTTATGTTCGTAGGAAGAACATTTGTAAGTAGTATAATTCCCAGAATCCCTTGCATGGATGTACATATGTCACTGTTATGACCATGTGACCAGTGTACTAATATTCAAGTTTCATTTCCAATTTCTGAGCACACGAAACAGTAAATTTATAGTTCAACAAAATGCTACAGCAATGATCAAAATCAGCTTTGGCACCGTAGCCTCAAGACATAATTTTATTCGAGCCAGCGGAATTTTGGCTAGCAAACCTTATTTTCTGTGCTTTTTGTAAACCTAGAAAAAAGACAGGCAAGTGTTAAAAGAACCTGTTCACAGAGTGGTAAAGTAACAAATTCCAATTTCAAATTTGTTGTTACCAATTCTGAAAAGAAAAGTACATTTTAAATAAAGAAGTGAAATAACACTCCTGGCCCAGAAATATAACGGAAATCATGTGTTTTTATCAGTAAACTTCATAGCAATTGAAATCAGTAAAAGTTTTAAGTGTTTGTAGAGCTTTTCATCAATATTTTGAAATCATGTGTATCATGTACATAGAGTTAAAATACTCCTAAATTCAAGCATTTCCTTTTAGGCAAGTGGTCAGTGTGATAGACTGTTCATATGGAGGATGTGGGTTCAAGTCCTAGTTAAACCATGCTTTCTTCTTTTTATGCTTTTCTTGATATTATCTTGGTTGGTTAGTCCAGATGCTTTAGTAGTTTTTGCAGTAAAGACTTTTTTTCAAACAATATGTGAATAAGTCCCTTTAAATGCAATGCAAAGCATACACGTTGAGTCCATTATTATGGCAAACAAAGAAAACTTCACACACCTATGCACACCAGAGACCCCATGCCTGTCATTGTACTCTAGATCTATTTCTGATCACCTGGAGGACAAGAGTGCTGCTCATTATGGCATATATTCGAGCATTCCATAAAAGTAAACAGAAATGAATTTTCTAGCAAATACCCCATTAATGACTATGTTTGAGGGTATCAAAGTTGATCAATAGCCACTGTTTGTCTGGCAGTGTGCACAAGTGGTACTTTCAGGTACAAGCGTTTGTTGGCTTGGAGAATTCCTGATAATGGTTTATAGGATATTCATAGTATTTTATAGCCTCCACAGTTGAGCCTTATTGCACTAACGAACAGGACAAGTAAACAAGTACATATGAGGCATGGGAAAACCGGGCTTAATGCACATGCATTAAGTGTCGTCCCAGATCAGCCTGTGCACATGCTACACATACTAATTGGCAATTTAACAACCATTGTCATTAAATGTTTCAGACAGTGATAGTGATTTTCACAGGTTTCTACCCAAATGTTAATTAATTTAATCTTGCCAAATATTCCCAGCCACAGTTTGCATGGAATTTTTTTTTACTGTACAATGTCTTCAATATAGTCAGTTTCGTGCCATAAATTAATGCCTCCAACAACAAACATAGATCATAAGGCAAGAGTTTTTTTATTTCTTGGTTCTCGGATCCGCCGACCCGATTTTTTCCAAAGAGCAAAAAAAATTAATAATTTGTATAATGTACCTGATATTGTAAAAATGACCTTGTGAAAGGGTTTCAATCTGTTAAACGGAATGCAAAAAAAAAAAAAACGCTGAAGAAATGACTAAATTTTATGTAACATGCATTGTGACTGTGTATCGCTGTTTGATTCATATGATCTGCTCTCTGTTATTTTATACATCATGCAGCAGAAGAAAATACTCAGTAAAAAGCAAATTAAGATCTTATAGTCATTGTATTAAATACACATTTATAATTTTATATCAATATTATAATTAACAAAGTTCATTGGTGTATATTGATTTATTAATAAGATATATTCAGTTAGTTTTCACTTTATAAAACATGCTATTATACATATAATGTGGCCACTGCCCAGCGTTATCTGACGTACTGTGTTTAAGTGTTAGCATATTTGATTTTTTATATGATAAAGGCTGCCTTTAAATGTTACTATTATTGGTATTAATGCCATGTTCATTGTAAGTAATAATGCATACAGATTTAAATATCACGTGCCCATTTCCATTTGTGAAATTCCAGTTATTAATTTACTTAATTCTGTATTGTTGTGTTTTTTTTGTTTTTTTTTTTCCTTCCTCCAACTGGACACTTTTCCAAATATGTCCGAGAACCAAAAAATAAAAAAAAATCTGGCCTAATAACAGATAACAACAGTAAAGCCAGATTATTTTTTTTTTTAGATTTACGGAATTTTTTCAAAACTGAGCACCAGGAGAAGGGATAAAAATAAAAATAAAATAGAAAAAAGTGAGCATCGGAAATAATAATAAAAATAAAATGATTAAAAGTAAAAAAAAATATTTTAATAAAACTGCACCTAAAAAACATTATTACAATAAAGGTGAATCTAGAATAGACCGATCCGGGATTTGTCATTAATAGTTTAAACTCCTCCCCAGCAATTGTAAAAGGATTAATTTCCATTCATCCAAAATCACAACATTACCACGCGCTCATTTGAATATCACAAACATTATGCATGTGTTCTTTTGTATGAAATAGTTCAACCGCTAAACACGTGATGTCCAAGTGCGATGATTTGATCATTGCATTTTAATTTAAATGTGATTGACATTTTTGGAAGCGTCTATTAGGAGTAAAGATATTTTTCCATATTGTTAGAGGGTTTTATTACTACTATTTGGATTTCCAAGTTATATCTCTTTTTTGAAAAAAAAAATCCCTTAAATTTTAAATTTAAAAAAAATCTGGCCTAAATCAATGTCGAATGCATATTCTGTATTGCATTCTAGAACATTTTTTGCATAATGTGCATGTAGTACAATGTTGTTGATTCACATCTTTTTTAAGCTGAAATAATAAGAAACAAGAGTGCCATTGTCACAAAGATACGCCCAGTCACAGAAGCTTTTTTGGGGGTTAAGATTCAACGACTAAAGAGAAACAATTCAAAAACAAATAAGGTAGAGTCATGGTATTTGTGCATCTAATTCATCTCCAAAGCCTCTCTCTAAGTGGTGAGTTGAGGTATCAAAACTTTTCCATATATATTCTTTTATCTATAATCAAGATGCCAAAATAAACAAGAAACGTGGAAATTCACCAAAAACAAAATTTTTCGAATGAAATGCATTAAAGTCAGCACAAAATTATTTTTTTTAGAAATGGTGACCTTGACCCTGACCCCACCCACCCCAAATGCAATCCCAAGTGAGGTCTAGATACAGAGGATACCTATTGTCTATGATCACGAGTGAAATAAAATACAATCTTACACCGAAATCAACAAATTTTCTTTTTATTTTATGCTATAAATAAAACTGCGCGAGATAAGCTTAAACATCATAAGTTAGTGTATTCTGACGTCATAAATGATTCCAAAACTGTCACTCGTTAGTATGGTGGGAAAAAAGTGCCATATTGTATGAGTTGTTGTCGCTAAATTATAATTTTGTTAAATTTTATCATGTGTTTTTTTGTAAACACATGCGTGTACATACTTTACATGTATATAAATTTGACAAGGGTTGTATGCCACTACTTGAAGATCAACGTTATTTATGGAAAAATAAAAAAAACATTTTTCAATATTTGACCTTTAACCTTAAATTGTGACCTTGACCTCGAACATAGGGACCTGGTTCTTGTGCACGACACTCCGCCTCACCATGCTTGTCACTTCTGCCAAGTTATTTGAAAATCCATCCATGCTTGACAAAAATATGCTCTGGACAATGTGGTAAGGATTGATTTCTTATATTTGACCTTTGACCTTGAATTGTGACCTTGACCTTGGGCCTAGGGACCTGGTTATTGCGCGCGACACTCTGTCTCATCATGCTTATCACTTCTGCCAAGTTATTTGAAAATCCATCCATGCTGGACAAAGTTATGCTCCAGACAAAGTGTTAAGGACTGAATTCCTATAGTTGACCTTTGACCTTGAATTGTGACCTTGACCTTGGACCTAGGGACCTGGTTCTTGCGCGCGAAACTCCGTCTCATTATGCTTATCACTTCAGCTAAATTATTTGAAAATCCATCCAGGCTGAACGAAGTTATGCTCTGGACAAAGATCTCCCGCCACCCGCCTGCCCGCCCGCTTGGGCGTTCCTATAATACGGCTGTTTTTCAAAAAAATAATAATATAGAAGAACACAGTTGTTTTTTTGTTTTTTTCAAATTTGGTAAGAACTGCACTAGAACAAAACATAAATTTGTGCCCATTTCGTACCCATGGAAAAATATGAAAATATAGATATTTTAAACACGAATACTTTACATTCGTTGCATGAAACAACATATACAATTATAAAGTTCATGATTAGAACGTATTGTGTATAAAATGTTTTAAATGAGTTGCGTATATAAACTAATTGGTTTCGCATTTCGGGCACCTGCTAAATCTTTTGTCCCATACTGCTTTCTGATATTATTTCATTATCATTTTTGTAAGACATGTAACTGTATGGTTTTAAGTATTCAATTTGTTTTTTCTTTATGTTTCTGATAGCAACTTTAAAATACACAGCGGCCGCGCAACTTAAAACTACACAGTGGCCGCCGCCGCCATTGCTGTTTTTATTGTCCCTAGCTAACAGGTATTCAAGTGTTTACAATAAAATATATGCGCAGAACGCCAGAAAATAACATCAATTGGTAAAGCAGGCACGATTTTCAATTTTATTTTTATTTGTGTTTTGCAATATTTAGGACCGACGCTCCTGTAAATAACAAATATAAAAACTCTGGCCCAACAACGCTTAGTGAATATTTTTTGCTTTTTTACAACTTTAGGGACTTGTTCACAGATTTTGGCATTTTTTGAAGTATGCCAATAAATATCTGAACTTGACAGATTTATGCATCGGATCTAAAAAGCTCAAGTATAATAACAAGAAAAGTATTATATGCATCGGAACTAAAAAGCACAAGTATAATA
This sequence comes from Congeria kusceri, assembly GCA_027627225.1. Lineage (NCBI taxonomy): Eukaryota > Metazoa > Mollusca > Bivalvia > Myida > Dreissenidae > Congeria > Congeria kusceri. The sequence goes on from CM051032.1 coordinate 63,350,473, forward strand.
ACAAGAAAAGTATTATATGCATCGGAACTAAAAAGCACAAGTATAATAACAAGAAAAGTATTATATGCATCGGAACTAAAAAGCTCAAGTATAATAACAAGAAAAGTATTATATGCATCAGAACTAAAAAGCACAAGTATAATAACAAGAAAAGTATTATATGCATCAGAACTAAAAAGCACAAGTATAATAACAAGAAAAGTATTATATGCATCAGAACTAAAAAGCACAAGTATAATAACAAGAAAAGTATTTAGCCAAAAAAATAAAAATGCAGAAACCCCATTAAAGCCGGATTTTTTATTTTGCCTATGGGGGTACATGTACAAGTCAATGTTGGTGAAGAATGATCTCAAATGTATGCAGTCAAGTTTCATCAAGATTTATCAAGGACTTTAGAAAAAATCACAGGAATACAAACTTTACAGCAAATTCTATTTTTAGCTCTAGTGGCCATTTTGTGCAGTGAGGCGGAACCATTTGAATAAGTTTGACAGAGGACCACTAAACAAACGTTGGTGTGAAATTATTTGAAAATCTAGCCATAGGTCTAAACGAAATTGGCATTTGGACATATTTATATTTTTAGCTCTGGTGGCCATCTTGTGCATTGAAGCGGAACCCTTTTCACAAGTTTGGTAGAGGACCATCCATGGAACATTTCTGTAAAGTTTCATGAAGATTGAGTAACAACTTTTGAAAATATGACAGGAAAACAAAACTTTAACGCAAATTCTATTTTTAGCTCTAGTGGCCATTTTGTGCAGTGAGGCGGAACCATTTGAATAATTTTGGTAGAGTGTAAAGTTTCATCAAGATTGATCAAGGACTTTAGAAAAGATGACAGGAATACACTGCAGATCCGTTATATCCTGTTTTGCGGGGTCCATGGATCGCGATCGCGATATAGCCGGATCGCGATATAACTTGTCGGGTCATTCATGTACATATAGATACACATGTACACTAGCCTTTTTTCTCGATCTCAAAACATAAACCTAATTAACTCACCTTTTTCATTGTTGTTAACATCCGCAATGTGTTATATCCATAAGTAAAATATTCCATTTGTATGTAACAAAATTTGATATTATTCAGTGTAATTAATTTCAAATTGTGTATAATAATTTCTAAATCCGAAACTCCTATCAGATTTATTGTTCCCATGACGTAAACACAAATTCTATTTACAATTAAACTGCACATGTATTTCATGTAAATCCTTTGTTCTGCTAGAAAAGCACACGAAAATTATACTGACATGTATAACGTCACGTCATCTGCATGGAAATCGTGGGTGTATTGATTGCCATATAAAAACTTTGTAGCCAGAGAACATTGGGATCTTTACTTTTGTAAAAAAAATCGTAGCGCATAGCAACAAAATTGGGCATCTATATTGCAAACAATGACCCAACCGACCGATTTTCGCTAATCTCTAAGCCGAAATTTTCGAACCCGGGACCTCCGTATTAAAAGGCTATTGCCTTAACCACTCTGCCATTCAGACTTCTATATTTCACCCTGTATTATTAACTTAATGTAAGTGTTCCACGGGAGGTCAACAGTTTCAACGAAAACAACAGAAACACTCCAAATTATTCCATCGCTAACGCTTTGTAATTTTATCAGTTTCAACTGATGATTACTCATAAACAAAACGGTTTTTACAGTATATTTCTAGGTCCGTAGTGATAATTTGCTCCATTGTATACACTGTTCTTTTATTCTTTATTTTTTTTTTTTCTTTTATCGGTGACAAAAAGTTGAAAAATTGTCAATTCATCAATCTGTGAACAGGTCCCTTTAAAATATTGCAGACGCAATCTTTCCGAATTTGACAGATTTTGAACAATCATATTTTCGTGATTTAAAATATTCAGACACTAAAAAAAATTCATTATTTTTAGTGTCCAATAATAAAGATAAACTACGGTACCTACACTTCTTCTAGGAAGTTGTTCACAAAGCTTAAATTTAGAGACAAATGTATTTTTTTTATGGATGACTTTAAGATATGACCATGAAAAAAAACTATTCATCTGACATCCGCCACTTGTTCTTGGTAGCCTTACTACCAGTCAGTCTGTTCAATAACATAAAACAATCATACTATAGCATCAACATAACATTGCTAGATTAGGCAAGGAAATAATGTCAAACAATCAAATTAGGACAACATCAAAGTACAACTATGCAAAACCATGTATGGATCTGTAAATAAAATATGTGTTTGCAAGCAACACTGTGAATAATTTAGTAACCACACAACATCCTATCTCTGACATGCACAACATGTTCAAGTCCTTCAACAACACACACTACAAATTGCGGAACATTTCTGTAATCTATTCAGGGTTAAAAATTGCCTATAAAACACTCTCATAAAGTTTGCAATTGACTGTTATGTCAACTCTCAAAATGACAAATTTATGTCGCAAAAACACATTTTTATATCAGGTAGAATAATAAATGTATAACCCCAAAATATAACAATACTATACCAGTGCTTTATTTTATTTTTGTGCAGACTGCACATGCTAATCCGGGACGACACTTTACGCACATGCATTAAGCCCGGTTTTCCCAAGACACGCCCCATTTGTTAACTTGGGCAATAAAATGCCTTTTTTTCACTCACAAAATTTTGCAAGCTTTAAATTTTCTTCAAAAATATGGAATCCTATTACACAAACAAAAACATCTACGAAACAAAAGTTTAAATAAACAAATAGATGATATTTATAAAGGTTCCCAATCGAATATGACTTTTTTTTCACAATTTACACAGTATTTCACAATTTGTGTTTATTCGATTTATATAATTAAATCAGACAGGAAGAAAGTTACTGGAAATACCAAAATGTCCACCAGGTTACTCTTCTTGGGATCTAATTCAATACATCGTAATTTTAGTAATAGTTCTTATGAACGTTTATGGTGTTTATTCGTTCGAAATCTGTTTCTTATTTACGAAAGGCATTGTTCAAAAGCACTTGGTACGATCGAATGGAATGCACTATAATGTACATGCTTGTTTACTCCACAGTCATCACCAGTTATCGCATACAGAAAATAGACGATAGCAATTTACCAAAATGTTAATAATTCACAGATTTCAATGCCTAGTTTTTGTATTTTGTTCGGTAACATGCCCATTAGAAACACTTCCTGGAAAATTTTATTTTTATTAACATATTTCTTGACTGCTCCTTTAAAACCCGGACGGGATCGTCAAATAATAGTTAATAAATTATTTTTTGTCATTAAATCAAATTCGTGGCAGGCCATAAAAAATCTTTGCGGCGCTGCCTGAGAAACAAATCATTATTTTTTTTTATCCTAATCATAATGGATTCTTCCTCCCAAATGTAGCGGAACATGACCCTCTACAAACAAGAGGGCCCTCAGGGCCCTAGGACGCTCACCTGAGACCTTGTAACCTACCGTAAATACTCAGTCATAGGTCTATCCGCTCATAAGTCGAGGGGTAAAAAAACGTAAGGAAATTGACAAATTTGTGTATGTGCACTCCATAAGTCGGGTCAGAAATTTATATTTTTTAGGCAACATGAAATTCGGCAGAAGCGAAAATATTTACTATACTATAGCCAACTGGTCAGACAATGAAAAGACGTAAGAATTTCTATTGAATGTTTATCACGCCCTCAATCTCATTTTAATCGGTAAAGTACATGTATGTTTTAACACCTTCTTTTAAATGGTTTTCCTCTGTAACCTCGGTGTTATAAACACCTGCATTCATAATGAATTACTACAAATTAATGCCAATGTGAGATGTGTAAAAGATAAAAGAAACACATGGTATTTGATGCTTGTTTAATCCCGATATCAATAAAGTAATGCAAATTAATATATACAACACTACACCATAAAACAAATACGGTAACGAAGCAGACAGCAAATTGTGTTCAATATAATTATACACAAACACAAAAATTATTAACTGCATTATGACACAGAAAACCTCAACCAAAACAAAACATATAATACATTATAATTTACATGTAATATTTTACATATATAACAATGTCAGTGTTTCCAGAACACACAAAAAAATTCAATCGCAACAATCAACAAAATCAACTCAAATTTACCTATAATACAATATTCTTGCTGCTTTGTAATGCAATTAAATTCCGTCGAAACTGGAGTCGCTGTCACTGTTGAACAAAGCAGCAACTTGCTCGTTGGTCAACTCATCACCATGCACATAGGAATCGTCATCGTTTGCATTTGCGTTTGCCAGGCATTTTTACAAATTTCACTTTGTCCTGTTTAATTTGTATCCAAGTTAAATATTCCAGAAATTACTGTGCACTTAAATCCACACTAGTAATATTCCACAAGCTATAATTAATACTCCAAAAGTACACTTTTAATTCCAATCAAACGATTTGGTCACAGTAATCCACTAAGTTACGTTTTAATTTGACTGTCAAAACAATTAAACACGTAGTAACAAATACGATTTTTATAGCAATGATTGACATAATCTAGAGGCGGTTAACTCCACCTTCGTGTTCTGAAAACGATCGAAAGGCGGAGCTAAAAACGTTCTGTTACATAATTAGACGATTGCCACTAGAGTAATAAACGCCCGATTGGTTTACCTTGTCATTGGATAATTGCTGTAGACAAAGGAAGCCAATTTAACCGACGCGTTAAGTGTTATTTATGGCTTGTAATTGACAGCACCTTCAAAGCAATCGGCTGCACTTTGATGACGTCAAACTGTTATTTCGAACAGGTTGGGTTTTTCGCGAGATGGGTTCTATTGCCTTTGTAATTGATTTCACAGTTTGAAACATAATTACTCGTAGCAAAATTCGGATATTAAATTAAAAAGGTAATGTTGCAACTGCGATTTTATTAATTTGTAAGCTTGTGTATAATTATTGAATAGAAGATCTTTTGTTTATTATGCTTAAAGACATTTTGACAACAACAACAACAAAACACGGTTGCAATTACCGCGATGGTCGATCTTTCTTGAAAAAATTGTATGAACCGCTTCATTGAGTCGATGCTATAATTTAAAACGATTTTTGAAAGCAAAAAATCTCGACTTATGAATGAGTATTTACAGTAATAGGAATTTGCATCCCCGAGGCGTGGCTTATTTTTATCCCAGGGGCATAATTTCAACAATCTTGAACAAACCTCTGGGCCTTGCGGTTTCAGGATGAGATTTTTCAAGTCATTTTGCTATTTAGGTCTATATAAACCATGTGACCCCTCAGGGTGTGGCCAGATTTGACCCCAGGGGCATAATTTGAACAATCTTTGGAGAGGACCACTATGCAATGTGACGTACCAAATACAGGAAAGCTGTGGGCCTTGCCGTTTCAGAGGAGGAGATTTTTAAAGTCATTTTTCTTTTAAAGTCTATATAAACCAGGGGCATAATTTGAACAATATTAAATTTTGTAGAGGACCACTATACGATGTCACATACCAAATATGAAGCCTCTAAGCCTTGCAGTTTCAGAGGAGAAGAATTTTAAAGTCATTTTGCTATTTAAGTCTATATAAACCACGTGACCCCTGGGGTGTGGTCATTTTTGACCCATGGGGCATAACTTGAACAATCTTTGTAGAGGACCACTATACGATGTTACATACCAAATAAGAAACCTCTGGGCCTTGTGGTTTCTGAGGAGAAGATTTTTAAAGTCATTTTGCTACTTAAGTCTATATAATTCATATGACCCCCGGGGCGTGGCCAGTTTTGACCCCAGGGGCATAAGTTGAACAATATTTGTAGTATTTGTAGAGGACCACTTTAGAAAGTTACAAACCAAATATGAAACCTCTGGGCCTTGCGGTTTCAGAGAAGATTTTTAAAGACATTTAGCTATTTAAGTTTTTACAAGAGGGCCACGATGGCCCTATGTCGCTCACCTGAGTTTAAGGATCATAATGGCTTGTAACACGAGGGCCAAATGGCACTAAACCACTTACATGGGTATAAAGATCTGGGCCTTGCAGTTTCAGGAGAAGAATTTTACAGCCTATATAAACCATGTGACCCATAGGGCATGGCCACTTTCTACCCCAGGGGCATAATTTGAACAATATTTGTAGTAGTGTACTATGTTTCAAGCCAAATATGAAACTGGGCCTTGCTGTTTCAGAGGAGAAGATCAAGCCCACTTTCCAAATCAGTCTTAAGAAACTACGTGACCCCGGGGTGTGCCTTTTTTTTACCCCAGGGGCATAATTTGAAAAACATTTGTAGAGGAACACTATACAATGTTACATACAAAATATGAAACCTCAGGGCCTTGCGGTTTCAGAGGAGAAGATTTTTAAAGTCTACTTGCCGTGTAAGTCTAAAGAAACTATGTGACCCCCAGGGCGTGGCCAGGTTTGACCCCAGGGTCATAATTTGAACAATCTTTGTAGAGAATCACTTTACAATGTTACATATAAAACATGAAACCTCCGGGCCTTGCGCTTTCAGAGAAGAAGATTTTTAGTCATTTGCTAATTAAGTCTATATAAACCATGTGACCCCCTGGGACATGGCCAGTTTTGAACCCAGGGGCATTATTTAAACAATCTTTGTAGAGGACAACTATACAATGCTACGTACCAAATATGAAACCTTTGGTCCTTGCAGTTTCAGAGGAGAAGATTTTTAAGTCATTTTGCTATTTAAGTCTATATAAACCGTGTGACCACTGGGGCGTGGCAAGTTTTCACCCCAAGGGCATCATTTGAACAATCTTTGGCGAGGACCACTATACAATGTTACACACGAAATACAAAACCTCTGGGCCTTGCAGTTTCTGAGGAGAAGATTTTTTAAGTCATTTTACTATTTAAGTCTGTATAAAAAATGTGACCCCTGGGGCGTGGCCAGTTTTGACTCCAGGGGAATCATTTAAACAATGTTTGTAAAGGACATCTATACAATGTTATATACTAAATATGAAACCTCTGGGCCTTGCATTTTCTGAGGAAAGACTTTTGAAGTCACTTTGCTATTTAAGTCTACATAAACCGTATGACCCTCAGGGCGTGGTCAGTTTTTACCCCAGGGGCATCATTTGAACAATCTTTGTTGAGGACCACTATACAATGTTACATACCAAATATGAAACCTCTGGGCCTTGCGGTTTTAGAGGAGAAGATTTTTAAAGTCATATTGCTATTTAAGTCTATATAAACCATGTGACCCCCCGGGGCATGGCCATTTTGATCCCATGAGCATGATTTGAACAAACTTTGTAGAGGACCACTATACAATGTTACATACCAAATAGGAAACCTCTGGGCCATGCGGTTTCAGAGGAGAAGATTTTTAAAGTCATTTTGCTATTTAAGTCTATATAAATCATGTGACCCCCAGTGCGTGGCCAATATTGACCCCAGAGCAATAATTTGAATAATCCTTGTAGAGGACCACTAGACGATGTCACATATCAAATATGAAAGCTCTGCGCCATGCAGTTTCAGAGATTTTTGTTTAGTTTTTATTTTTTAAATCAATTTTTAGCTCTGGTGACCTACATATTCAGCGGACCAAAAAGATCTGAACTTTGAAAGTGGGTCAACCACGCATCATTCCTGTGAAGTTTCATGAAAATCTGCCAAGCGGTTTAGGAGATGTTGATTGAATAATATGTTGATACATGACGGACGACGCACGACGGACGACGGACAAAAGGTGATCACAAAAGCTCAACATGAGCACGTTGTGCTCACGTGTGCTAAAAATCCGACTTCTTTGCAGCATAATTTCCTGATCAAACATGCAGATTGGATTTTCAGAATACAGAATAGATGAATATAATTGAACATGTAAGGCAATGAGGACTTTAATTGTTTCCTTGTTTTGTGAAAGTATGCCATATGCAGTTCTCAACAATTTTCCTCAAAACATTTCTATCGAACATTCATTCATATAAGAGATAATTAATACTATGTACACAGTAGAACCCATTTCTACCTGATTTACAATTTAACAATCATACAGAAATTCTAAGTAAAATAAACACTTTTTAGCCAGTAACCTTACCAAGGAAAGAAGGCTAATATCATTTCTAAAATTCAACAGAAATATGACAAAATGAAGTTCAACATTTAAAGAAGGGAGGCAACTTTGAGCATCTCAACATTCAACTGGAAAAAATATCTACAGTTAGTGCCCTTCAAAGTAGCAATTGAGAATAACTTAACTAACTGACCTTAATCATTATCCGGTTAGATTAAGTGGATAATTCAGTAATACAGTATTAATTCAGTAATGTAATCAATAATCACACAAAACAAACATAATCATGGTAAGAATAATGTTTATTGTGACTTCAGTATATTGTTCTACTCAAATTATGCTTGTAATATATAATTGCATTATAAAATAGTGCGTTAAAATGGTAGTTGTAGTAATTTCTTGTGTAATTATTTACAAATTTATATTAAAAACACTGGTTCGGTTAAAACAGAAATAAGTATTTATACATGTATTTCGTCACTACAAAGATATGTCTTTGGTTTATTCAACACAGTATCAATTGAAATCAAATTAATTTTTTTCAGAAAGTTCATTTAAACTGGCAATAACAATTTAACGCAACTGCAGTTTAATATGTTACAAAATCCTATAAAAAGTTGGTGCTTAGTCTAAACAATAACCATCAAAATGCAATGATTTACTGGTCATTAGGGACTGGGACTTTTACCTCATATTAAGAAAATTCAATGATTCACTGGTCATTAGGGACTGGGACTTTTACCTCATATGAAGAAAATTCAATGATTCACTGGTCATTAGGGACTGGAACTTTAGCTCATATGAAGAAAATTCAATGATTCACTGGTCATTAGGGACTGGGACTTTTACCTCATACAAAGAAAATTCAATGATTCACTGGTCATTAGGGACTGGGACGTTTACCTCATATTAAGAAAATTCAATGATTCACTGGTCATTAGGGACTGACACTTTTACCTCATATTAAGAAAATTCAATGATTCACTGGTCATTAGGGACTGGCACTGTTACCTCATATTAAGAAAATTCAATGATTCACTGGTCATTAGGGACTGGCACGTTTACCTCATATTAAGAAAATTCAATGATTCACTGGTCATTAGGGACTGGGACTTTTACCACATATTAAGCAAATTCATTGATTCACTGGTCATTAGGGACTGGGACTTTTACCTCATATTAAGAAATTCAATGAAATACTGGTCATTAGAGACTGGGACGTTTACCTCATATTAAGAAAATTCAATGATTCACTGGTCATTAGGGACTGATACTTTTACCTCATTTTAAGAAAATTCAATGATTCACTGGTCATTAGGGACTGACACTTTTACCTCATTTTAAGAAAATTCAATGATTCACTGGTCATTAGGGACTGACACTTTTACCTCATATTAAGAAAATTCAATGATTCACTGGTCATTAGGGACTGGGACTTTTACCTCATATTAAGAAAATTCAATGATTCACTGGTCATTAGGGACTGGCACTTTTACCTCATATTAAGAAAATTCAATGATTCACTGGTCATTAGGGACTGGCACGTTTACCTCATATTAAGAAAATTCAATGATTCACTGGTCATTAGGGACTGGCACTTTTACCTCATATTAAGAAAATTCAATGATTCACTGGTCATTAGGACTGGAACTTTTACCTCATATTAAGAAAATTCAATGATTCACTGGTCGTTAGGGACTGGCACTTTTACCTCATATGAAGAAAATTCAATGATTCACTGGTCGTTAGGGACTGGCACTTTTACCTCATATTAAGAAAATTCAATGATTCACTGGTCATTAGGGACTGGCACTTTTACCTCATATGAAGAAAATTCAATGATTCACTGGTCATTAGGGACTGCAACTTTTACCTCATATGAAGAAAATTCAATGATTCACTGGTCATTAGGGACTGGCACTTTTACCTCATACGAAGAAAATTCAATGATTCACTGGTCATTAGGGACTGGGACTTTTACCTCATACGAAGAAAATTCAATGATTCACTGGTTATTAGGGACTGGGACTTTTACCTCATATGAAGAAAATTCAATGATTCACTGGTCATTAGGGACTGGCACTTTTACCTCATATGAAGAAAATTCAATGATTCACTTGTCATTAGGGACTGGCACTTTTACCTCATATTAAGAAAATTCAATGATTCACTGGTCATTAGGGACTGGCACTTTTACCTCATATGAAGAAAATTCAATGATTCACTGGTCATTAGGGACTGGCACTTTTACCTCATATGAAGAAAATTCAATGATTCACTGGTCATTAGGGACTGGCACTTTTACCTCATACGAAGAAAATTCAATGATTCACTGGTCATTAGGGACTGGCACTTTTACCTCATATGAAGAAAATTCAATGATTCACTGGTCATTAGGGACTGGGACTTTTACCTCATATGAAGAAAATTCAATGATTCACTGGTCATTAGGGACTGGAACTTTCAATGATTCACTGGTCATTAGGGACTGGGATTTTCACCTAATATTAAGTGTCAGGTTTTGTTGACTAACTTGACTTATTGACAATGCTAAGAATTATTATCTGAACCCAAAACACTTAAGGTTTACAATGGACTTTAGTCCACTATAGCCAATAATATAATTCATGTAGTAAACAACCATAAATAACAACTGTCAACAAGCCCATATAAATAACTATTACAACCCCAATAAAATCAGACAGATTTTTATAAATTATCATACCTTACATAGAATAGCTATTAATTTATTCATTTGATAATGGTTGACACAATTCATTGAAAAGGAAATAAATTATTCTCAAGTTGGTCCATGAGAACAAAAGAAGAAAATCCCTCTGTTTTATAGCTACAACATTCCTGAACATCAAATTCCTTTTCCTGATAAACCCAGTTAAAAGAACAGATATAGACATTTATTTGCTCAGCACGGAAATCTCACCATTCTAAAAGCTTTTCAAACCATTTATCAACAAAACTCAACATTCAATTTCCATTAGCTGAAACACTGAAAGGTGCTAAATTAGTTAATTACAACTGAGCCATATGATAAAGTTTACTGTTGTTGGCCAACTATAAAAAAGGTAGCAGTTGGTGCTAGCTCATCTTAAAGTTGGCATACTGTGATCTCCGATTAATTATGGTTTTCATGAATTACCGAGAAATAGAAGACAGATATGTCAAAGTTGACAAGTGCTATGTAGAAAGGTTTCACCCCTCTGTTTTATGTAATGACATAAACTGCAAAAACGCCATTGTTTATGCGTGAAAACATGACAAGTCAATTTTAAATTGCCATACTGCAAAGCCTAAAACTTAAGACCAATTTGTAACATTTTCAACAAAAAACAGCAATAGCATCACACTTGTTATAACAAACTTTGAACAGAGGGGAGAAACATTTGTACTTTCCAGTGCATTCTATTTCAAAATATAAAAATCATAGTTAGTGGTATGTCAACGGCAGTTCGCAGTATGTCAACTTTGGAGTCGCAGTATGTCAACTTTGGAGTCGAAGCATGTCAACTTTGGAGTCGTAGTATGTCAACTTTGGAGTCGCAGTATGTCAACTTTGGGGTCGCAGTATGTCAACTTTGGAATGTGTGTGCATCGATTTCCATCCTTGTATAATCTTTTGTATGCAACACTGACCATGTTCTTCTTGGTTAAATTGTCTTATTAAATTAAGCGACCCATACACTTTCAATTTTATGGTCAATTTTTTATTAAGTAAAACTGACATTCATTTTGTGACACAAACTGTACAATTATTATACTCAATATTTTGATTCATTTGTGATTTGACCGCTGGTCTGTCAAGGATGGATCCTGTTGTGTTTTTATGTTTCTGTGCTTGGCATTGAAGGTTTAAACAAGAAAAAAAAAGCTACTGAATGAAGAATTGGCAGTTGAAATAAGGAAATGTTACATTGCTTCCATTGTTTGTAAAATCCAGTCAGACTTGCAAGCATTAAAAGGACCTGTTCACAGATTGGCAAATTGACAATTTTCTTTTTTTTTATCTCAAACAGAAAAATATATATGAGGAGAGACGTGTGAAAATCGACCTTAATGACAACGTCACATAACCGAGAAAAATGCGTTTGAAATGACGTCATGATTTTCTGCATGTAAACACGGAAGTCAAGTCGATCTTAGCTGTTTATTGCCAGATTTTGCTTGTTTGTTGCTTGAGAAGATGGACGACGAATTGGATGTGAGTAAATAAGATATATTTCTTCATTATTTATAACATTTGATACAAAGAAAATTGAAATAAGGTATTTATTTGCAAACGCAATGACAAATTGTCAATGACTGGTTTAGCTGATTCACATTGTTGCATGATTGTTGTATATGTATGTTAAATTTGTTCAGATAAAATTGATGTTTATGCTGAATTAATACTTAAATTACGAATGCTCATTTTTCCACATTTATCACATTTCTATCACGATTATCGATTCTTGTAAAGCAGATGAAAATCGTTCATTTAAATGTAAAAAAAAATACATAATTTACAGTATTAAGCATTTTCCCTATAAATCTTGCAAATTATTCAAACTAAATTGTTGTAATTCTAAGTTATTGGAAAAATAGTTGTCTGTTTTGCATTTTTTCGAGAATTTTACAGGTAGCAGACGACCGCTGTCGCATTTTACTTATCTGTTATTTAGGTTATACTTAAACCAGCCGTTAGTAAAGCGACGGGATGGTCGAGTGGGCTAGTGCGCTTTCACTTCTACAGTGGGGAACCCGGATCGATTCCCGGCTGACGTGACATTTTCACTTTTTTTTTAATTAATTCTTTTCTTAATTGCATTTTTTACTGTTTCAGGAACACATTTATTCTTAGGATCTCATTAAATCATTTTTTTTTCCAGGAACTTCAGGAATTCATTTATTCTTATGATCTCATTAATTCATTTTTTTCAGGAACTTGAGTCTATGATATCGGACCATTTTGGTAGAACGCCAAATAATTCACAAGAACTAACGACAGAATCGTGCACTAACATTGAAGAGGACTTGTCATCCATCAATATACATGAAGATGATGTTCTTTACGGAAGGGCGCGACGTTTCACAGAAGCATAACAGCCATCTTCAGGTGACAGCGATAGTAGCGACCCTGATGAGTTCAATGCGACGGAGGAGAAAAATGTCACGGCCAAGTTTATTGAAGGAGGTTGCAGGTGTAATCTGAACTGTAACACTTTATTTACACATGATCAAATTATGACACAACTATTTGAGGTGAAATGTATGTCAAAAGATGAGAAAGAACTCACCATCATGACACTTCTGTCTGGCCGAGATGACACCACTACGAAGCGAGGGAAGAAGCGACAGCGCGCACGTCAAAAGTTCAGCGTTCACGGCAAACCTGTGTGTAAGAAGGCCTTTCAAGTGCTCTACGACGTAACAAACCATAATATTAAGACAATCCGTAAGCACATGTCAATGCCTAGAATACACGGGAATGCCGGCCGACGTCCCAAACACTCTACAACGTTTGAGGATGTGATGCGTGTCGTTTCGTTCATAAGTAATTACTCCGATGAGCGCGGTCTTCCCCAGCAAGCCGCCCCACGCGGTATTGACGCAATACCTCCAGTTTTTCGGCCGTCGGACTGCACGAAGGTCGACATGCACAGTGCTTACAAGCAAGCCTGCACAGAACATGGGGTGCGCGGTCTGGGGTTGACAGCCTTCAAGGATATTTGGAGTGAATGTCTTCCACATATCCGGATCGCCACCCCCCGTGAGGATGTATGTGCGACGTGTGAGAAGTTGCGACGTCAAGTCAGCACCGCCATCAGTGAGGACGAAACATTGGAGGCATCGGAGTCACTCCGGAACCACATTATGCTAGCTCGACAGGTGCGTGTTTTGTGTAGGCTTTCAAAGTTTTTGCATCCACCAGGTATTATAACTTATATAATTGTAGCCGGATAATATAATGCATAGAATTGCCGTTTATACAATTCATGGTTAAATATTAATTATCAACATTAGTACACATTTTAAAATCATGGTATTTCTGTATATATTACAGGAACGCGAAGTATACAATCAGTGCGTTCAAAAGAGCATTGATACACGGGACAGTGATGCCCCATTTACTCAGAATGTCAGCCTCCCCCACTTCTCACGGCAGATGGGGCCATTGTATTTCCTAACTCTGAGGAAAATCCAGATATTCGGAGTTCGTCTTGATGGAAAGCCGCTACAATTAAATTTCCTGATAGATGAGGACCAGACGATCGGCCTCGATGGGAAGGAATCACACGGGCCGGATTCAGTTTTATCTATGCTGGATTGGACCCTCCAGAATCACATGACCGCCGGAATGCCATTGTCTATCCACGCAGATAATTGCCCTGGTACGACAATTTTACTTCTTTGGACGTTCGTTCATTTATATTTAATCACAAAGCGCCATTTCCTTTCTTTTCGTTTAGGTCAAAATAAGAACAAGTACACGACGGGTTATATGATGTGGCGTGTGATGATGGGATAAAACGCAAAGATCGAGGTCCAAATGCAAATACCTGGTATGGAAATAATACTGGTTATTGTTTGCACATGTACCATATTTTAAATTCATTCATTTTTCACTTTATAATGAATAAAAAGCAATAATTGCTTATATGTTTGTTACATTTATTTCATATAATGAATTAATTAATCAATGATGATTCGCAGGTCACGCGAGATGCTTGGTAGATTCCGGATTCGCCCACATTAAGATTAAGTACAGGAAACATGACCTGGAAACCCTGCCACAGCTTGCCGACTTAGTGAACAAGTCGTCGTCGACGAACAAAGCAGTCTACTTTCCGGAATGGACATGGCGTCACTGGAAACCTTTCCTCGAGCGTGTTTTCAAACCCGTTGTCGGAATAAGGTATAATGCCGCTGCATGATTCTAAAATCCACATGTATACATTTGTATAAATTGTAGGTCACAATTTTAAAGATATGCACTTGTTTTGAACTCGTTCAATAACATAATATTTCAGGAAGTTTCAGTACATCCGGATCAGAGTCCAGTACGCCCGGGATCGTCATCGCGAAGGAACACAATCTTGCGCCCGAGCTGCGGTTCAACATTCTCAGTGATCGTGGATACCAGTTTGAATCTAACGACCGGCCGCCAGTGTTACCTAGTGGTGGATTGTCGGAGGAGCGCCGACGATATTTCTCACGCAGCATCACTCCATTCGTCAGCGCTGATCACCAGGACTACTTTTCCTAATGTATTTCAATAATACAGTGGAAATAACATGTTTAGAATGTGTATCAGTGTGTTAATATCAAGACGACTGTCGATGCAGGTCATTTATAATTTATTGTTCATCGTCCTTACGTGATACGTATGACATTGAAGCATACAGTAACATCTTATATCGGTAATAATAAAGTTAAAAAAAAACATGCTTGGTTCAATACGTTGAAATTGTTTTTGACTTGTTCAATACGTTTAAGTTTTAATCTTTTTATTTATTTATTTTTTTATTCGTGAACCAAATAATGTTTGTCGTTGCTTGTCGTTTGGAAAAATACCGAAATGACTTTCTAATTTTGTTCAGAATGGGAAGTTTTATTATAAAATCTTTTTTTAACCATTAGTTATAAATAAAATCATTATGGACAATACACAATATAAGTATTTACAGATAATAATGATAAATAATTTTGTATTTACTGCATTAAATCATAACGTCGTGTTACGGATGTTTTTCACTCGAGCAAAACCGTGCGGTATTTTTTCGACGTCAAAGTCACTCAACGGCATTGCAGGTGACGTTATTTGAAAGATCATAACTTTTTTATTATTCGAGGTATTAACAAACAGTTTTCGCCATCGTATTCAGTACACGTTCTTCTATTAGAAAGACTCAAAAGCTGAAAATCGTTAATTTTGTCATTAAGGTCGATTTTCACCCGTCGCTCCTCATATATATTATAAACAAGCGAAATAACACCACTGGCAAAGAAATATATTGGAAATATAGTGTTGCTATGAAAAATCAACAATTGCAATGGATAAAATTATACATTTCTTTTTCTTTTTTTTATCTCAAAAAGAAAAATACACTATATATTATAAACAAGCGAAATAACACCACTGGTAAAGAAATATATTGGAAATATAGTGTTGTTATGAGAAATCATCAATTGAAATGGATAAAATTATAAAGCATTTGCAATGCGTTTAATTGACATTTTGGAAAACACATGTATCACATTGGCAGCATTAAAAATTCACTACCATGATTGCAAGTCAGAAAGGTCGAGTGGTTAGTGTGACAGATTTTTGATCCCTGTGGTCGTGGGTTCAATTCCCAGCGAAGGCAAATCTTTTAATTAATTTTTTTTCTTCAAATAATATTTATTGTTAGTAAGTCGAACAGCTTTAGTTTTTGCAGTTAAGACATGTTATGACGTTTTTTACAACTACGAAAAATCTGTGAACAAGTCCCTTTAACGTGTATTTTTAACGGCATATTTATCCATTTCAATTGATGCTTATCCATAAACAACACAGTCATTATTTCAAATAAATTTCTGCCAGCAGTGTTAGCGCAAAGTCGGGAAATTTCGACAGTCGTCTAATTCCGGCACTTTTTTCTTTTATCGTAAACATTTACTTCAATATTCCATTATGCGAGTGATTTCGTCACAAAATGATGACGTATGTTACTGTATGACGTCACAGTATCATCTTGGTTGATCAAGCGTCTCGCTGTTTACCAAAAAGGTGAGTCACTAAAGGTCACGTATATAAACTTTTCTCGACTAATCTCTTCATTATGCAATCGGATAACAAGGGTGAAGTTCAGTCGCAGTAACGTCCCTTTGAAATTTTTCGATACATTCGATATTTAAGCAACTTATTGAAATATGTTGTGTTTAGCATTCTTCATGCTCTATGTGTTCACATTTTCATGCATTTTAAAACCATGATTTATAGGTGTCGAAGTTACCCTATAAAATTTCGAAGTGTCGGGTGACTTCGACACTATCATTAGTTTTTATTAACTTTCGCACGATAAACATGAACGTGTAATTTAACGAAATTTATGTTGCAAATAGCTCCACATATCCATGCACTATCTAATTAAGCTAGTTTTTTTTCATTGTTCTATTTCAGCACGATGTCATGGCAACTATCAGCAAAATCGAAATATCGGCAATATTCACCTTCAAAATTAGAAGCAGCAATAAAACTAGTAGAAAATGGAATGCCAAAGAAAAAAGCTGCTGAAACCTTTGGTATACCGCGTACAACTTTGATAGATAAACTCTCTGGAAAGTCACCGCTAGGGTCCACTCCAGGCCGAGCAACCGTTCTTACCAGGGCTGAAGAGCAGGTGCTTGTAGATTATTGTAAGCATTGTGCGAGAACAGGGTACCCACTCAAGTCCCACGAACTGCTCGTAGAGGTGAAGAAAATCCTTGATCATGACGGCAGGGCTAATCCGTTCAAAAATAATCTTCCGGGCAAGGATTGGTTTAGCGCTTTTCGTAAACGACATCCCGACATCTCGGAGCGCACTGCCTCAACTCTTGGCCACCAGCGCGCACTTATTAACCAGGGCATGATAGACAAGTGGTTTGAGAATCTTAATACATTTCTTAAAGCGGAAGTGGATGATTGGGAAAATCTTCTTGGCGACCCAAGGAGGTTCTTCAACGCCGACGAAAGCGGGTTTCCGTTGTGCGTCAATACCGGCAGGGTACTTGCTGAAAAGGGAGTTCGCCATGTGTACCAGGTTACAACGAGTAACAAGCAACAAATGCCTGTGGCGACTATGTACCGCCGTTGATTGTCTACCCTGGTGAGCGCTACAGGGACACGGGCATTGATGAGTTTCCTTCGGCGATTTATGGCCTGTCCGGAAATGGTTGGATGGACAGTCCGCTGTTTGTGGCATTTTTAACCCATCTGAATGAGTTTATACATCAAAGGCAGATAACCAGGCCTGTCATTCTCTTCGTAGATGGACACTCTACACATATGAGCCTCGATGCGGCGCAGTATTGCCATGACAACCAAATCATCCTCTACTGTCTTCTTGAAAACGCCACTCACGTGCTACAACCTTGCGATGTTGGCTTCTTCGGGCCATTGAAATCGGCATGGAAACGTCAGGTGAAATATTGGCTTACAGAACATTTAGGCCAAAGTTTCACTTAAAGGCAATTTCCAGGAGTTTTCCGAAAATGCTGGGAAGATGTCACAAAGATTGAGAACGCCATCCATGGGATCCAACGTTGCGGACTGTTCCCACTAAATCCTGACAAAGTTGATAAGTCAAAGCTGCATCCATCAGAGATACACAGTGCAGACGTCTTACCGTCCACCAGTGCGTTGCCGTCTCCGACCGGAAATGAAGAGATGCGTACAACTCCATCGGTTACTATTGTGCAAACAGACAGAGAAAGTCGAGTTTCTGAGTCATTCTCACTGCTAAGGTTCCTGAAATACAGGTGAAACCATCGGCTAAAAGGCTTCGCAATAAGCTTCCAAAAGCACTTTCAGGTACTGCCGCATTGAAGATGTTAAAAGACCGTGAGCAAGGTAAAATCGCCGAAGAAGAAGCCAAGAAGAAACGTAAAGAAGAGCGAGAGCAACAGGAAAAGGAGAAAACAGAGGAACTGGAGAGAAAACGTAAGGTTCGTGAAGAGGAGAAGAAGAAGAAACAGGAGGCTAAACGTCTCAAATAGTTAACGAATTCACAGAAGAAGAGACGCGCTAACTCATCATCCTCTTCTGACTCGGACAAAGACGTCACTTTCGCTGACAGCGATGATGACGTCATGGAGGAGAAGCAGTGCCCAGGTTGCGGGACCGATGACGGTGATCGGAATGAGTGGGTGGCCTGCACCAAATGCCCAAGGAAATGGCATATCACATGCACCGGGGACGCTATTCTATTCGAAATCCCGTTTGAGCAAATTGAAAATTACCCTTTCATTTGTGAAAGTTGCATGTAATTTACATGGTTGGGGTGTTATTACAAAATGGTTATACGCTACCTTTAACTGTGTGTCTGCATTTGACTTAATGCCGTACATCCGTGTGCATGTTCTGTTTGTAAGTTCAAATGCAACGTATACTTCTTATTCGGCATTTAAGCAAATAAAAACCACGTTCGCATGACAAATTAATACAAACACAATCTTACTTGTTATTTATTCATAACGATAAGTGTTCATCATGTTACAAATACATGTAAGCGAGATTACCAAATTTTTTACCTATTTTAAGAAGTTAATTAAAATATCATTGCTGTTTAACGTTAGAATTATACATATAGACCGCTATTCATCAATGCAGTAAGAATATTATCTCACACGTATTTAGATTTGCGTTTAAAACTTATTTTCTATAGGCAGAAATCAAGTGTCGAAATTAGCCGCGTAGTGCCGAAATTACCCTCCTTAGTGCATAGTGTTATCTGACCTGATCTCCTACTATACGGTAGTGTTTTATAACGTAACTCCACACGGAATACTTCTTTTATCATGGTTGATCTGTCTTGGGTAAAGCGATGCGGGCAATTTCGACATACAGTTTAGTAATGAGCTAACGAAGCTTAAAGTGTCGAAATTACTCGACTTTGCTCTATTTCACTTCTTTGTATAAATTAAAAGTTTTCTTTTTGGATTCTGTGTCAAATGTTTGAAAACTGTCAATTTGCCAATCTGTGAAAAAACTTTTCTTACATGATGTTATTTACTACAAAATGGTTTGAACATCTAATCAAGTACCATCTGAGCCAGTATTTGGTCAAATACAACCGATTTGCTGAATACAAATACAATGCCTAGTGTTCAGCTCTACATCAAAACCTGTACTTCAAACAGATGAATATCAGTTACATATTAATTTCCAAATGCAATATTGAAACAGTGCTGTATTTAACACAAATGCACTTGATCGCTCTCCATTTAATACAGTCAATCTTATAATTTCGAGAGATTTACATTAAAAATTAGACCACAGTTTTAATTTAAGTGAATGAGGATTTACACTAAATGTTTTTACGAACATTTCTCTGAAGTGAGTTTGCAAATTTTTAACTGATCAAGATTTTGATGGAAAGCTCTGTCTTATAAAGGCATTCTGAGAGAGCCCCTGGGTTAAACCTTGTACATGCAAACGCTAAGAAACACTGGGAATTCTCCCACAAACAATTTCAAACCTGTACACTGGGTAAAACCATAATTATATTGGTGGCATGTTTATATATCAAAGCCCTTGTTAAACATGTCCACTTGGTAAAACCACATTCTTGTAAAACATCTCTTCCTCGAAGTCTATGTTGAACTTTTTGACAGGGAAAACCTTGTATGTACTCCTGGCATGTTTGTATCTCATACAGAAAATGCTGGGTTAACTCATAAACTGGTGGCATGTTTGTTTATAAATCAGAGGCAATGTTGAGTCTGCCCAGTGGGTAAAACTAAGTACCTGTTGGAAATCTGCAGGCTCTCAAGATGCATCATTGTCTAATTTTGGCTAATGCCAAAGAATATGTATATTTGAGAACGGTTCATTAAACATTGACAATAATTGTGAAAATCATTATGAAAATTGTGCAAAACCTACCAAACACATACAACCTAGATTTAACATTCTCTTTATAACTTTGAAGTAGGGAATTTCTCACACCTTTCTACCATTTCTTACTTGTAATTTAAGAGCTTTACATTATATTTCCATATGTTTAACTTAAAAATATGCCCTTCAAATTATTTATAGATTCCACATAATTACGCAGAGTTACATGTGCATTTGTTTGTATCGAAATGTGCTCAATACAGTGTGATGCATCGAATTATCAATATTCAAATCTTGAAGGGTTGTAACCAAAGTATTTTCTGATGACAATTTAAACAAGATTCTGTGTTTGATAAACACACATGCCCCCAGTTGGTGCTGGATAGCCCATTTCTTAGTCCAAATTAGGCCAAGGTCAAGGTCAAAGTGAGATTGGGTGATATGGGTGGAATTGGAACGGTCATAAGGCATAAAAAAAAAAAATGTTTGTTTCAGGTAACATGCCCAAAAAAATTATGGTAGGTAGGTCAGGATTTTTTTTTTTTTTTTTTTTTTTTGGTAAATGGTAAACTTGAAGATTCCAAAACTGAATAAATATTCAAAACGTATCAGTAATATCCTAAGACATTGTTTATAAGTGGATACTATCAAAACAAAACACTTATTTATCCAAAAACACATTTAATTATTGAAAAAGGTAAATAAACCAAAAATCAATCTGACAAACCCAATAAAATGTTCTAGGGTCGGGGCATTTTTTTAGGGTAGGTCGGGTAACCTGAAACAAACATATTTTTTTTTTACGCCTAAGTAACAACTGTGTAAATATCCAAGTGTTGTAGTAAGCGGTGTTGGTGCTAGACGAAACGGTAAAATCTAGTTAACAAAGAAATGGCACTTTTGATTTATAAGTCCAAATAAGGTCAAGGTCAAGGTTAAAGTCAGGTTGGGTGATACGGGTGGATTGGGGATGGTCATAAGCAACAACTGTGTAAGTATCCAAGTGTTATAGCAAGCAGTGTTGGTGCTAGACGAAATGGTAAAATCTAGTTAACCAAGAAACAGCCCATTTGAATTACTCTTAGTGCAAATTAGGTCAAGGTCAAACTGAGGTTGGGTGATATGGGTGGATAGGGAATGGCCATAAGCAACAACTGTGTAAGCATCTAAGTGTTGTAGTAAGCGGTGTTGGTGCTAGACGAAACGGTAAAATCTAACTAACCTTATCACGGACGGAAGGACGGATGGACGAATGGATGAACGGAAGGATGGACAGGACAATCACTATATGCCTCCCACATCAAGATGCTGGGGGCATAAAAAGTTTGTGGCACTGTTTTTAATTTCTTGCTAATTAAACAAAATATATGTGTATATTTAATATTTTGTTGTTTCAACATTTACTCGATCAATACAATTATTACAGAACATAAGTCAATATGAAAATAAACTGAATTGCAATATGTGCCACACAGCATTACAAAAACATTAAGACGGTTATCCACCAGAGCACTGAGACCTTAAAGGGACTATGTCATCGAAAAGGGCCTCAAGGGGGCAATCTCTTTAAAAAATCTGAAATTTCGATATATTAATACTGGCATATAATAATGGTTAAAACAGGGTATATATAATGGGAAAAGAGTGTACGCATTCTGAGATAAAAATCAATTTATAATAAAGGTTTCATTTTTTTACACACGATTACTTACCAAGCATTATAGCGCAGTTGGTTAAAGCGCTGTCTACTGTTATTTCTTCGTATGTCGTGAGTTCGATGCCCACTCGGGGTTTTAATTTGTTCAGACTTTTTTTGCTAATTAGTTTTTATCAAATATCTTATTGTGTATTTTTTTTTTTTTTTTTTTTTTAATGCGCATGTCTAAATCTAGCGCATTACTATCATATAAAATAATTTATAGTGTAATAGGAAGCCAATTTTTCGTTGACATGGTCCCTTTAACGTTGTTACCAATCAGTATTGGTAAAACATGAAGTCTTCAGCGAAAATTACATTGCTGAACATTGTCAAGATATTATTGCATACGTTTGGTCAAAATTGGTTGAGAGCTACAGTCTATATTAGCAATAAAAAAATAGTAAACTGTAAAAGGACTGGTTTGATTTTACCCATTTTCATATGTCCAAGATATAATAATAGCCATCCACAGTCTCTGTAAGTCTGGTTATTGATAGGCTTAAATTAACCCTCTATATTAAGGCCCTGTCATACTGTAGCGTATTTTAGCTACGAGTTCTGCCGAGTTGTAACTCGCCACAACTTGCCTGTTGTCGTGTAGATTTTATACACATGTTGTTCAATGTCACGGTTATGTCTTATGTCACCAAAACTTGCATAGCGGTGGCGAGAATTTTAAACCGTTTAAAATTCTTGCCACTTCTTGGCGACTTTTTTTCTCGTGAACGTGTCAAAGACATGTCGAAGGAACCTTGCGCACTCTCAAACACATTCTGTATACATGTCTTACCTCATCGTAACGTATTATCGTATTACAACATAACACGAGTTTTCTGCGAGTATAGAGGACATCTACTCCTGCACATGTCCTCACAAGTGGTACATACTTGCCCACACTCGTACATTCTCGAAGACATGTCTTCGATTTTCAAATTGATATCATACGCTTATCGTAATAATATGTTGAAGATAACTCAAACAAATGTCGTCTTGAAACAGTTCAGTGACCAACTCGTCCACTTTACGCAGAGTTATAGCTTGCCAGAACTCGTACAAAACTCGAAGCTCAAATTCGCTACAGTGTGACAGGGCATTTATACACATGACAACTTGTAGACTGTGAGACATGCTTTGTGCTCAAGTGACCAAAAGCCGGTCACTTTGCACCTTTTGTTGATTGAGACTGTCCAAACTGGACCAGTCACAATTTTAATCACCCCATTGTGCCCTATTCAGTTTCTGCACTGAATAAAAGTAATCTTGTACATATTATAAGAAAAAATTATCCAATTCTTTCTTTGTTGTTGTTGTTTTTTGTTTTTCACAAAATTATCTTTATTCAATATTTACCAAAGCTGAATTATATTTTTTATTTATTTTATATAATTTTTATAAAAAAAAACAACAAGATATGTTCCAGATTAAGCTGAAAGAAATATAAAGATTGCTTAAATCACACTTAATCTTGCATTACATAAAAAACCCATCAAACATGTGAAAATTGATCCCTTGGCAAGCAATGACTTAAGTAAGACTTGTAAAAACAAAGATTAAGTTTTCAATGAAATAAATTCAATTGAAATACTCTGTTGACATAGCATGTAAAACAGCTTTTGTATTGAAAACATATCTGGCAGATGGAATTAAAAAGCACACAAGCTGTTTACCTACCAAGGTGCAATATGTCAAAATCAACAATTGGTCCATTTTTTTCTTAAAGCAAATATTACAATTAGGCCACAGGGCAAGATGAAAGATATAGCTGTTTTTTTTTTCAGTTACTAAAATAATTTAAAACAAACAAGAGCTGTTGGTAAGACATGTATGCCCATTCTAGGTTAAAAGCAATCTTTATATTTAAAATATCAAGTTTGCTGAAGAACGGATGAAAACTGCTGGGCACAGAGAGCGGAAATGGTTAAAACGGCTAATTTTAGATAAATCAAACTTTGGCCATAACTTCTCTTTTCCTGGGTGATTTCGTTGACTTTCAAACTTATTTTGCCCACAACGATTTTCAATCAAGTTTGGTAAAGATCTGATAAAAACTGTTGTATTTAGACATTGGAAACAGCTAAAAAGGCCAATTCAAGGCCCATTCTCCACAATTTCTGGGGCAATTAGGCTGACCGATATCCGCAAACCAATATACCCTGTCATCTTTGATGGGGGGCATAATTATATATGCTGAAGAAAATAAACCAAAGGTCACTTTTTATACTACCGGTAAATAGTTTTATTATGGTAAAGTCCACAGATTCTTCTTATTTTACCACATATCGAAAATAAGATATTGTTTTTAACATATTTAAAATTTTCAGTTAAGCATAACTTATAGATTTTCCTTAGTATTGGTAGCTTTATGGATATGGACGCTAATCTAAATACATAAATCTGTAGCATTTATAGTGTTTCCTTAGTGCCAGTTGCTTCATTGATATCGACCCTCGTTTTAAAATTATTAAGTTGTACTTACTTGTTATATTCCTCCCTATGTATGATGTGATGCTTGACATTCTGAAAGGCCACATATTCCTGGTCCAGATTCTGTTCCTTGTGCAATTTGCTGAGATAGCCTTGGCCTTTAGTGTAAAAGTCTTCATTATACTCCACCTTCACCATTCCTGGGTTTTGAGAGTAATGAGTTTCGCTAATCTTGCTTCTATGTTTTGGGTGCAATAGATCTTCTCTCAGTTTGGCTTCTTCTAATTCATGCCTATGTTTTAAATGTTCCCAGTCATGGTCATGTTTCATGTGCTCTAATTTATTCGCATGACTTAAATGTTCTATCGAATTGCCATGCCCATGACTATATTCAAACTGGCTGCTATGTTTTTCATGTTCTACTTCAGTCCTATGCCCAATGTCTGAGCAATGCTTATTTGAATGGTCAACATCAACACTTGTTTTCTGTCTCAGAAGATTGCGAGCATTGTTCATTTGAACCATATGCACAGTCTGGGCAGATTTTAGTTCCCTGCGATCCTGACCATTTGACAATACGTTCTGATTTGTGGTTTGGCCCGTCTGGCCATGGCGGGCGCTTGCGCGGCTTGACAACCCATGTGTAAAATTAGACCCTGTAGCAGGGGCCCCAAGGCGGTTGTTGTCCGGTGCCGTGGGGGGCGGGTGGTAGGGATAGTCTGCATACATCCTCCCTACCCCCATGCCTTTCAGGCGATGACTGTCGATACTCACAGCTATTTGATCTGAAGTGATAACAAAACAATGTTGTAAAATAGTGATTATTTTGGGGTAAGGAAGATCATTTAAAACTGATTATTGTCAAGAATAATATCGGATCCCATGACTAAGAAATTTCGCAATTTTACAACAGAGTCAGTCTCAACTATGGCCAATAATGGCTAAAAATTAATAATGACCAATGAAATTCAATATTGATATGTTACAAACATTTTTATAGGTCTGTACCATAATTACCCTAGGTATTGGGACACTTAAAAATAATTAAAAAAATTCATGTCCCAATATTAAGGGACATACAAAAATAATTCTCCAAACTGTGTCCCAAACTTTAGGGCAATATATGATACAATCTGCATATATCTATATCTTGAACCAATTAATTATTGTTATTTCTTTGGGATAATAATCGCTTACTAAAATATATTAAATATTTAATTATAAATAATTAGAAGGAATATTTTTAGGTGACTGATGTTTATAAGATCAATTATTTCTTACTGTGGACTTAATGGTAATTAACTGAGTAGCTTAACAGAGAAGACCATAATTATGCTTCAGTAGAGTACACAGTTTGCACCACGTGTCAACTACATGCAAACATACCCCTGGTTGAGTACATTATGGTGTATAGATAAGCAAATGCAATATACCATGTAACAAGTCGCTATGAAACCAGCGTAGTGGCAGGGTATGAAATGTTTATACAGTAACAACATTAGGTTTTATTTAGGTATCCCAATATTTAGGGACACAAAATAATTCAACTTTCAAATTTGTTCCAATATTAAGGGGCGTGCAAAATAATTATTTTTCCAAAAATTAGGGGTGTCCCAATATTTAGGGTGTCCCAATACTTAGGGTTATTAAGGTATTTATAGAATGCTATGATAACGTAAAGATTGAGATACTTCGTGGTCATTCATAAGACCTGATTTAGAACAAAGCAAAATGTACATTTAATACTTATTTATTTGAATATCTTGTTAACAATAATACAAATAATAAGATTATATAACTGCTATTTTAATACATCTAAACGTACATCTGAAAATGTTCAGTTTATAATTATGTTCAATATACCAAACAAGCCCATTGGTAAAACCATTTATACTTATTTATGGGGAGTATTTGTTTTTAAACCTCTCTTTGCATAATTATATGTTAGTGACAGATTGGTAAATAAAAAAAAGCATTATCTACATATATATGAATAGCTGAAAAGAAGGAATTTATAGTCTTAATGTGCAGTTTCCCCACCGACATTTCTTATCCAGTAAAAATACCTATTTAAAGGTTTCACATGTTCATTTTGTTATAAACAACAGGAGTTTGTTTTTTTTTGTTTGGATTTTTCGCCGTATTCAATGTATTTCAGTCATATAACGGCGGTCAGTTAACCTACTCACACTTTTGCTGGGTTAGCTGGTTTACCAGTACTAAATGCACATACTTGTGCCAGTAACTGACAACTGCCCTACTTGAATCAGAGGTAGGGGGAGAATGGCAGTAGAAATAATTTCATGACCAATCCCCACACAAGTTATGTAGCCGGGATGGGATTCGAACTCATGATCCCCAGATTGACAGTCCAGCGCTCTACCAACTGAGCTAGCCGGGCCCTGCTAAAAAAAGATGCTTTGTTATAATTTATTTTTGAGGAATAATCTGTAATTACCCCATTTTCAAGGGAATATTTCTTATAAACCCATCTTCGAAATATAAAATTTGTTTTTATTCCTTCTATTTCGTAGCACAAAGACTTCAATTTTGTGCAGTCTACAGTTTTTACTGGAAGATGAACAAGGTAAACACCTAGAAAAAGATGGATCTTTATGTCAAAAATTATAACACACAAGTCAACGATCAGACATAAAAAAAAGCATCTACATCACATTTAGAAACAAAAATATTCTGGTAACCTATGGTGAATTCGGCAATGGCCAATAAACAACGATAATGCAAAAATTATTTCGATTCTAACATGATCTGACATATAAATTTTTGCAATTGTAATTGGAACTACTTTTTACTATGCTCTGCTCAGTATTGGAACTTATGACAGGAATATAATAAATCATTGTTCTTTAAAGACAAAATCCATGCAGATTAAAATTGTGAACACTTCTTGAGGAATATTTAATGACACTAATGCATAAAAATATACAAATTTTAACCAATGAATATTCAAATCAATGAAAAAAGTAATGATTTTCAAGTTTTTCAATCAAATGCCCCTAAAATATGCACTTAATAGGCTATCAACATAATATGGTATTATAACATAATTTTACTGGTGAAACTTGTAGATTAAATCCGCATTTTTTCTTCTCTGGCATAGAACCAGAATGATAATTTGTTCCTATGAAAATTGAAAAGATATCTGAAAAGAACAAACAACTGCATAAGAACACCAGTAATAGTCATTATAAAAATGATGGATTACAACCTGACAGCAGGTATAAGGTTGATAAGATTAAACTATTAAAATTGTATTTTCTATACCGAAGTGGCGCGGAGAGGGGGGGGGAGAAATAAAGGATTATTGAACCTAAATCTTTCAGCAAGCTAAAGGAATGAAAGTGTCTGAGTGAGTGAACATTCCAATAGATGCCTGGTTTCTTCTATGTTGCAGAAGGTCACAATTATCAAACAAGAGGACCATAAGGCCCTAGATTGCTCATCTGAGGGGTTAAACAAGTTTCATGTTGATTAGGAAACACAAATAATTTGCCCTGGTGACCTAGTTTTTTTTCCCACATCACCCAGTTTCAAACTTGAAGGAGATATCATAAGAACAAATGTTTTGGTAAAGTTTCATGTTGATTGGGCAAAAAATGTGGTCTCTAGAGTGTTCACAAGCTTTTTCTTTAATTTGACCTAGTGACCTAGTTTTTGACATCACATGACCAAATTTTAAAATCGTCTCAGATATTACTGGAACAAAGGTTCTGGGCAAGTTTCATGAAGATTGAGCGCTAAATGTGGTCTATAGTGTTCACAATGTAAATGAGGATGACGAACGAATAACAACGAACGACGGACGGCCAGCAAAAACGGCTATCACAAAAGCTCAATATGAGGATGCTGTGCTCAGGTGAGCTACAAAGTAGACCAATATAAATCAATGACCATAATTCCAGTATTACTTTAAGGAAATAAAAATGTCTTTGATAGCATTCCATTACGATACATCATTGGTTAGAGATTGTGATAATCACATAGCTGCAATAGTATTGAAATGTGTAAAACCAAAAGCAATTTGTAATTTTAGGTAAAAAGTATTTTGCCACTGAATGCTAATTTTCTTCTGTTTTTCATAAAGACAGACATTTTTTATAATAAAGATAGTTTTATTTATTGTTCAAATGCCACAATTCTAACACACATATAATGATTCATTCATTCACTGGTAACATTCTCAAATAACGTTTTTGTCTTAAAAATGGCCATCGAAAATGCTACATCCAATTTTCATAGTCCTGTTGCCGGCTTTGAAATCATCAACCGAAGGTGCTATAATTTATCTGAAAAGTGACAAAAGCTGAAAGCTTACTTCTTCTTTCAAGAACTTTCCTTTCAGTGGCGCTCCGTAGGGCCTTTGTAACCAATGAGACGCGACTAAGTCTCGCAGGAGCTGTCAACAACACTTTACCTTTGTCATTCATGCCAAAGCTTCTAATAGCTCTAGGCACATTATATTTCATGTACACCTGAGGAAGGGTGTTGCTTATACACTCTCGTTTGGCGAGAATTCTGTTTCTTAAACACTGCAAATGGTCACACATGGTTGTTCAAATGTATCTAAAACACAGGACATGAGAAAGCCATGTGCTCATCAGTAGATATTTGAAGTCATAGGCATCATGCTTGTCATTCATTTTAAAATTGCACGCTTATTCATGAAAATGATAAACAATTATTCCTGTTTGTTACGCACAGTTTAAAATTCTTGTAATCATATTAACTATTACATGTTTAATTAACAGTCAAATGATGCACAATTTATATTCCAGTGTATGGCATTTTTATTTTGAAAGATCTATACACAAAAACAATTTTCTCCAAAACCAAAAAGAAATCTGCACAGTTACACTTGGTTATATTCTCATGAATAAATGACTAACTCCAAATGCAACAGTCATCCAAGGAAGTCTCCTTGGGCTATTTCTTTATGTTCACTTTTGTGTCTGAAGAAATTATATCAATAATGAAGTATATATTTGATTAAGTCTTTCAATGATTTCAGAAAAATTAAGCACACTTGAAAACGTTGATTGAAAAGTTCAAAACTCCTTTTACAGCAGTGGTCAATCTCTATTGACAGTGAGTGTTACTTATTTCAATCACTACATTATGATTTAAGGCCTTTCATTTTCACATATGCTCATCTGTGTTCACGATTCAATTGCAATTGATTTTTGATACACTCACAATAAAAGATGTCCATAATATTTGGCACGATCTTTGCTTAAAGACATTTAACAATCACCACACCGAGTTGCAGACAAAACAACGATACTGTCATCAGCCGTACAAAGTAATTATAACAAATATTGATATGGCTTTAGATAATACATATCGATAACATTTTTTCAAAACAAACATGAATTATTGAGACTTTGATAGCTATGGTACATTTAGAGTAACAATAGCTATTATGTAAAATATAAAATACGTAACAAGCTCAAAAGGATAGGTTTTGAAACAGGAGAAGAAATGCAGAATGCATTCTTTAAACTTCATGTCCATCAAATCCACCCCACCCCACTTTGTTGGTACTTCCTTACCTTCTTCTGTATGTAAACAAAGAAAACTGTTAAACAAGAATTTGATATGCGTATGTTTCACAAATCACAAAATATCACATAATTGTTAATAAACAAGTTGAAATTTAACAGATAGTTATATTGATTTAAATACAATGTCAAGTTGCTTCTTTAAAAGATACATGGATTGTCAAGTTGGAAATGCAAAATGTTTACGATTCAAATTCTTACAAAACTGTGTCATTTCTCATGTTTAAAATAATCATTGTGAAGAACACAATTCATTTGCATCACAAAACAATATCATAATCTGAGTGATTTTCTATAAGCTAATCCGATTAGCACAATTCTTTCACAGAGGGATTTTCTAAAAACTAATAACCTTCTGGCACGGAATTGGGCAGTAAACTATATATGAAGCGTATATGGGAAAACCAGGCTTAACGCACGTGCGCACAGGCTTATCCATGACAACATTTTCTGCTGTTATGGTATTTTCTGTTTCGAGGTAGTCTCTTCTACACATAATAAATCAACAGTTGGCGGAAAGGGTCGTCCAGGATCAGACTGTGTGGACTGGAGGACACTTTACTCACATGCATTAAGCCTAGTTTTCTCATGACACACCTCATATCTTTTCTGAAAAGAAATCTAAATAATTGTACAGGTACTTATTTTCATCTAAAATTTATGTGAAATTAAAATATATAACACTAGTTTGCACAAACAAATGTAAAGGGGTACATTTCAACAAATATTAAACCATAATGGTACATTATGAACTACAGACAAATAAATGACTAATCTTTAGTTCAGAATGGCTTTTTGTTTTATTGTTTATACAAATCATGCTCCATTTAAAAGAGACTGAATTTGTAGCATTATTATGTCTGCAATACTGTCTACACCGTTTATGGCTTTAAATGTGTTTGATTAGCACTTTATATTTGCAAAGAGTGAGTCAATAATTTAAATACTGCTGTATAAATATGAAAGAAATACAAAATGTGCTCATTTTCAGACATACTTCACATTTTGCAATTAAACTCGTTACCCTAGGTAAGCAAATCACATTGCGCATTAATACAATTTCAGCAATTTTATGATAATCACAAAGAATTTAAAAAGAATAACAAGCATCCATTGGTCTTCTAAATGAGACACACTAAAGTCTGAAATCTCTCATAATGGCTAACTAAAAAGTCTGAAATCTCTCATAATATCTAACTAGAAAGTCTGAAATCTCTCATAATATCTCACTAAAAAGGAGAGGATTGAGAATAAAAAACCAACACTACTAAATGAAGTGCTTCTGTCTTCTTGCTTATCCACATGTATTGCTTGGGACCAAATGTTTAATAATTTATTATACAAGATCCTTTTCCTGCAACTTTCAGTCAATTAGAAAGGCATTAAAAATAAACATTATTACAAAATGTGTTAACAAAAATCGTTAACAATTTACCACTCTGTAAAATAATACAGAAACAAATTAATGTGTTAAGGTGTTAAATAGATGAAACAAGTATCAAATTATAATGTAGTTCTAACAATGTTAAACATAATGTTTCTTCAAGTACAAAAATTAAATCACTGTCTTTCATGTTATTGATTCTATTATCTCAAAGCAAATGTTTTATTAACACAATTATTGTGTACATATTTATTAAATATATTAAATTTAAACATTATTAGTCAAGTATTTTGAATTATAGTAAGCCAAAATACTGTGGAATCACTTAAATTCACGTGGTACAAATTTCGTGCACTTACTATCGCGGACATATTCGCACGGTCTTAAATTCACGCAAACAAATAACGTCTGCAGTATACCAGCAGTGCTTTTTTTCGGGCCGATTTGGGGCCGAAATTCGGCCCCATTCCCCTGCTTAAAAAGTATACATTTTTCCTATATATTTACCTTAAAATTCCCCTCAGAATGTAAGCTTTATTTTGATGAGATTAGAGCTTTCCAATGATATTTCGTAGAAAATTTGCATTCATAACTAAGTTAATCTTTTTCCTAGAATAATACTAATTTCTGATTCAGAAAAAAAAGAAAGTATAAATGTTTCAAAACAGTTAGTCCAAACAAATACATGATTTACAGTGGTCGAAATTAGCACAAGCCTGTAAGCCCTGCATAACGTAAATTTTGAACTGGGCTTGCTCAGATTTTCAGTTTTATATGGACGGACTTGTAACATTTTCTTGCTCTCAAGTAATAATATGAGAGTTCAGGCTTGCCAGGGCTTTTTTTTGGTCAATTTTATAGCCGTTATTGGGTCATATTCCAATGGCAATAAGTATCTTTTTTTCCCAAATCCAGTTCCAAAATTCCCAATTGATGGTTTGACTTTCAGATGTTTGGAAATAAGGGGTGTTCAGCGTAGAAATAAAGACTGTTGAATTTGTAATAATCATTTTCTTATTTGTTTTTGTTCAGAACATTATATTTTAAAATCATAAAATTCCCAATTTCATGGGTATAGGTCATCTTCCCAAAATGGTGACAAAAAGCCCAGCTTGCTTGGCTAAACTGCTAATTTCGATGACTGGTATTACAACAAACACTAATGACAACAGAAAAGTTAACTCTGTTTATTCCGACACCATAAACACTGTCTACATGTAGGACAAAAACCTTTATCTTTCTTTTTTTGTTCTTTCTTTTCTTTGGCCCTGCACTCAAGCCTTGCTGACAACTTCAAGGGGTATTCCGGGACATCTGTGGACAATACACGCTGAGATGAGATTGCTGAAACTTGGCATTAAATTCTCATGATCATGATCATAACGATTTGGTTTAGTATTGGAAAATGTACCGTAATTAGAATCATGCATATTTTTTTTAAAAATAATCACATGTAATTAAGTTTGGTATCATTTTTCTCTACATATCTGATTTATGAAAATGGATTCTTGATCCAATAAGTTTACTATTATTGCTTACATGGGTTGATAAAATCCAAACAGTGCTCTAGATGAATTTTGGTTCATTAATTTTACGCATTTATAGAACTTTTTTTTCTACATATTGAGTTTATTTCAGAAGTTTGGCAAATTGCATTATTTTTTACTGACAGCTCTTCCAAATCTGTGAAAATATTTATTTATTTATTATGTTCTTTTGAGATCCATCAAAACCTGATACTGTGTGGCTCATTAGCATAATGTACTTATTAAACTATACGTTTCGTGCTTCAATGATAAGCTTTCCATTCGATAGTAAACATATGATAATAATTTCACTGTTAATTTAGAACCATGTATTTCTGTATTCAAATTGAACATCTGATTATAATAAGATCTATTGTCTGTTACTGGATTACTAGCAAATAAATCTGTGAAAATTGTATTATTAAGAGTGATAAACAAAAAATATGTAAGTTAGATACATTTTCATAAATTTAATATATAACTACATGAAAATAACAATAATGGACTTAACGTTGATAGCTTTCTTAAATGTATTGATTGTCATAATGACTACCATTAACAACTAAAATTAAAACAAGTACTTTCAAATCTTTTGTTTGCTTCTGTTTGGATTTTTCGCCGTATTTAACAGTATTTCAGTTATATCATGGTGGTCAGTTAATCTACGCACACTTTTCCTGGGCAAGCTTAGCCAATCTTATCTGGTTACCAGCAGAGCTCCAGATAATTTTTTAAGTCAAGGGGTATTTCACTCATGAAATTTTGAATTGATTAGTAAAATACAAACACCAAGATTTTTCAGGAGTATTTCAAATCACCCTTTTGACAATAGTTGCAATTACATCTGCACATGACCTACAGGCTTCAGTGCTCAGCTTATTTTGGCTTTCAGGGGAAGGTTATGGGTCCTTTTATTGTTTACAAAATTTGTGTTTGTTTATACACTAACAGCAAACTTATTTCAAAACAAAAGATTTACTGCGAGATTACTGTCCAATGACGTAATTTTTCAAGGTGGCTGCATGGTGTATTAAAAAACATAACTAATTTCATAACAAATAATTAACTTTAAACAAAAAATTCAGTTGTTATTTTTGTTAAAAATTTGCAAATGTTTTGTTAGTTACTTTTGCTTTAAATATTTGTTTAAAGGTTAGGTACCACGAGAACACAGATGAACAGGCCAAGTCCACAGCTAGTCTGAAACTATGACCAAGTTACTCCTAAGAATAACCCAGCATATCACATGTGGAAAAATGCACCAAAGTCCCTGTAAATACTTACTTTTCCTGAACAAATATTTTTTCCTCCTCTACACTGACTCAGCCACTGTTCTTTTTGGCTCAAGCTGGTGACTGGTGTGCAAACTGTTTATCATTATGGATGCAATATCCTTGACAAATTCAGAAATTAATGAATGCGTGAACATTCACTAGACATTAAAAAATGTGATAATAATTGTTTATATGTTGATTGCCTTAACAAATGCATATCTCAAAATGCAAAGATATATAAAGCAATACTATATCATGGAGTATCCATATTCCGATGACATAAGAAACTGATCAATTCAAAGATATTCAGCGAACTTTAAACTATCAAAATATCTACTAATATTGAAAAAATAATCATTTATCTATCAACTACAACAAACTATTTGCACTTTTGTCATATAAACATGACCAACAAATGGAAAATACATTTGCCAGCACTATAAATCCACCATCTTGAATTTGTCGGATTGTAATAATCACTGTTTTGTGTGATTGTATTTAATATTGTTAACAGACAGACGTATGAACAACACAGACCCGAAGGTTGGTTATACTGTTTATTTACTGTCCGTAGCATTCAGCATCACAACACTCTCTCTAATACCAAGATACATTCAGTTATAAACCACGCATGCAGAGGTAATATGATACTACAGAGGTGTACTTGCTTACTACACCGATGACACAATGTTACAACATGAAATATACTTGTTTTGCTTTGTTTTTCAACATAACTTCATCTTTATGTTATCCATTCATCTATTGTCAACATTGTAGACAAATTTATCTAGAGGTTTCTTATGTACTTTTTCAGAATCTTTTACACAATAGTAGACACCGTGCGAAAAATAACAGAAAGTGTGGTTGTTTTATTTATTTCATGAAAAATGACTCTGAATAAATATTGTTTATTTTTTCTCTGTCTTGCATGTTTTAAATTCAATTCCAACAAAATAAATAAATAATCCTACCCTTAAGTGCACTGATTATTTAAAACAATGGATCATCAAATATGGACCCACTCGGAATTAGGGCCTTTTACGATGCGTGATATAGCATTGGATTTTGGAATATGGACCACATCGGAATTTGGACCTTTGATATATTTTGTATGAAAACTGTCCTTCTAACAATTCTTTGCGAACACAAAACTAGCAGGAAAAACCAACCTTCTTTACTTGACACACGCTAACCAATACAAATCATATATGCATCTGATAAAAATTCGAAAACTTTCAAATTTATTGCGTCTGCTTTCTTTTCAAATAACACCGTGACAATATTACAAAGGGGCATAACTTTTCAAAATTTAGTTTAGGTTACACGTCACTTACATTTACGTCGTTATTTTACGACAGTCTGTGATAGGCCTATCGACAACTTACGATTGCTGTGGCATTATGAGCCATATAAATGTAAACTAACATAAAACTATACAATGGGTTGAATTAACTCAATTGTACCTTAATAGATCTAATTGCATGAAGAAATTATTGTCAAACTGCAGTCAAAATGCACCAGTTTTACAAAATCATGCAATACCCATCTTGCAGACGGACACGCCCAGCAAACAACAATGCTGTGCAAAGTTACAAATCGTGCAGTGCATGGAGACATGTTGTCGCGACAGAAACTCATGCGCACTTTAGCAATATACTAGCCTAACACATAAACGTTGAAACATTAAAGTTCATTTTCATTAAACACTATTCAGTTATCAGACATAAGCCTTCGAAGTGTATAATACGTTCATTGACTTGATTGTGTTCTGGCTTACTTGATTTACCCATCAATGTTGATTTTGGCTTTATATTATCAAGCGTTACAAATTCGCATATACTTACCTTTTTGTTCTTAAGCCTTAATTCAACATAATGAACGTTTACATATTGATCTG
This sequence comes from Congeria kusceri, assembly GCA_027627225.1. Classification (NCBI taxonomy): domain Eukaryota; kingdom Metazoa; phylum Mollusca; class Bivalvia; order Myida; family Dreissenidae; genus Congeria; species Congeria kusceri. Next base: position 63,386,856 of record CM051032.1, read on the forward strand.
GTATTATTTTGCTTAATTATTATTATTATTCAATGCCGACGAACGCGAGGCGAATATTTCAGAACTGCTATTTTGTGCAGTAATTATAGTCTTTGGAATTAGCCACAAACCAATGTATCAAAGCTCAAGTGTACATGCACTATTAAAACCACTACGCGGTTATATAAACGCCGATATGATCACAAGTAACCATTATTGACGTTACACCGAAAAACACAAAGTGGCTATTATTATTCATTTAATAAGTAAGCTTTTTGCATTTGTTCAGCCTTAAAAACAAGAAACAGTGTTACAAACACGACTGCTCGTTGATGATGAAGTATAAGCAGTGATTGTGATTTACGAAGATGAGTCAGATTATAGTAGAAGCTAATGCACCGTAATTAATTGACGATTTCTGCCGTTGACTAGAGAGTCATGATATGTTCAGCTATAGTAGGGATTACGTTTTTCAAATGATCGAGTTGCTGGAGTGGCTACATACAGAAAATATATGGATTTCTCCGAGCATTAATATTAACTAATTGCAAAAACGCATCGTTGCATTCACCCGTGAAAATTTCGTTCCAATATTTATTGTATATAAATATTATATATTCCGTCCTATTGGTTATCGTGCCGTTACTGTCTATGACAGCTCTCGGTCAGTTTCCGCACGTGCTCTAGGTGTCGCTGACAAAATTGTATAATTTCTCAGTCAGACAGATAGTATTACTACGGTACTTATTAATTATCATGTATACTTACTGTTTACTCGTATTTTCTCCTCACTTTTCGAGCGTCCGTATCCGGACTGTGGCGTATTTAGTCGACGAATTCGGTACATCAACGGACTAGGCGGAGTTTTCGGTACATCGTATTGCACGGAGACCACGGGCACGTTATTTGCACGTGAAAACTGACGCGTGTCCCCTCTCTCGACAAACACTTGACGTTTGCGGGGTAAACACGTTAGATCCGTCATGGAGCGTTTCATGAACATTGGGCGAAAAAAATTACTCCTTGCATGTGCTTGATTTTGTAACATACATTTATCCATCGGTAATGTTATCCCTTCCATATTTCGTATTTAATTCGATTTCTTTTAGGTGTTTATATAATCCTATCGGCCACCACTCACCACCGGGTTTATTTCATGTCGTGTAAAATATAAGCTCACCGCCAGTTCAATGATATCAGAAATGTATATCGACTTACCCATTTTATTGTACTTAATTATTGCACGACCTATGACAAGTCTAACAGACATGCTTATTAATACGTCTGTAAATATGTTCGCATCTTGCAACGTGATAAGAACCGTTGGTAATCGATACTATTTTTCAAGTCTATAACGTTAAATTATTTGGAAGAGTTATACATCTTCTATTATCAATTATATATAACTGTGTTAATATCTTGTTTCGATATGTTTGCCCATCTATGTAAAATATAAATAGGTTTTTTATGAGGTAACTGGCATCTGCTGTGAAACATGTCTGCAAATGATGATTTTAAACATGTACAATGTATGTCATTAGATCGATACATTCACCAAATCAATTGTTATAACCATGCTGTGAATATGAAACGAATGCGAACGTATCCACAATGTACATTGCATATTATGTATGACATATCATACAATATTATACATAGCAAAGTCAGCAGTATCGGTGTTATTAATCCAGCAAGCCAGTTCATATAAGTTATCATTAAGAGAATACTTTGATCGTAGTTGTTCAAGCTTCTGTGCAACCTATAGTCCCTAGCTTGTTAAAACCATGCATCTGTCTCCAGAAAGACTCGAGCGTCCATGTGTCTATTTAGTTACGGTACTTGTCCCTCGCGAAAACGCATAATATATGAGGCCTCACATATGAACTGAGCTGACTGTTAAGCAAATACGCACAGACTCGAGTCATGCCACAAACGTTTTTGTACTAGTACGGTATATTGCACGAATTATAGACATTTAACCGTGATGAACACCACCCGGACGTATAATGCAAAGAATTAGGGTCGGACTTTTACTTTAGTTTTTATACCATATCGGGTCACGCAAAGAAAGTGCACCACAGTTTGAGACTCAGAGTAATCAACATTCTATGATGAAAATGCACGGTTAGGAAAGAGCATACCCCGGTAAACGAATACTAGAGTAATTGACTGACTGAACTCTGTCAGTCAAAGGGAGACAACTCGTACTTGCATGTGCGCAACAGGAGGGCCTGCCAAACAGGGTCACTTTGCGATAGTTGTTGCCAAGAGAAAGCCATTAACTACTTAGTAACCCAATGTCTAACTCATTATTTTCAATTACTTGGTGACGGGGCATAATAGTTTGGATGTTGCCAACGGTTCCAGGAGCAAACCCAATTGTCCGCAATGGCGATCGCTTACCAACTAACTTGAATACGCAGGTAATAATTTCGAACCCAGGCCACACATGTGAGAACCGAATAAAACTGCAAAATGATAGCCACGAGCGACGGAGAGGCAGTAGTGGGGTGTATTTCGTGGTTTGTGAGGTCCTTTCGCGCCGAAGCGGCATTGTTTGTAGACGCTGGTAGTGTCTCATCTCTCCTACCAGATGTGCTGTTTGAGACACCTTGAAAACTGAGACAAAATTTGGAACATAGTTCCATTTTCCAACAACTTATATTGTACTTAAATATTTAATGATTGTTAAATGTTGGTGTTCTCGCGCTCTGGGAGGCGGAGGAAGAAGGACGTAGTACCCCTAGAAAACCAACCGATCCACTACGACGTGACCATTAATTACGCAAACACATGCATCGGAACCTTAAATTGAACACCAACCGCCTATGCATCTCCATTTCAGTTAGGCCCATGAAACAAAAATGCACGGACCACGGATTTTAATATACTTAGTTAAATTAATGTGTTTCAATTTCACGGAAATAATGCACCTATCAATATTTTTCCCCAGGGGCGGGGGGGGGGGGGGTCGGCGGGCAAACCCAGGAGAATCAGACTTATTGTACTTTGGGGGGTCTAACTCCCCACCCTAGAGCCAAGCATTTTTGTCTAAATCCCCTCAATGGGGGATGCTTAATTGGTGTATCAAATGGTCCGGGGGCCAATATAACCAGGATCTAAAATCCGAACAAAGTCTATTTCCCGGGACCCGGAATCATTCGGCGTGTAATTCCCGCCCATCGGGAATTGCTTTCAGTCTAAAGTCCCATAAATGCGCGCCGCTCCCCCCCCCCCCCCCCCTCCCGGGGGAAAATATTGATAGGTGCCTAAAGCCAAGACTCAATACGTCCAGAACTGGTGGAGAATAGAAACACATCCCCCAAATTAGATGTGTACAAACGAATAAAGTCACCGTATGAACATGACTCTTTACACATAACTTTACGCGCAGTTGCGCATATGCTTTCCGGAACCCTTTATAACAACTGATTTAATTTTAGAGAAATGGCAGATATCATGGCAGAACAAGAAAGCAATGGTCATCTCCAGCTAGTCCGCAACACAGGTGAAACTGAATGAATTACATTGAAAAGGTACAATTTAATTGATGCATTAATTTTTTTCCAAATATAACTGTTTATTTACGGGCATAGATAAAATAATAGCACATTCATGTAGTAAATACATGCACAAATTAACCAAAATATATGCATAGAACAAGAAATTATATAAGACATTTACGTTCATGTAATAAATACATTCATATAGCACGCAAAGTATTATGTATAGAACATGAAATCCTGACATTTACAATATATTAATGATTGCAATTAATTTTTTAGGATACATAAAATGAAAACTATGGCAGGGTACTTTTATTTGCATCGAGAAATCTTGTGTGTGGAACCACATACCTATATTTGCAATATATGGTGGAAAATAATGTGTACAAATAGTTTGAGGTGTCACATTAAATTAGAACAAAAACAAGCAATATAAAAATATAGCACAGAATGCAAGACATTTTTGTGAATTGTAAAACAACATAAGTGGTTACTTCATTAGTTACAAATATAAAATTGTAATTAAGAACGTAATTTATCGAGTACTAATTAAGTTGTGTACTGGGTTGTCTCCCCTAGAAAACGTGACCTTTGACATCTCCATACAAAATGTCACGTGCTATTTTAAAGCCAATCAGAATTGTTTGCAATTGCCGCCATCTTAGTTGTCGAAACTGCATGTGGGAAAGAATATTACATTATTAAGAATTAAATAATAATTATTACAAGTCACTAATCGACAGTTCGCTCGTTTCATCAGTAGAGAAGTGGGAAAATGGATAGACCAAGTTCCCACTCTCAAAAGGTTCCGTACGCACGGAAAGATGGCCGGAAGGTTAGCTATGAAAGTGATGAGAATTCGACGTTTAAACTATTTTAAATCACAAACCCATACCCTGTATGATTTTTACATAAGTGATTGTAGCTCTCGTTTAATTTCACCACAACACTCTCAATTGTCATGAATAAATTATCATTGTTATCATTCATTTATATTCGTACACTAATCGAAGAAGGTCTTCAATAAAACACAAAATCTTCAACCTTCTAAAGATTTGTGTGTTATGCTGTTAAGCTAGCCTGCCAAACCTTAATTTGGATTAAATCAATCATTTTTGAAATAGATCTTTGAATGATCATTTAACAACCATTCTGTTATTTCAGTCGCTGTTCTCGAAGATGAAAGAATCTGTGCGAGATGTGCTGTCACCATCTTGGTTGACTGGTCTAGTGTCTACTGTAAAAAAAGAATCGCCACCTAAAACTACAATAGAAACAAGTCAGAAGGTATTATTATAACCAATCATAAATCAAATTAGTAATATCAGCACTCATAGCATTTAATTTAGTTCTCATTGAGTGTTTTGACAGATAATAATTAAATACTTGATCACTTGAGTCTCGTTAAATTGCAATATTTCATTTACCTATCATGTTTTATTAAGGAAGTAAGTAATGCTGAATATGTTTCCTTATCACATATTTATTTGTAAACTTGTGTATTTTCACAGTTTACTACAAGTGACAGTAGTTCCATGTCAGTACCACAGAACACACCTATGGCATCTGTGTTCCTTGGACAGACAATGCTAAATGGTCAACCGAGAACTCTGGATTTTACTAATGAGAGAGGCGCCCCTTTCCCATTCTCTCAGGCAAATGTACCACTGCCACTGTCTGAGTTTACATCTGCACAATTGCCACTAAATCGTTTTACTGAGAAAACAGACAGTGTCATGGCTCAAGGTAAGTATTTTAAGAAGAAATAGTTAAAGTGTGAATGTTGTCAATAGCTGTGAATAAAAAAATTAAATGTGTAGGGCAACACATAAATGTTTTTAATTGGCAAATTGGCCACATTTAGCATAAAAATTTAACATTTGCACAGACCACTTGAAATCTATAAGTTGGCCGTCGAAGTAAATTTGTAATTGATACAGCAAATTAAAAACTTGGCTTTCAATTTTAGTTAAATCCATATACTATAATTATTTGGTTAAAACATGGAACTCAACTGATACATGAAGTAATACAGCACATATTTCAGCACCATAAGTTGTGCTAGCATAAAATATTAGCTTTTTATAAAATATATTTGAGGTGTGTTATATATTTTGTCAGACTTCCAGCGTTCTGGCGAGGCCGCGAAATTGAGGTTTTATCGCTTATTTTTCACGAATGTCGCCATAAAATTGGTCTAGTAGCGATTTTTGTCAGATACAAAATTTCATGGGATGAATCGTAAAAAATGCGAAACAATTTGGGGACGAATATAAAATCTCTTGAAGTGTACCGAGTACGAATCAAACATCGATTGAGGTCTGCTTTCTGATTGGTTTAATTAAAGATGGCGCTGCAATCTTAGCTAATCGATAACATATTGCGTTCGAGGTTTATTTCCGTATTGAAGAGTATTGCCTTTATTTTCCAAAATGGAGTCATCTGCTGCGTCGCCTAAGATAAAAAGAACATCAAAACATAAAGCCTGTGACGGTCTAGAAGTTTCTTTGACAGAAACTCAAAAGTGTCAATGTCACGAATTTGACGTAAAAACTTAAACGAAAATTCCAAAATTCTTGGTTTCAAGAGCACAGTTGGCTTGCCTATAATGTTGAAGGAAATTTTATGACGTGTTCACTTTGTATTGTGCACATAAAAGAATAACGTGTTTTCCATTGAAAATCACTAATTTCAAGTTTATTAGTTATATCAGTTATTTGTGTTGAACAATTTATAAAAAATAACATTAACCATGTTTCTAATGTTAACTGCTGTTGGCTAAACTAATACCAACCACTGACACTTACATGCAAGACACAACTAGTCAAGGTAAAAATTGTTATTGATTTTATCATTTGTAGGAAATTGTAGGTGTATTTCTTTTGTCCGCCAAAAAATTGGAAATATGAGCTGTGAGACAAATGTCTCACCTTTCGTGATACCTCGCCAGAACACTGGACTTCCAAATTTTTTGCAGTATAATGTTTATTATTTACTTTCTAGTGTATGTTAAATGTTGCAATACTTGCACAACAATGTATGCTTACCATATTTATAGTGATATACAATCCATTGCAAGTTCACAGGGGTCTCGATGTCCTTTTTTTGATGACGAAATTCTGCATCATTCCCCCAACAAAAAAGTATATATCCCCCCCCCGGCCAAAATTCCCCCTAAATGGCCATCAAATTTGTTTTCGTTGTTGTTTATGGAAGTAATTTTGGGGGGATCAAATTTACATTAGCACCGTAACAAATGGTTAATGATAAAAAAATCCAAACAACTCTACATGGTCATGTTAAATGACCGTATTGACTTATCTGGTTCCCGATTATTTTTGCTATAATAATAAATCTTCGTTGATATATACAGTAGTTAAGGCCTAAAAAAAAAAATCCTGTGTTTCGGGCAACCCGACCCTACCTAGTGGAACCCGCCGACCCAATTTTTTTTTTTTTTTTTAAATTACCGATTTTTGTTGTTGATGACTCGCGAAATGCGAATAGTAAACAATTTAGGTAAAAGGGAGCTAACTGCGTTATTCAAGCGATCCGTATCGATCAGGCGCTTTACAGGGGTCATTACTCTACACGCTGTCGGTATAAAAAGCGTCTTGTCGACTCGAATCGGAGATATTAGATACCGAACGATTTTAAACTCCCAACGATTTTTGCTGAAAACTACAGGGGTGGTCAACTAGCTCGGAAAAAGTTAAAGTAACATTCTACTAGTACTTTTTATACATATCGACGCATTAAATGATAATTATATTAAGTTTTCATTATAGAATTCAATTACAATATTAAATCGCATACTGTTGAAGTGAATATATATTAACTTTTACAATTACTTTTCACCGAAACTAGTACGGAAATCAAATACTAAGTAGTCAATCAGTTCAATATTTACATGTATGTAATATGATACAGTATACATGATAAAGGAGTTAAATGGTTCTTCACTTTAATAAATGTTATTTGATATAAATGGTCATTAACATTCAAATTGTACTTAAAATAGAATATATCTGTCAGAACACAAGAGTACTCTAACGGAACTTGTGATTGTCTTGTGTCCATCTTTGAAAGACATAAACATTGTCACAAGTTTATTATCATTCTAGCAGTCATAGTAGTGGGCTTTTCATATTCAGAACATGGAACTGTAAATATCTGTATACATGTGCAATAGGTCTGGATGCCACGACTCTTCTTGATGGATTTGAAAGGAATCTGAAATTTCAAATTTGGCTCGTTATCATTACATAAAAATATATTTACAAGATGTATCTGACAACGACTATCAGTGATCAAAACGGCCTTGACCGGATTATATATCTGGCATACAGGCAGACCAAGTGCTGTAATTGTCACACATTTCCATAAACATATTTTCATTTGCTGTGGGGTTATATAGATTTTGGCATCGTCATTATCAGCTCACGGGATTAAGTGCTTATGGTGGGCAGTTGTAGTCATTGGTTGTCCGTTGTCATTATTGTCATCAACAATTAGCTTTGATCAAATGAGCACTTTTTTGTTTCTATCTTCATGAAACTTGTTCACAGTATTTGGCTGAAAAAAGTTTCAGTTAAAGTAAGAACTAGGTCAAATGTGTTCAAAAACTTGGTCACCTGGTCAAATAATGATATTCACTATTTTGACAAAATTCAGAACTCCTTGAAGTTCTTTGAAGCATAAGAAATCAAACTAAAACAACTTTTGGCTGATAATTGGCCATTAATCGCTGAACTCACACCAGGATTCACATTCATCATTGGTTTCACTAATAGAAGGGAAAAAAAAAAAAAAAAAAAAAAACCCAGAGCCTACCCTACCTAACTTTTTTCAGACCGTTGCCCTAAACACAGGATTTTTTTTTTTAGGCCTAACTGCTAGCTTATTTGCCGGAAAACCGTAATTTCTGTTGTGGGGAAAATAGCTTCTGCTAACAAGTTACCAAAACAGTTAATGCAAAAAGGCACAAATACTGTGTATCAGAGTCGATAACACAGTTTATTACTGTTTAAGAATTAGTATTAGTAGTTAAACAAAACTAATTAAGACTAACAATTTTGAAGTGAAAAACTATTTGTAAAAAAAAATTGAAATGAAAAGCTTAACTGCATGAAAGATTACATGTTGCACGGCTCCACCTTCCCATTAATAGTCAAATGGTAGATGTTAAACAATTGACTAGTTACTATAATATTCAATTTATTGATAATTAATGATTAATAAAGTTGTTAGGTTAAGAGTTAGACTAAATAAATTGATTTGAAAGGTATATTTAATAATTTGTATTTTTGACTCGTTTGCTAAGTTGAAATTCCCCCTTCTGTGTAAAACGACGCTAAAATTCCCCCACCTGAGGGTACAGGTACTCTTCCCCCAAACCAGAGAGAGACCCCTGGTACATGTAAATTATCAATATTGTAATTTCAGAAGATACCATGTCGCAGACGAGTGATTCTTCTAAATCGACCAGTGGCTGCTCCTCCATGGTACCCCAGATGGAGAGTGGGGCGGGGCGGGAGAAAAGAAAGGCCAGCCTGGATGGCAGTAGCAGCACCAGTCCCCAGCAGCAGGGAGAACCGGCCAACAAACGACAGAAATGTAAGCACTTTTATGAACAAACATTGGAAGGCAATAGTTTATTATGAACGTTTTGGGTTTTGGTTTTGGGAAAGTTTGTATTTCACTGTATTTAAACAAAAAGAAAGAGCAGCAAAAGATTATAGCTCTTATGAAAGTAAGTCTTTGGAAAACAATACAAATTGTGTGTTGTTTGATACATATATTTTTTTCGAGTGGAACTATTTTCTTATATTATTATACATGCACATATTCTAGAATGTTTTGCATAATTTGTTTTTTACAAGTTTGCCTATTTCTCATAATTAACATTTAGAAAACAAAATCAAAAGAAAGTACAAATTGTGAATGTATTTTCTGTATAAGTGTGATCAAAAGACTTTCATTCCAAAATAAGACTTTGAAAGAAAGTACAATATTGTGACATGTTTTTTCAGTGCAAGTAAACATGAGCGCTAACCAGACTTTCTCTCGGCGTCTTAGTGACTCGTTCACAGCTGGGTCCCGACACACCATTGGCAGTGGAAGACCAGCTTTCAACACAACACTGTTTGCATCACCTTTGGTATGTAAAAGGGTCAAGGGATGGCTTTGAATTGAATTATGAAGCTGCTTACAGTTGTGTTTTTTCGCTTACCAAATAAAAATATTAATTCCAGTTATAAAGGTAAATAATTTACAGTTAAAAGTTTGCTACATAGCTGTGTTGCTAATCATGGTTGTAGAATAGTGACGGATATAAATTTTGACTGTTGCAGAACGAGTCATCTATTCTTGGAACCAGTTTTCATGAGTCCAGTTTTTATCCTGGGAAAACGACCTTCGGTGGGAGATCGTCTTTGTCATTCCGGAAGAAAAAAGTGGATCTGAATCAGTCACTGCCAAGCCGAGTAAGCCCAGACGTGCTACATAAATTTTGATTCATATTGGCTTGCATTGTTTAAAATTTAATCAGTAACCGCGTTAAGCTCAGTACTCAGGTGGCAATGAAAATGTTTATAGTGCCAAATTATTGTTCCATTCAGCAAGAAATATTGTTTCAGTCACTGCAAATAGAGATCAGGCAACTCGTAATATTAAAACATTTTAAGGGAATATATTGTAGATGTTTTCCAACATCTTTGTCTGGGCCATTGCATTTAAAACTTGAATTTAATTGACAATTAAGTGTTGGCAAAAGCTGATGCTGCCTCGCTTGTCCATTTTCGGATATGTTGTTTGCCACTTTTCCATACAGTAACTATTTAGTAAAAAAATTCAAATTTCCACTTGTTAGTACATGCATGCTCTGTGATACGCTGGGCAATAAGGACAATTGATTTTGCAACTCTGTGTAGTCTTAAAAATAATCCATTTGCCCGAAGCCTGGGGCAAGTGAAAAGCTATAATTTTTTCCTGCAATTTGTACAAGTTCACAGTAGATTTGGGCAAGCTGAAATATTATGGCTAATGCCCAAGTGGTCAAGTCCTTTCAAAAAATATTGTTAAGATTGCTGTGCATAGATATGCTTCTGTATTTCAGCTGTCTGTGCCGGTGAAGGCGTTCATGAAAGCCAAGCCTCGCATGAACCCAAGCAAGGAGGCAGTGACCAGCTCGACCGCCAAGAGAATCCTGGAGGCCCTGGATAAGATGCCAACCCCTCTCAATGTAAGCTAACTGTAGTGTCTTGATAAGATGCCCTCCCCTCTCAGTGTATGCTAGCTGTAGTGCCTTGATAAGATGCCCTCCCCTGTCAATGTAAGCTAGCTGTAGAGTCTTGGTAAGATGCCCTCCCCTCTCAATGTAAGCTAGCTGTAGAGTCTTGATAAGATGCCCTCCCCTCTCAGTATAAGCTAGCTGTAGTGCCTTGATAAGATGCCCTCCCCTCTCAATGTAAGCTAACTGTAGTGTCTTAATAAGATGCCCTCCCCTCTCAATGTAAGCTAACTGTAGTGTCTTGATAAGATGCCTTCCCCTCTCAATGTAAGCTGACTGTAGTGTCTTGTTAAGATGCCCTCCCCTCTCATTGTAAGCTAACTGTAGTGCCTGGATCAGATGCCCTCCCCTCTCAATGTAAGCTAACTGTAGTGCCTGGATAAGATGCCCTCCCCTCTCAGTGTAAGCTAACTGTAGTGCCTTGATAAGATGCCCTCCCCTCTCAATGTAAGCTAACTGTAGTGCCTTGATAAGATGCCCTCCCCTCTCAATGTAAGCTAACTGTAGTGTCTTGATAAGATGCCCTCCCCTCTCAATGTTAGCTAACTGTAGTGTCTTGATAAGATGCCCTCTCCTTGCAATGTAAGCTAACTGTAGTGTCTTGATAAGATGCCCTCCCCTCTTAATGTAAGCTTACTGTAGTGTCTTGAAAAGATTCCAAACCCTCTCAATGTAAGCTAACTGTAGTGCCTGGATAAGATGCCCTCCCCTCTCAATGTAAGCTAACTGTAGTGTCTTGATAAGATGCCAACCCCTCTCAATGTAAGCTAACTGTAGTGCCTTGATAAGATGCCAACCCCTCTCAATGTTAGCTAACTGTAGTGCCTTGATAAGATGCCCTCCCCTCTCAATGTAAGCTAACTGTAGTATCTTGATAAGATGCCCTCCCCTCTGAATGTAAGCTCACTGTAGTGCCTTGATAAGATGCCCTCCCCTCTCAATGTAAGCTCACTGTAGTGCCTTGATAAGATGCCCTCCCCTCTCAATGTAAGCTCACTGTAGTGTCTTGATAAGATGCCCTCCCCTCTCAATGTAAGCTAACTGTAGTGCCTGGATAAGATGCCCTCCCCTCTCATTGTAAGCTAACTGTAGTGCCTGGATAAGATGCCCTCCCCTCTCAATGTAAGCTAACTGTAGTGCCTGGATCAGATGCCCTCACCTCTCAATGTAAGCTAACTAGTGCCTTGTAAGATGCCCTCCCCTCAATGTAAGCTAACTGTAGTGCCTGGATAAGATGCCCTCCCCTCTCAATGTAAGCTAACTGTAGTGTCTTGATAAGATGCCATTCCCTCTCAATGTAAGCTAACTGTAGTGTCTTGATAAGATGCCCTTCCCTCTCATTGTAAGCTAGCTGTAGTGCCTTGATAAGATGCCCGCCCCTCTCAGTGTAAGCTAACTGTAGTGCCTTGATAAGATGCCCTCCCCTCTCAATGTAAGCTAACTGTAGTGCCTTGATAAGATGCCAACCCCTCTCAATGTTAGCTAACTGTAGTGCCTTGATAAGATGCCCTCCCCTCTCAATGTAAGCTAACTGTAGTATCTTGATAAGATGCCCTCCCCTCTGAATGTAAGCTCACTGTAGTGCCTTGATAAGATGCCCTCCCCTCTCAATGTAAGCTAACTGTAGTGTCTTGATAAGATGTCCTCCCCTCTCAATGTTAGCTAACTGTAGTGTCTTGATAAGATGCCCTCTCCTTGCAATGTAAGCTAACTGTAGTGTCTTGATAAGATGCCCTCTCCTCTCAATGTAAGCTAACTGTAGTGTCTTGATAAGATGCCCTCCCCTCTCAATGTAAGCTAACTGTAGTGTCTTGATAAGATACCCTCCCCTCTTAATGTAAGCTTACTGTAGTGTCTTGAAAATATTCCAAACCCTCGCAATGTAAGCTAACTGTAGTGCCTGGATAAGATGCCAACCCCTCTCAATGTTAGCTAACTGTAGTGTCTTGATAAGATGCCCTCCTCTATTAATGTAAGCTTACTGTAGTGTCTTGAAAAGATTCCAAACCCTCTCAATGCTAGCTAACTGTAGTGCCTGGATAAGATGCCCTCCCCTCTCAATGTAAGCTAACTGTAGTGCCTGGATAAGATGCCCTCCCCTCTCAATGTAAGCTAACTGTGTCTTGATAAGATGCCCTCTCCTCTCAATGTAAGCTAACTGTAGTGTCTTGATAAGATGCCCTCCCCTCTCAATGTTAGCTAACTGTAGTGTCTTGATAAGATGCCCTCTCCTTGCAATGTAAGCTAACTGTAGTGCCTGGATAATATTCCCTCCCCTCTCAATGTAATCTGACTGTAGTTTCTTGATAAGATGTCCTCCCCTCTCAATGTAAGCTAACTGTAGTGTCTTGCTAAGATGCCAACCCCTCTTAATGTAAGCTAACCGTAGTGTCTTGATAAGATGCCATCTCAATGTAAACTAACTGTTGTGCCTGGATAATATGCCATCCCCTCTCATTGTAAGCTAACTGTAGTGCCTGGTTAAGATGTCCTCCCCTTTCAATGTTAGCTAACTTTATTGCCTGGATAATATGCCATCCCCTCTCAATGTTAGCTAACTGTATTGGGCCGAAAATAAAATATTGTTTGTTTTCCCTCCCGCGACCTATGCTAATAAAGGGTGGGTCTGTAGGTCGGAAAAATATTTTATTTTTATACACAATAAGTAATTTTCATTCATGTTTTCATTATGTTCGAAATGTTACGTTATGGTATAAATTCTTAATATTTTCGTTGTTGTAGATTAATGACATTCTGCTTATTTACGTAATACTATGTTCTAATTACCTTACAATAATTTATCAAAATTGAATAAAAAAGAACATACGTTAAAAACAAGAGCGTTAATAATATCAACATGTTAAAGCTAAGGAGTAATAGCGTGACGTTGCAATTTGGGGGGCATCCAAAACAGAACGCTGTTAGCAACAGCCATAGCAACTGCGGCTAGCAGTTTGTTGCTGAAAAGCGTGTTACACCTTTAACAGGTGGATAGTGTTTAAAAGCATCAATCTGTAATACTGTATCTGAACAATGGAAATGCTAGAGCATAAATGAATTAGCATTCTATGGAAATAAAAACAAATACTAGGACTTTGTTCATTATTAAAAAGAAAGCATCAGAACATTTTTGATAAATTAAAATAAAAAGAATAGGCGCTGAAGTTTATTTACTTTCATATTTGACATGGAATTTAGTTCCGATAACTTTCATTCAAATGTTGCCTCAGCCAAAGTTTTTGCATAATTCTAATCCGTGTGCAGTGATGAGTTTGAATAACACTTTCGTTAATTATTACTAGCTCTAGTAATTGTATTTTTTTTAACAAAATAAGACGTTTGACCTAATCAGTTTGTCGAGTTACATGACGTCATAATTCATTTTCTTAGTAAATGGTTCCTTTCACCAAAATTCACCAAAATTATGATATTTATTTGTAATTATTTATTTACTATTTTAATTTGTAGTTATTTATTACAAACACGGCTGTTCAAAACACTCATATCTATAACAAAACACATACCTAATGCAAATACGTTACAAATGACTTGCACCTTTACCTATTAAAATTAGAATGAGGGCGTGATAAACTTTCTAACGACGACGCTCATTTGCATGTCGGAAATGTTATGCGTTCTCATCGGCTGACTGTTTGGCTCTTGTTAATCTGACTCCTGCGTCAAGATTTTATCGATAATGGACACTTGGTGCATAAAGGCGAGTTTGTTAATTGCTGGTGGGCGATCTTTGTCTTTAAAAATACATGCATATGCGAGCGGAAATGGTTGCGCCCTAGAACTGTCCGTTTAAAGTCATTTTATAAGCGTCTTTTGAAAGTAAGATTTGTACACGCTATTGGAATCTTTTTAAGGATTCGCACCCGCATTTTCACACACAAATAAAATAAAATATTGTTTCTTTGGTCTATAAAGTTGTTTGGGTCGCGGCGATTTTGCTGGGTCGGTCGCTGGAGAGGAAACACAATATTTTATTTTAGGCCTTGTCTTGATAAGATGCCAACCCCTCTCAATGTAAGCTAACTGTAGTGTCTTGATAAGATGCCCTCCCCTCTCAATGTAAACTCACTGTAGAGTGTTTAATTTTAGGCCCTTGATAAAATAAACCCCTCTCAATGTAAGCTCACTGAAGTGCCTTGATAATGATGCCCTCCCCTCTCAAAGTAAGCTAACTGTAGTGCCTGGATAATATACCATCCCCTCTCAGTGTAAGCTCAGTGTAGTGTCTTGATAAGATACCATACGCTCTCAAAGTAAGCTTACTTTAGTGTCTGGATAATATGCCATCCCCTCTTAATGTAAGCTAACTGTAGTGTCTTGATAGTTTACAAGTTTACAAGTTTATTTCCATTCGTAAACAAAGGCCTCCGGCCCAAAATACATGTCAATATAATAACATAATACGATAAGTAGGAGAGTTGTGTCACGTTCATGTATAATGCAATACAATCAAAATGTAATAAACAGTTGCAGTTGAATAGGAAAAATAGTAACAAAATATTAAGTATTTTGAGAGTTAACAATTTGTAGGAGATGATATATATAACATGATACTTGTTTTATTTTTGCTTCGTCATTAGAACCCATTATATTAAAAAAATCATGTATCAAATTACCAGCTCTATACCATGAAGATAAATATCTTAATCTTATTTCATTATATTTATTGCAATGAAAAAAGGCATGATATTCGCAATCCAAAACATGATTTTCATCGGTTGAACAGAGGTTGCATATTCTATTTTCTTTTAGTATATTATTATGTCTGCCCAATTCGATTGATAACTTGTGGTTTGAAGATCGAAATTTTGACATAGCAATTTTATATTTTCTTGGTGTATCAATTGTTAGATATTTTTCTGTATTAAGTAAGCTTTTATAATGTTTATAATAATGACATCGACTTGAGTTTGATACATCATCGTGCCATTTTTGTGTACAGCAATCAATTACACGTTGTTTAAAATTTGATAGAAATATGTTTTTATCTCCAACATCCTGGCTAATCCAAACATATCCAAACCCATATATAAATAATAAATGTCGAATTTTCGTTGCCCAACATGTCCGACCAGATTCATCAAGAGATTTAAGTAATAAATAGCAATTTCTAGGATAACGATGAGAGGGCATTTGAAGTAAACTACACCAATATCGTATACAATTTGTATAATAGGTTACACATAGTGGTAATCTACCGCATTCACCCAGAACTGTTTGTGGTCTTCTTTAGTTTAAGGTACCGTTTACAAAACATAAGGTGAATAGATTCGACAGTCTGTTCATATTCAAACCCACATATTTGTTACCCATAACAAAGTATTGGCGTAATCATCGAGTCAAATAATTGAAACATTTCATTTAGTGGAAAATGACCAAATGGCTTTTGAAATTTGTAAATTGAAAAGATACCCTTTTGTGCCTGAACAGCTAACTTATTAAGTGCTAAGGTCCATGATAGGGAGGGAGTAAACAAAAGTCCCATGTATTTATAACAGGATGTTATTTTTACTTGTTTTCCACGAAAATACCAATTTTCAATATTCTTAAGTGGTCCACCATTGCGAAAAACTATTATCTCAGTTTTATCAAAATTTACTTCCATACCAGTGTCCTGACAAAAAAATATCAATATAATTTAGCTGCTGTTGCAGCTTTTGTACAGTTTCTGCGCAATTAGCAATATCGTCAGCAAACATTAAACAAATAATATCGGGGATTTCATTTGTAATAAAGATGCCGGTACCACATTTTTCACGTAAAAGGGTAGATAACTCATCGATAAAAAGAGCAAAAATTGTCGAACTTGTCTTATCTCCCTGACGGGTCCCGATGTTACATGGAAACCAACTAGTTACCACGTGCTCACCGTTTTTATTATCACAATCGGACATAATATTTTTGTTAGATAATTTAACACAAGATTTTAAGTTACTATACATTGCTTTTAGAGTACTTAAGAAGTTGCCATGTAGGCCTTTTCTTTCCAAACACTTCAATAATTTAAAGTGGTCAATTTTATCAAATGCTTTACGGAAGTCAACATACAAACAATAAAACCTGCCTTTCTTTTTGGATAGGTATTTTTGTATCATAGCTTGTAGACAGAATATATTATCAATTGCCGAATACCCATGTCGAAAACCTGCTTGCGATTCATCAAATTTATTGTAGTTCTCGGCCCATGTATATAGTCGTTTATTAATAATTTCAGAAAATATTTTGTACATTGTGTTTGTAATTGATATGCCCCTGTAGTTACCTGCGTCGTTAAGTGATCCCGATTTAAATATGGGGCAGATAACACTTGTACCCCATGACTGTGGGAAATATCCACTTTCTAAAATTTTGTTAAATAGTACACAGAAATATGGCACAATATCTGTAGCAGTATATTTATAAAATTCAGATGGTATTCCATCAATACCACAACTTTTATTATTAAGAAGTTTTATCAATGATTGTTTTATTTCTTGCAAAGTAAAAGGTTCATTTAGTTCTCCAGCAGTTTCGTCGATGAAGTCATTATTGTAATTGATATCAATTCCCGTCGCGTTTTCATCAAACAGTAATTTAGAGAAGTGTGATTGCCACTCATCGGGAGAAATAACTGAATCTAAGCAAGGCTTTACGTTAGCACGTTTAATCATTTTCCAAAAATTCTTAGCATTATTTCTAGTTTCATATAAAGCTTTTCTTTCCCGAATTTGGTAATTTACTATCTTTGTTTTACAAGTGTTTTTAAAATCGTTTCTTTTTTCTTTATACTCACGTAAGTGGTTTTCTATGTTAGATTGTCTAAATTTGCGTAGCACAACGTATTTAATACTTTTTTTTTCATCACATTCTGAGTCCCACCAGTCGGGTTGTGATGTATTAGATGCGAATGATCTAACTTTCATATGCTCGCCTGCATTCATATACAATGATGTTATGTGTTTTATTGCCTCATCAATATTAGCATTAACATAATTTCTTATAATATCACCATTTGTATACAGCGTACGTTTAAAATTTGACAGGAATTCAGTTATTTTACTTTCGCGCCATTTAAGACGACTAAAATGGTTGGTACTAATACATGAAATATTTGTGCGTTCTTTGGGACATATTTTTGGTAATTCAAGATTGCAAGTTATAGGAAAATGATCCGATTCATCCCTATCTAGTACAGTGAAGTTCTTTATGATGATATAAAAAAGTTCAGGCGATGCAAGCATATAATCCACTACGCTTGATCCATCATTGGAAAAACATGTAAATTCACCCATTTTATCTGAATCAAATCGACCATTTAATATGTGGAAATCGAATATACTACAGAGATTAGAAAGAGATCGTCCAAAATTATTTCCGATAGTATCTTTATTTTGTCTTAGAATTTCAAAATTGCTTCTTTCATACTCAGTATCCCCATAAATATAATCCAAGTTATCGCATGGTATGTAATCGAGATAATCTGCTATTAAAGTCACCGGTCAGAAAAAGTGATGCATTTTGATAATCTAATCTGATTTTTTCTAAATCATCATTAATTTTTGCTATACCGTCGTGATAATCGCTATTTATGTAGATCGGTGACCCTTCAGGAGATACATAGGTAAAATACATAATAACATCGTTCATATTGTACAATCTTGAAAACGAAAAATAAAGTACAACACAATCAATAAATTCGCAGTAAATCTGTTTAACAATGTTAAGCGATTCTGATGTATTACGTATAAACACACTTATACCACCACTATTTCTAATTGAATTGGGTTTACGCTTTCTTACATAATCGTAACAGCTAAATCCATTTAATAAATCTTTAAATTCACCTGAAAAATTACCCCATGTTTCACACAAATTAATAATGTCAAAAGCTTGTAAATAACATCTCAACTCGTTATTGTCTTTATTGTGTTTATTTAACCCAGCAATGTTCCACGAGAAAATACTGTAGCTTTCAAAACTGTCAGTGTGTTGACCTTGGCCTAATTCCTACCCGAATAGTGATTGGCTCTGCGTGACGTCATTTTCGTAGTTGTCATCGGAGTTGTTCGATTCAAATCCGGACGTTCGGTAGGCGTTTCTATCATTTTCGGTGACGAATAATACTGGCGAATTGTCACTTTCGGAAATACCACGTGCTAATCCATTCTGGTGTACAGCCAATCGATTTCTGTCATCGTTGTTTTGGTCAAACCCACGTGGTTGGTGAGCACGTGGTTGAAAGTTCCTACGTGTACCGATGCGTTCGATAGACTGCGTTTCATCGTTGAATTTATATATGTCACTGTTTATGTACAGCTTGTCAAATCGCATAGATGCATAATTGCCGTTATTCCTTTCAGTAATCATGCGTTCACCAAGCTTTTGTCGATGTCGCTTAACCCTAGTTGAAAAATCCCTCTGCACTGAGAATGGTGAATTTGATGTAAAAACAGATTTAGCTTTGTTGAAAATATGGTCACAGTCCTTGAACCTCGGGAAACGAGCTATTATTGTACATGCACTTGTGTTACGAGACTTGACTCTGTGTGCTCGGTCTATGTCAATGATATCCGCTTGATCGCCGAGACCCAAGTTGATTTTCATAAAATTCCGAAGTTTTTGTTCAGTAATGTCCCACTGTTCATGAATACTTCCAGATATACCGTTAAATCTAAGGTTATTTCGTCGTGATTGATTTTCGATCTGATCTAACTTCTGTTGCATTGAGTTTACTTGCTGTTTTAGGATCACATTATCCTGCATCAGACGTTCGTTGTCAGATTTCAGGTCACTTATAGTAGACATAATAGTGTCCATTTTCGAATTTAAATTTGTGATGTCAGAAGAAACTTGGCGAAGTTGTTTGTTCATATCGCTTTTTATTGACGACAACATATCAATAATATCAGAATTTACTGACCTATTTTCGTCCCCGGTGGTCATACTTTGTGGGGGGTTAGGTTGATTGGGTGGCGATAAGATGCCATCCCCTCTCAATGTAAGCTAGCTGTAGTGTCTTGATAGGATGCCCTCCCCTCTCAATGGTAAGCTAACTGTAGTGCCTGGATAAGATGCCCTCCCCTTTCAATGTAAGCTCACTGTAGTATCTTGATAAGATGCCAACCCCTCTCAATGTAAGCTAGCTGTAGTGTGTCTTGATAAGATGCCCTCCCCTCTCAATTTAAGCTAACTGTAGTGTATTGAATTTGGACTTGAAAAGATTTTACTGAAGAGTATATGTATACTGACTAAAGCCTTCAGGTCAAGGGCTCTGTGAAAAATATAACGGTTCTTTTTAAACCATTGAACCATCAACTTCAGTTTCTAGTCATAAAGTTACGAGTTCACTTCACATCTTTTTTTTATGACTGTGATGCAAAATTATCATGTTTGGAATGAAAATGTATTGATTTGTTAATCCTTATGATTTTATAATTTCAGGATGCTAGGAGAATACCAGTCATGATGCCTCGACAGTGGACAGACAGCCCTGTAAGTATCTTGGAAATTACCAAGTTCAGTTGACAATTGCTGTGAGAAAATGTGCGAGACATAAGTGTAGTTCGAAGTGATTTCTTGGAGTGCATTTTATTGTGTGGATCCATTACAAAAAAATGTTCATTGTAGCATGGTTCCAAATCATACATTTTCAGGCTGTCAACCAATTCCTATATTCCTATACTTTCCTATAGGTTGGGAAGAAATCCTATATTGTGAAAAATCTATATTTCCTATATTTTCCTATATTTTAAAAATTATTCCTACATTATTAGCTCACCTGAGCACACAGTGCTCATGGGGAGCTTTTGTGATCGCCCGTTGTCCGTCTTGCGTGCTTGCGTGCGTGCGTGCGCCATCAACTTTTCATTCAAACAACATCTCCTTAACCGCTTGGCAGATTTTCACCAAACTTCACAGGAATGATCCTTGGGTGGACCTTTTTCAAAATTGTTCAAATCTTTCCGGTCCGCTGAATATGTAGGTCAGCAGAGCTAAAAATAGATTTAAAACGTGAAAACTTTAAAAATCTATGAAAACGCAAGGTTAAGAGCTTTCATATTTGCTATGTGACATCCTATAGTGGTCCTCTACAAAGATTGTTCAAATTATGCCCCTGGGGTCAAAACTGGCCACGCCCTGGGAGTCACATGGTTTATATAGAATATATAGCAAAATGACTTTAAAAATCTCCTCTGAAACCGCAAGGCCCAGAGGTTTCATATTTGGTATGTAACAGACTTTAGTGGTGCTTTACAAAGTTTGTTCAAATTATTCCCCTGGGGTCAAAACGGGCCCCGCCCCGGGGGGTCACATGGTTTATATAGAATATATAGCAAAGTGAATTTGAAAATCTTCTGAACCGCAAGGCCCAGAGGTTTCGTATTTGGTATGTGACATCCTATAGTGGTCCTCTACAAAAGATTGTTAAAATTATGCCCCATGGGTCAAAACTGACCACACCCCAGGGGTCACATGGTTTATATAGACTTAAATAGCAAGATGACTTTAAAAATCTTCTCCTCTGAAACCGCAAGGCCTGGAGGTTTCATATTTGGTATGTAACATCCGTATAGTGGTCCACTACAAATGTTGTTTAAATTATGCCCGTGGGGTCAAATCTGGTCACGCCCTGGGGGTCACATGGTTTATATAGACTTAAATAGCAAAATGACTTTAAAATTCTTCTCCTCTGAAACGGCAAATCCCACAGCTTTCCTATATTTGGTACGTAACGTTGCATAGTGGTCCTTTCCAAATATTGTTCAAAGTATGCCCCTGGGGTCAAATCTGGTGGCACCACAAGGGGTCACATGCTTTATATAGACTTAATTAGCAAAGTTACCAAACCAGCCAAATCAACTGGACCGTACAACAAGTTAGTAGACCACAATTTGTTTGTAGATTTTCATTCACTCTTACGTATATATATGAATTATTTTATTTAAAAAAAAAAGAAAGCAATTATGGTTTTCATACTTTTATTCTAACATGAACCGTGTATTCATTGCATTCACTCTCAATAAAAATAGGGCTAAATATTAAAAACAAGATCGCCAGTTAAATCAAATACCAGGTGTATATTTCGTTTTCGCCTATTTGAGTTCAGTACTGGCCCAAATGGCCAAGCTGGTATCTGGACCGAAATTTACTCAAATGCGTAGATCACATGGAAACTGCTCCGCTCGCTAGGATTGCAGAATATGGACTCCCTACTCCTAAAGAGTTTGGGTCCCAGTAATTGTTACCAAGGCACCCCTCCCTACCCACTCCTTTAACAATAAATGCTTTGTGTCCAAAAATTATTTTAAAAAAGTCGATTGTTGAGTAATAAAACATTTTTACTTTCACTGACTTAACTTTCGCTAACTTTCATGAAAATATGACAGCATAAGTTTTTTGGTGTAAACAGTGTATAGTTATACTTTTTAACAGCTTGTTTATTAGAAAACACATGTAGTCATAGCAATATTTTCTTTTAAAACGAATGAAGACGTACCTTTGACATTACACACTAAAATTCTATGCGATCGGCAAAAACAATTTGTCAACATTCCATTTCGTATTTTAAGTAAACATTTTGCAAACAATAATATACTGACTTCTTGTAGTATGTAGTATTTTATTTATTATGTGGGTGTTTCAAACACGCAGGTAACAACATGCATACCTCACGAAAATGTGTTACAAATTACTTCACCTTTACCAAAAATGAGGGCGTGATAAACATTCTATCGACTACGCACATCTACATATTGGAAATTTAATGCGTTCTCATTGGCTGACTGGGTGACTAGTAAATCCTCCTGCTTACAGATTTTATCGATAATTGACACGCCGATGCAGGAGAGTGCGTTTATTGCCGAGTAGGCGTTCTTTGTTTTAGAAAAACATGCATATGCAAGCGGAAATGGTTGCGAATCTGACACTGAATTTCATGGCGTCTTTCGTAAAAGTATGCATCCCAATAAGCCGATTTTCGCTTTACTGACAATTATTGAATTAACATTTTTAGGGATTTCTGGTATCCAAATTATCAAGGGAAATTTCGTTGCTGGACTGCCGGTCCAGTTACTCGCAACTTTTCCTGGACCGAGCGAAAATTTGGTGGACTCGGTCCACGGTCCACCGCTTAACGTCGAAGACTGCCCGGGAGTCACATGGTTAATATAGAATATATAGCAAAATGACTTTAGAAATCGTCTCCTGAAACCACTAGGCCCAGAGGTTTCATATTTGGTATGTAACACCTATAGTGGTCCTCTACAAAGATTGTTCAAATTATGCCCCTGGGGTCAAAACTGGCCACGCCCTGGGGGTCACATGGTTTATAAAAACTTAAATAGCAAAATGTCTTTAAAAATCTTCTCTGAAACCACAAGGCCCAGAGGTTTCATATTTGGTATGTACATGTAACATCGTATAGTGGTCCTCTACAAATATTTATGACCCTGGGGTAAAAACTGGCCACGCCCCAGGGGTCACATGATTTATGTAGACTTAAATAGCAAAATGACTTTTAAAATCTCCTCAGAAACCGCAAGGCCCAGAGGTTTCTTATTTGGTATGTAACATTGTATAGTGGTCCTCTACAAAGACTGTTTAAATTATGCCCCTGGGGTCAAAACTGGCAACGCCCTGGGGGTCACATGGTTTATATAAACTTAAATAGCAAAACGTCTTTAAAAAATTTATCCTCTGAAACCGCAAGGCCCAGAGGTTTCGTATTTAGTATGTAACATCCTGTAGTGGTCCTCTGCAAAGATTGTTCCAGTTATGCCCCATGGGTCAAAAATGACCACACCCCAGGGGTCACACGCCACACACGGTTTATATAGACTTAAATAGCAAAATGACTTTAAAATTCTTCTCCTCTGAAACCGCAAGGCCTAGAGGTTTCATATTTGGTATGAAACATCGTATAGTGGTCCTCTATAAATATTGTTCAAATTATGCCCCTGGGTCAAAACTGGTCACGCCCTGGGGGTCACATCTTTTATATAGACTTAAATAGCAAAATGATGTTAAAAACCTTGTCCTCTGAAACAGCAAGACCCAAGGCTTTCCTGTATTTGGTACGTAACATTGCATTGTGGTCCTCTCCAAGGATTGTTCAAATTATGCCCATGTGGTTAAATCTGGCCACACCCTGAGGGGTCACATGGTTTAAATAGCAAAAATATCGAATTTCGCATCGGTTTCCCAGTCACTGGTTATGTCTGAAATGTAAAAAAATGCGTACAACCACCAATATTTGTATAGAACACGTTCAAATACTGCCACAAACTAGATTTCATTGACAAATAGAAATTGAGTTAGCTCGCACTTTCCTTGAGCACAGTATTCCTGATCAAAAGTACCGCGGCTTTCTCCAATACACGTACCTGATTCAAGTGTGCGCATGAGCGACCTGAGCACAACGTGCTCATGGTGAGCTTTTGTGATCACCTTTTGTTCGTCGTGCGTCATGTGTCGTGCGTCAACATTTTCATTCAAACAAAATCTCCTCCTAAACCACTTGTCAGATTTTCACCAAACTTCACGGGAATGATCCTTGAGTGACCCTCTTTCGAAATTGTTCAAATCGTTTTTGTCCGCTGCATATGTAGGTCATCAGAGCTAAAAATAGATTTAAAAAGTGAAAACTTAAAAAATCTCTGAAACTGCAAGGCTGAGAGCTTTCACATTTGGTATGTGGCATCTTCTAGTGGTCCTCTACAAAGATTGTTTAAATGATGACCCTGGGGTCAAAACTGGCCACGCCCTGTGGGTCACATGGTTTATATAGGCTTGTATAGCAAAATGACTTTGAAAATCTTCTCCTCTGAAACCACAAGGCCCAGAGGTTTCATATTTGGTTGGTAACATTGTATAGGGGTCCTCTACAAAGATTGTTCAAATGATGCCCTTGGGTCAAAACTGCCCACGCCCCAGGGGTCACATTGTTTATAAAGACTTAAATAGCAAAATTACTTCTAAAATCTTCTCCTCTGAAACCGCATGGCCCAGTTGTTTCATATTTGATAAGTGGCATCCTCGAATAGTCCTCTACAAAGATTGTTAAAATGATGCTCTGGGGTAAAAACTGGGCACGCCCCCGGGGTCACATGGTTTATATAGACTTAAATAGCTAAATGACTTTGAAAATCTTCTCTGAAACCGCAAGGCCCAGAGGTTTGGTATTTGGTTGGTTACATTGTATAGGGGTCCTCTACAAAGATTGTTCAAATGATGCCCCTGGGGTCAAAACTGGCCACACCCATGGGAGTCACATTGTTTATATAGACTTAAATAGCAAAATTACTTAAAAAATCTTCTCCTCTGAAACCGCAAGGCCCAGTGGTTTCATATTTAGTATGTGGCATACTCTAGTGGTCCTCTACAAATATTGTTCATATGATGCCCCTGGGGTCGAATGTGGCCACGCCCTGGGGGTCACATGGATTATATAGACTTGAATAGGACAATGACTTTAAAATCGTCTCCTCTGAAACTGCATATTTGGTATGTAACACTGTATAGTGGTCCTTTACAAAGATTGTTCAAATGATTTTCCTGGGGTCAAAACTTCACGCACCGGGGGTCACATGGTTTATAGAGACTTCAATAGCTAAATGTCTTTGAAAATCTTCTACTCTGAAACCGCTATGCCCAGAGGTTTGGTATTTGTTTGGTAACATTGTATAGGGGTCCTCTACAAAGATTTTTCAAATGATGCCCCTGGGGTCAAAACTGGACACGCCCCAGGGGTCACATTGTTTATATTGACTTAAATAGCAAAATTACTGCAAAAATCTTCTCCTCTGAAACACTGAGGCCCAGTGGTTTTATATTTGGCATGAAACATTGTATAGTGGTCCTCTACAAAGATTTTTAAAATGTCCCTGGAGTAGAAAGTGGCAACTCCCTGTGGGTCACATGTTTTATTTAGACTATAAAAATCTCCTGAAGCTGCAAGACCCAGATCTTTATGCACGGGTAAGTGGTTTAGTGTCATTTGGCCCTCTTGCTATAAGCCATTATGATGCCTTGAACTCAGGTGAGCGACCTAGGGCCCTCTTGTTTAATGTGTTCTATACGATTATGTACGAAAATCGTGTATTTGTGACAATTTTCTTTTGTGTCTACAAATTGGACCATCTGGAGTTCAGCCCCTTTAAGTTTACAGTTCAAGTATATGCGCCTCTGCTTCTTCTAAAAAGTTTAATTATTTTTCAGTCATTCTTCTCAAGAGAAAGGGTAAGTCATCACAATTTATTTTAACGTTTAAAGACCATAATCTTTTCACATTCTCGGCATTAAAATTGCCCAATAAAGTTCAGATAATCATTTCTCCAATGTAAATATTTCTAGTCAAAATTAGATTATCTTATGACAAATTTGATTGTTAGGAAAGTTTCTTTAACTGCACATTGTCTGATTGCTCGTAAACGGACAAAATTTTATAAATGTTTTGGTTCACACCTTTTATACTGCTATGATATAATATGGATGGTGTCATTGATGAGACTTGCAAAACTGACTGTGTTTGTCAAACAGACAATTAGCGCTTATGGAGTAATTAAAGGTGTTGACACTTGAGACTTCTCAACACCTCTTAATACAGCGAAAACACATCTAGTGTAATGTATCCGCATTGCGATTTTCACAACAAAAATATTTTCAGTGTCAATAAACAATGGACGCGAAATTTACAATTTTGATGTTTAGAAGCTTTCAAATCGCAGATTTTTTGTCCACAAATTAGGATCTGAATTTTTAGGTGCGTCTTATACGCGGGGTGTCCTATACGCGAGAATTTACAGTAATTCAAATGGGCTATCAGCACCAACTGGGGGAATGTGTGTTTATCAAACACAGTAAACACAGTGTATTCATGTTTGTTTGTATATTTATAATAGACGTTTCCACAGATGGCAATCATATGCAAATTAATCAGCATTCATATCCAATCAGTGTACTTGAATACCACATAATTAACAGTTAACCTATTGTACACAAAAGAGCATGTAGAAAACTTCTAATCTGAATGATTATGGTAAATCCGGAAAGGTCTACTCTACAACTCTTCCATGTCATTTTGCCAGACCTCCCCCCGTTCGGGCCCGCCCACACAGAAACTGAACATCAGCGCCCAGGCCTCCATCAGTAGGAACAGACAGGTCACCTTTGCCTCCAGTGAAACCAATGTCAAGGACAAGGTATGGCATTCCTCTCATTATGTATGCAAGCATCGCCAGCACTACTACAATTTCAAAAGCAGGAACCTTGGCCGAAACTTCTTTAGGCAAATTTACTTTAATACTCAAAACTGGTACATTAAAATCCTTCTTTACTTAAGGTAGCCAAACTTTTTTCTGTTGCCAAATCTTATAATTATGCCCCCCTTCGAAGAAGTGGGGGTATATTGCTTTGCACCTGTTCGTCTGTCGGTAGGATGGTCGGTCGGACTGTCCGTAGACCATTTTGTTTCCGCAGGATATCTAGAGAACGCTTTCACCTACGATCATTCAAGTTGGTTTGCTGTTTACTTGGGAGGAAAGGAAGACGCTTATTGATTTTGAGGTCAAAGGTCAAGGTCACAGGGGCTTGTAACATGAAATTCGTTACCGCACGATATCTAGAGAACGCTTTGACCTACGATCATTTAAGTTGGTATGCTGGTTACTTCGGAGGAAAGGAAGACGCCTATCAATTTTGAGGTCAACAGGTCAAAGGTCAAGGTCACTGGGGCTTGTAACATGAAAACTGTTTTCTCCGTAGACTATTGTGTTTCCGCAGGATATCTAGAGAACGCTTTAACCTACGATCATCCAAGTTAGTATACTTGTTACTCGGGAGGAAAGGAAGAAGCCTATCGATTTTGAGGTCAACCAGTCAGAGGTCAAGGTCAAAGGGGGTTGTAACATGAAAACCGTTTCCACACAATATCTAGAGAACGCTTTAACTATGGGTCATAAAAATTAGCATGCTGGTTAGTCTTGAAGGAAGGAAGACCCCTATTGATTTTGAGATCAAAGTTCAAGGTCACAGGGGCTTGTAAAAAAACAACATTTCCACTTAGTAACAGATGAACCATTGGTACATGTCTCAGCTTAGATTTTTCAGAAACAGTACACTTCTGTGATAAACAAAGGCTGCAAGTCGGGGGGGCATACATGTTTTACAAACATCTCTTGTTTGTAACTAATGGCTAATGGCATGTCAAAAGGTGACGGGAAGTACATCCACATACCCACATAATTTGTCTCACATCTCTTTTCTGGTTCTTAATGGAGTGCTCCACAGAATTTATGGTGGGAAATGTACTTTCAGTTGGAAAAATGATTATATGGTTAGCTTAAAAATACAGTCACTCTAATTTAAAAGTCTTACTTTACAGATAAAACATTTGATTTGTTTATGTTTTTGTTTAAAATGTTAACTTCTTGGGGTATTTCTAACCTTTTATGGAAAGAATGACACTGTTTTCAGTGACTGGGAAAGGATTTTTCCATATGAGATAATTTTCCATGTCCACAAAAATAAGGGCTTTTTCAAGAATCTATGGGTTTTCCTCTGATTTTTATGGGATTTTACAGCAATTAGATTTTGTGAACGTCTAACTGTTTCAGTCGAGAAAAATACACCACGCAGACGCTCGCATTTCCCCTTCAAGATGTTATGAGCATCTGTTGATATTGAGTTTTCAGACTGCCGAATTTGTTATATGGATAAAATCTCACCGCATAGTGACAAAACTGCATACCGGACCGAGCATTGTGTATTGCACTGCATCGTTTTTCAATTCTTGTAAAATATCGGTGCGACATAAAATCGAGTCAGTGAACATTTTTATGAGATTTTAAGCTCAACTATTCGAAGAATAGGTGAGCTTTCCTACTACCCCCAGCGTCCGCGTCTGAATTAGGTTTAAGTTTTTATTCAAAAGTCTTGTAACTTCAAAACTATTCACTTGGAAACTGAATATACCTTTGTCATCAACTCCATTGTCAGGGACAACATAACTCTGTTTTGTATTTTGACAGAGTTATGCCCCTTTTTCACTTAGATTTTCTGGTTAAAGTTTATATTCAACAGTTTTGTAACTCCAAAACTACAGAAGTTATTCACTTGAAACTTGGAATTAACCTTTGTCATCAACTCCATTATCAAGGGCAACATTCCCTATAACTATGTTTTGTATTTTGACAGAGTTATGCCCCTTTTTCACATAGATTTTCTGGTTAAAGTTTATATTCAAAAGTTTTGTAACTTCAATACTACAAAAGCTATTTACTTGAAACTTGGAATATACCTTTGTCATCAACTCCAGTATCATGGTGAACATTCCCCATAACTCTATTTTGTATTTTGACAGAGTTATGCCCCTTTTTCACATAGATTTTCTGGTTAAAGTTTATATTCAAAAGTTTTGTAACTTCAATAATAAGTTATTTACTTGAAACTTGGAACTAACCTTTGTCATCAACTCTAGTATCAGGGGCAACATTACCCATAACTCTATTTTGTATTTTGACAGAGTTATGCCCCCTTTTCTCTTAGATTTTCTGATTAAAGTTTATGTTCAAAAGTTTTGTAAACTTGAAACAGAGTTATGCTCTTTTTCACATAGATTTTCTGGTTAAAGTTTTTATTCAAAAGTTTTGTAACTTCATTACTACAAAAGCTATTTACTTGAAACTTGGAACTTACCTTTGTCATCAACTGTAGTATCAGGGGCAACATCACCCATAACTCTGTTTTGTATTTTGACAGAGTTAGCCCACTTTTTACATTGACTTTGTGGTTAAAGTTGTTCCAAAAATGTATTAATTATACAAGGCTTCACTTAAGAGTTTTGTATTTAACAAATGTATGCCCCTTCCACTATCCAAAATATGTACCAACTGAAATACTTCAAATAGTCGAGCGCACTGTCCTCGGACAGCTCTTGTTCTCATTTTCATGCGCAAATATCGCATTTTGCATGGGTTTACCAGTCACTGTGTTTTTGCTGGTGGAAGCAGCCTTATTTTTCTGTAAAAATGACAGGTCGAAGGCCCTGATCTGTAATCTGTTGTTTCCAGAATGATCGGCCACCCCCCAGGAGACAAGACACTGTGATGGTTGACCCGCAGTCTAGTACTGCGTCGGGAAAAATCAAGAGGGATAAATCATACCATCGAGGCAGTGCGTCCGCCAAGACAGTCACCCTAGAAGAGGATGACACGGTAACATCTTAGCCTGCTGTCTTGTTTAGGAATACCAGTATTTAAGCCATTTCACAAATGTTTTTCTGTTGAAACAAGTGTTCTGTTGCTTGTGATTTTTCAAGTACATATAGGGCAGTGTTTGTTTTCGTCATACGGGTTAGTAGAAATATATTTTAAATGCATTACCGGTATTTTCTGGAATCTGTTAAATAAAACCTATAAAAGTTAATAAATCACAAGTGGACATATATAATTATTACAACAGTTAGGCATTGCAAGTTCATATTTTTGTAGGACGACATATCACATTCAGTATTTGTGTATATATATTTCAGGTAGTTATCCCAGACCTGAAGACTGACTTCACTCTACCAGTCTCGTCATTTACCCTGCCCAAGTTCTCATTCGGGGGACAGCCACCGAAGGATTCCACTGCAGTAACAGCTACGGGACAGGCCAGCTCTGTGGTCAAGTCAATAGTTCCAAACACAACTTCAACTGCTGTTGGGGCCTCCACGGCTTCACCAGCCAAGCCAAACTTGAATTTCACGTTTTCCTCTCCCATTGTTGAGACTGTACCTGCAAACAAGCCAGAATCACCGCAGAAAAAGGCATATAGTGTAAGATTGGTATTTTGTAGTTTACTTGTGTACAATTGTCTTTTTGCATAAAAGTGTTACAGGCGGATTTTTCTAACCTTTAAGTACTTCTTTGCTTTCTTTAAGCACTTCATTGCTTATTGTATTACAATATTATAGGTAATTCATAAGTGTATGCAGAGAAATGTATTGTTCTTTACCATTCTTGTAAATGCGAATTTAATTCCAATTTAATTATATCTATACTTAATTTGAACAGAAACATGATTAATATTGCTGTAATAACTTTGTTATTAGAAACTGTAGGTTTTTTCATGACACAGTTTGAAATATTAAGTTGCATTTTTGCAGGGATTTCAGTTCAGCTCTCCATTAAGTGTTGATAAAAATGACAAGAAAGCAACTCAACTGTCAGCCTTCAGTAGTGCTGCAGTAACCACGGCAACTGCTTTTAGCAAATCTCCGTTCTCATTCTCAACCCCTTCAAGCATGGAGTTTAACTTTGTAGCTGCTGCTAAACCTAAGCCAAAGGCTAATGGTATGTGTTCAGATATTCCAATGCAAGTTCTATTGCTAGTTCAAAAATGACCTTACTTTATACCTTCATAGTAAAGAAATAGTAAGATTATATGTCATTTTTAATGAAACACTGAAGTTGAAGATATGGATTGATTTACTGTTCGAGATCTTTCTTTTAACCAACATTGGTTAACAGTGTTTTTTATAGGGCCAATTTGGGGCCAGAATTTCAGCCCCATTCCCCTGCTTAAATCATATATATTTTCCCCCAATGTTTACCTGAAAATTCCCCTCAGAATGTAAGCTTTATTTTGAAAACTAAATTTTTCATTAAAGCAAGTTTATCTAAGTTATAATTTGTAGCAAAACAATTCATTAATGTTTTATAACAAAAGATAATATAAACATTTAATTATGCTTTTCTAAAAAAAAAACCTTTTGACATAATATTCCCCATCTGAAGGGCCCTGCCACCTTTCCCTCAAGGATGAAAAAAAACAACACTGGTTAATGCAGTACATGATGGTGTGTATAATCAGTTAAGTCTAGGAGTATGGCAATCAAGGCATCATATATTTGGCATTTTGCTGACGCTGCTTAATAATAATATGTTCTCTGTGTGAAAAAATGCTGACGCTGCTTAATAATAATATGTTCTCTGTGTGTTACTGACATTTGCCATGCTGTTGCAGGTCCATCCTCTATAGACAGTGGTGCCAGTAACGGTGGCTTTGGTGCAGCCAGTGAGTTAAAACGAGGCAGTGTGATGGACATTTTGGGCGGTTCAGGCTTCTCATCATCAAACTCTTCATCGTCTGGCAGTTCCCAATCAAACAGTGACAAACCCTTCACAGCCAGCCCTATTTCTCTGCTTGGATTTGGGTCTAAGTCAGATTCAAAAGCGACACCGGCATCGGAGGCTCCACCTCTTAGTTCGGTGTTCAAGTCCAGTGGCTGGAATTGCGATGTTTGTCTCGTGAACAATAAGGAAGGAACGGATAAATGTGCAGCGTGCCAAACCCCGAAGCCTGGGGACAAATCTAAAGGTTTGTACAAACATTGTGATAAAATTTCTACATTAATGCTTTGAAAGCAGGACAGTTGCACCTGCTTTAATCTGACTGCATAAACATTAAATGAATATGTTGTCAGAAAGAAGACAAGTAAATGTTTGACTTCTTTTTTTCACAGAAACTGCCTTTATAAGTTGCAAGTTTTAAACTTACAGTAGTATTTAGATACAATTTTAGAGACTCTTATTTGAATGTGCTGATATAATTGGTTTAAATGTCTTGATAACATAGCAGAAAATGGTAGGGAAGCTTTTTTTTGTTGAACAAAATGTGTTGTTGCTTATACACAAGTCATTTGTTGACTGTTGTGCATGAAAACAACAAGAACAAGAGATTAACACTTTGGAGATAATCATGTTTACTTAAGAATTTAATAGTATTTTTCTGCATTTCATCGGGATTTGAATTGCCTGGAAAATTACGCCTAATTTGCATAAACACCGACGGCGTTTATGCATAACTTAGGAGTAATTTTCCTGACAGTTCATACACCGATAAAATGAAGAAAAATATTATTCAATTCTAATAATTACAACCAAAAGTGGATATAATCTTTACTTTTAACTGTCTAAGGGTCGCAACTGATGTGTAGCCCCCGGCTTCGGAATCCCTGTTTTAGTTTATGTTGCATTTTCGTCGATCGGCATTTCTAATATCTCGTCAGACATTTCAATTCGCTGTGGAGTTGACTTTCTGGTACAAACAATTTAAATTTCCCAATATGCGTTAACAATTTCATGGTTTGCAATACAGGCAACCGATAAATCAGTCATTTTGTTTACGAACGATGGTGTATACATCGTAAACGTTTGCGCAAAACAATGACGTCATTTCGCAAATTTCAGCGAATCAAAGTAAACATCATAAAGGTTTGCGCAAAACTTTGACGTTCCGCAAATAGACAATGAAAAAGTAGTATGGTCATGAATATTAAAAAGGTAATTTGCATGCCCAGCCGGTTGATCGGGGTATGAATGATAGGTCACATGGGCGGATTATCCAATCAGAATGCAGCGTTTACGTGAAAATGCAAAAAGTTGTAATTATTGTTGTTTTTCCAGCATCATCAGGTGGTGATATATTTGGAAAGTTCAAGCAGCCTGAAGGCTCATGGACCTGTGACGCATGTCTTATACAGAACAAACCTGACGTCAGCAAATGTGTCGCATGCCAGTCTGCGAAGCCTTGTACGTTTGTCATGGTTACGATTTCAAAGAGTTGCTAATGGCCAATGGGCTATAACCACACCTTAATTGGTTAGACTCTGACAAACACTATTGACAGTATACAATTAAAGCGTGTCTTAGGAAAAATGGGCTTAATGCATGTGCGTAAAGTGTCATCCCGGATTTGTATGTGCAGTCCGCACAGGCTGATCCAGGACGGCACTCCGCTTTTATGGTATTTTCTGTTTCACGGAAGTCTCTTCTAAACATTATAGGTGGAAAGTGCCATCCCGGATCAGCCTGTGCAGTCCGCACAGGCTGATCTGGGACGGCACTTTGCACCTTTAATGGACGACACTACGCACATGCATTAAGCCCGGTTTTCCCACGACGCACCACAAATGTTTTTTACAAGACATGTCTGTCAAACAATCGAGTCCTAGCTTTTAGAATGTCTAAACACATCGTCAATCAAATCTCATTGTACGGTCAATTGTTGTGGGTTTAGATTGTTTTGAAGTGTGGTTGTTTGCCTGATGAAAGTTATTTTCACATCAAATATTACATATTTTAAATGTAGGTTCACTGGTGTGTTTTGTTCATATAAGAATGGGTGGTAGAATTCCAGGGATGAAATCCATTATTGTCGTGAAAAAAAAAGAAAGCTTGCAGGGCTTGTTTCCCTCAATAGTAGGGGCAGTTATCCCCTCAGACAAATTCTTTCACATCATGCAGTTTTCCCCTAAAACTGATGCTACACCAGGATTTTTCGTTCCCCTGCTATGAAATTTTTTCCCGAAAATGCCAAAAATTTATCTATTTTTCCCCAAAATTAGAGCAAAGGGTCCCATCCCCAAGAGGTGAAAAAAAGCCCTGGCGTGCATAACAAGAAACTGTGAATTCTCAGATTTGTTTCAAGTCAACAACATCTCAAAGTTTTGTTATGTTTTCAGCATCAGCAAGTCAAAGTGACACGTCTCTGGTGGCCAGCCACGGAATATTGCCTGGCAACTGGATATGTAAAACATGCCTCATACAAAACAAGAAAGAGGCTGAAACATGCGGTGCCTGTAAAGCTGCTAGGCACTCAGATAAGGGTATGCATATGTAAAACACATCACTGAGATTCAGAATATGTTGATCTCGCACAATGTTTTGATACTTCAGCAATCATCGAAATTAGCAGTTTGGTTAAGCAAACTCTAATTCTTATATTATGACCGTATTCACAAACAATTTGAGTCTGAAACATAAACTCAGACTCAAATTTTAATAGCTTAAAATGTAAGATTTATTTTAAATTTAAATAACTATTTTTGTGTCACACACTTTAGGATGAATGTGATTATTGTGTGACTTGTATAATGGTCGATTCGCTATTGTGATTCCTTTCTTGAGTTCAAGTCTGAAATTTAGCCTTGGAATGTCTGTGAATACGGGCCCAGAGCAAGAAATTGTATCAAGCCTGCCTATATGAAACTGAGAACCTGAGCAAGCCAAGTTCAGAATTTACCAGTGTGCTAATTTTGACCACTGCCTCAGGGTAGTTGAAATAGGACGTTACCTGTAAAATTACTTGTTAAATGAAGCATCTTTACTCAACTATTGTTTGCAACTGACTATGACAACTTAATGAATCTGTGATTATCAATAATATTTAACTGCATTTTCTTCACTTATATTGGCTCGTACCTTTACCTTCCAAGCTTATGATACACCGTGTACTTTTAAATTCCATTTAGTTTAGTTTAAACCTAAAATTTAGCTTGATTGTGTAGAAAATTAGAGGCTTATTGATTCAATTTATTGAGTCCATTTCCTGGGTAGAACCAGTACTTGGTGTCTTTCAACACAATCAGACTAAATTCTTGGGATGGCAACTTAAGGTGGACACCACATCCAGTGTTTTTTTCACCTTTGGGGGAAAGGTGGTGGGGCCCTTCAGATGGGGAATTAAACAGCAAAAGGGGATTTTTTTTATAGAAAAGCATTACAACATGTTTATATTCTACTTTGTTATAAAACATAAATTTATGCATCGTTTATATTATGCACTAAATTTCGCTTGATGAAAAATTGCTGGGATTGTTTACTAAAATTCCTCAATCTTAGTAAATTTTGTCCGATTTGGGTCAATTTTTTTTTTTAGTAAAGCTTACATTCTGGGGAAACGCGAAATCTCATTTTAAACAAAACGGGGGCAGATTAAGTTACCACAGAGCCTGCAAACATGGCCTTACGGCATTGTTTGTTATCAGATCATTAATTAGCCTGTTATTGCAGACGAGCATGTCATGGTGTGAAAGCTTATCTCTGACGTCACAGCATCAGTTTTCCGCTTGGATAGGCACTGTCACACTCAGTTGAAATCCGAATCAGCACTATTGATTTTTAATCTTCTGACTAGTTCTATTGTGTAATGATTTTATCCCCAATAGGGAAATTTCAGCTCAAATAGCAACACAAATAGCAAAAAAAGAGCAACTTGCATTCATTCCAAAACGAGGCTGACCTAAATATAGCCTAAACAAAGGAAAACAGTTCTGTGTCTGGATTTATTTCTGAACATTAACAAACTGTTTGTCCACAGTCATGATGAATTTTAACCTGAATTATGGACAGACAGTTCTTATATCAATCAACAAATGAAGATCTTAATTAGAAGGAGGATTTACCAATCTGCAAGTACAGTGCTATTTTGATATTGTCATATATTTTCGCGACCCGACAATACGATCAACATTACTAAATCTGTTTAACTAAAGTGTTGTAAAATCTTAATTTCCTACAATTAACCATTATGCTGCTAAGTTTTAATTATAATAATGTAGTTATTAATGCTATTTAACAGTGACAGTTACTGTTAATTAGATTCTGAAGCATGTCAATATATGATTGACAAATACAATTGGCTCAAACTTTTTAAAAGTGGCGAATTTTAGTGGCGACAACGTTTTTTTTGAGCCAGCAAAACTGCTGTTTTATATCAAAATTTCTATTCAAAATCCAATGATATATGTTTACCAATTGGTAAAATACGAAAGACATACACAATATTCATTAATTCATTAGTTTGGACCATTTTAATGTAAAATGACCTGTACATGAAGCAGCCACAGAGTTTTATGAATTTAATAAATTTCCTCAAGTTTTCCCAAAGGAGCTTTGTGAATAGGGGCCCTGAGCAACAGATAAGGCGTAAATACACAATTCTGAAACACCATTGTGGCGCGTTGTGAGAAAACTGGTCTTAATGCATGGGCGTAAAGTGTCGTCCTGGATTAGCCTGTGCAGTCCGCACAGGCTAATCCAGGACGGCACTTTCCGCCTACAGCTGATTTATGTTTAGAAGATACTTTTTTGAAACAGAAAATACCATAAAAGCGGAAAGTGCCATCCCGGATCAGCCTGTGCAGACTGCACAGGCTGATCGGGGACAACACTTTACACACATGCATTTAGTCCGGTTTCCCATGACGCGCCTCATTTACTCAATTAAATAAAAAAATTACGAGTGACAGAACTCTATTCATATGCGGAATACTCAAAAACCACCAAACAGATTGCATAGAGATTGGTCCATGTTTAATAACTGATAGTCATATAGTGAAAACATGATTGTTTAATGCAAGCTTAATATGATATGTGACCTGTTGTACCGTAAATTGTTGAGAAGTCTCGGTGTCAACACCTTTAATTGCACCATGAGGGCTAATTCTGTGATATACACAGTCAGTTGTGATACTGTCATAAATGACACCGTGAACACCATTGTTTGCAGAGCAATGTAAATGGTGTGTAAGGTGGTGTTTACACTACCGTCCGTTTAACCCTAGTTCTTATTTCTATGTATTATGTTGTTGTAACTAAAATAAGAAAATAAAAAGCATATAATACACACAAATTAAGAAATTTAGTACTGTATTTTTTAAAGATCCCTATATGAGACAGTGCGAAACATACCAGATACAATGCGTCCATTCAAAATGGTGGCCAAAATACCACGGATTATATTTATGATAGAAAAACTAGGAGTTTTTTTTATTATATCCATGTATAAATCGC
This sequence comes from Congeria kusceri, assembly GCA_027627225.1. Lineage (NCBI taxonomy): Eukaryota > Metazoa > Mollusca > Bivalvia > Myida > Dreissenidae > Congeria > Congeria kusceri. The sequence continues at coordinate 63,424,244 of CM051032.1, forward strand.
ACCAAAATTGCACCAAAAAAGGATACAAAGTTTGGATGAAAAAGTGTGGCTTATATGCGAGAAATTACAGTATTTCGATTGCATCATTCATGCATGCTTGTAAAATGGTAGGCATATTTAATTTAATGGAATTTGTGTGTTACATTTTTACTCAATTTGGGCATTTCCAACAATCAGTAAATGTTGTGGCATAATGTAAGCTCAAGTACTCATTTAAACCACTCAGTACTCGATTATTTTTTAAATGATGGGGTGATGCTAAATTCTGGCAAAATCATGATCTGTTGATCTGGAACAGTTTTCCTTATGCCATGCAAGGAGACATTAAGGGAAGTACCGTACCTCTGTTGCATTATTGAAAAGACAGTCTGTTGTTTACATGCTGAAATCTGTTTTCAGACACTGAAGCCGGCAAGGTCACGATCCCACCAAAAACTGATAGTCTGTTTGCCAAATTTAAACCCACAACTGGCCAGTGGGAATGCGAGGTGTGCTTGGTACAGAATAAATCTGAGGATGCGAAATGTGTCGCCTGTCAGACCACCAAACCTCTGAAAGGTAGGCATGCACATATTTGTATATAAATGGGATATAAATACATTGAAATTATGTGTTAAGAATATAAATGGGATATAAATGCATTGAAATTATGAGTTAAGAATATAAATGGGATATAAATGCATTAAAATTATGAGTTAAGAATATAAATGGGATATAAATGCATTGAAATTATGAGTTAAGAATATGAATGGGATATAAAAACATTGAAATTATGAGTTAAGAATATGAATGGGATGTAAATACATTGAAATTGTGTATTAATATCTCATCTGCTAATCTAACGCTTATGGTGGCAGTCTTTTCATTGTCTTTTATATTTGAAATACTATTACATAGTTACTTGCCTGAAATACTATTAACTGCATTAAAAAGCTGAGACGGGGCCGGCTAGCTCAATTGGTAGATCGCCTGACTACAAATCCGAGGATCGCGGGTTCGATTCCCAGCCCAGCCACATAACTTGTGTGGGGATTGGTCATGAAATTATTTCTACGGCCATTCTCCCCCTACCTCTGATTCAAGTAGGGCAGTTGTCTGTTACTGGCATAAGTATGGGCACTTAGTACTGGTAAACCAGCTTACCCAGGAAAAGTGTGAGTAGGTTAACTGACCGCCGTTATATGACTGAAATACTGTTGAATACGGCGACCAATCCAAACAAACAAACAAAAAACTGATCCTTTGCAATTGCCCAACTCCAAGCCAACTGTATAACTGTGTGCCTGTTCTATCTGGATTAATGGAGATATTTGGCCTGGGCAGTGAAAACAACATCGTTATACCCAAAATTTGTTACATGTGATATCGTTACAACCAATGTTGTATCAAGTGAAACCTATAGGGACACGTCTGGGACCTTGGACACGGCATTGTTACATGGGAAACATGGCTAAAAGTAATATCGTTATTAGTGGAGTTTACTATATCAGGGTTCGCTCTGGCTTTTGAAATGTTGTCACAACTTTTTTTTGCCAAATTTGAAAACTTTGAGAGCCAATTAGGCATCGCACACATTTTTTTTACTAAGAGACATTCGGGTGCCATACTATATATAACTATACTATATATAACTTATATTTTCACTCTTACTGTAATACATTAATAATTATTCCTGATGAAGAATACAATAAATTAACAAAACACCATATATCTCTTTAATCAATTTAATAAGTAACAAAACAGCATATTTCATATACAAATGGAGTAAAATATGTCCATGGAGCATAATGGTTGCAACAAGAAATATTTTAGCAATGCACTATTAATATGTGTATTGACATCGTCAATATTTGTTTTTAAAGTAGACATTTAACGATGCATAAATGTTACTATTTCACTTATAAATATGATACATATTAATACATAAATATACACAGATAAATACAATGGCACAAATTAGGCAAGGCAAGGTACACATAAATACAATGGCACAAATTAGGCAATGCAAGGTACACTGGAAAGGAAACTGAAAATATACAGAAGACATCAATTAGCAGCAATTCTATATATATTATGATCATAGACTAAAAGAATTCCAGCTTCCAACAGTCTTTAAATTTTCTGTTCACTGGAGAATTTTGAAGTTTGAGCATGATAGATGGAGATGAGACGTCATCAGAATCTAACAAACGTTTCTTACAAGGAGTATTTACGACTGAATTGGCCATTTTGACAAGTGAATTTTCATTTTCAAATTCAACATTTCATACCAATTGTCGTAACAAACTGTTTAATTATGGACTTTTGCTTATTTAATCCAGGGACCTATTTGTTTTTATAGGTCCCTGTTTAGTCATGAACGTCAACGTGTTGAAAACACTGCATACTTATGTTTTGATTTCTAATTATCGTTTGATCTTTTCTTTAATCTGTTACAAACATTGCACTATTCTATTCATTGCCGGTATAGACGATTAAAGAAAAAGCAATTAAAATGTCAATGTAATTGCCTTGGGCCATATAATCAGTCGCATGTTATCACCTTATTGATATGCATTCATTTTCACACTTCAGTTAATTCATTCGTACTGCTTGCATCACTAAAAATCAAGAATGCACGATAGCTGTCGAGGTTAACCGAGTCAGCAAGACTACTTAGGCTAAAATGGTGCTTACATCATTTCAATAGTAAATAATTCGGACAAAGAACACTGTCGCCAGAGGCATTGAATTGACCCATATCCTTGGGTTTTGACGCTCAGAAATTTGGTTTGACATGATTTTGACTCCCAAAATCCACATTGAAAATGTTATGTTGACTTGCAAAAATATGGTACATAGCGTCAGCCAAAGTTCATGACCTATTAATATGTACATATGATGTAAGATCAACCAATCGTAATGCAGTAAATAACTCCATTTAGATTGTTTCTCACTTTATTCCATAAACAAGGTGGAGCTGCAGTTCTGTTTATGTCTGCATTGTACAAACAAATGGTGTTAGCTCACTAACGCGCTCATGGTGAGCTTTTGTGATCCCCTTTTGTTCATCGTGCGTCGTCAACATTTACCTGGTGAACACTCTGGAGGCCACATTTATTGGCCAATCTTCATGAATCTTGGTCAGAACATTTGTCGCAATGATATCTTGGCCGAGTTCGAAACTGGGTCATGTGGGGTCAAAAACTAGGTCACTAGGTCAAATTGAAGAAAAAGCTTGTGAACACTAGAAGTCACATTGTTTGCCCAATCAGCATGAAACTTGCTCAAAACATTTGTTCTTATGATATCTCGGCCGAGTTCGAAAATGGTTCCGGTCCGTTGAAAAACACGGCCGCCAGGGGGTGGGGTAGTTTTCCTTATATGGCTATAGGAAATGCTTTTTAACACTCTAGAAGTCACATTTTTTGCCCTATCAACATGAAACTTGCTGAGAACCTTTGTTCTTATGATATCTTGGCCCAAAATTTGCAAATGTCCCCCAAAATCCCAAACATGGGGGTCATTGTGTCCCCCATTTTCAGAATCAAGGGAAAACCCTTGTTTTATTTTAAATGAATGTGACAATGTACATTGCAATAAATGTAGCCTTGTGTATTGTCTCTTTATTTAACAGCAAAAAAATCTTTGCATGACCGTTTCATTTCAGCCTTCAAGCAGCCGCCGGGTGACTGGATGTGTGACACGTGCCTGGTGGTCAACAAGGAGACTGCAGTGAACTGTGCGGCCTGTAACTATGCACGACCAGGACCCCCTAGGACTCAGGCGGGTAGGTGGGCCTGACGCATGGAGATTGAATTCATTGTAGTCTTTCAGTGATACCTCTTTTTCCCAATAAACCTGTAAAAGAACTCAATTCGCAATCGTAAGAAAGCTCAAATAATTTTTCAACAATGTTTTCTGTAAGACATGTCCAGTAATGTTTCTGTAAGACATGTCCAGTAATGTTTTCTATAAGACATGTTCAGTAAAAGAACACAATCCCAGGACGCAGGCGGGTAGGTGGTCTTTACAGGTGTAGATTGAATTTGTTCTTTTTAATCAAATTTTCGAAGAAAAATTTCAGTTATTATTAGATTTGGGTATGTCGTTGGGCGGGCGGGCGGCGTCAACTTTTTGTTTCCGCTCTCTAACTCGAGAATGCATTGAAATATTTTAATTAAACTTTACACATAGATACGTTGTATCGAGACCTCGCTTGGGATTGCATATGGGTGGGTGGGGTCAAGGTCAAGGTCACCTTTACTAAAAATAGAAAAAAACTTTCGGCTCAATAACTTGAGAAGGCATAGAGATATTTTAATGAAACTTAATTCATAGATACCTTACATGGAGACCTCGCTTTGGATTGCATATGGGGTCGGTGGGGTCAAGGTCACCATTACTAAAAATAGAAAAACGGTCTCCGCTCAATAACTCGAGAACGCAGCGAGATATTTTAATGAAATTAAATACATATATACCTTATATCGAGACCTTGCTTGGGATTGCATATGGGGTGGGTGAGTTCAAGGTCAAGGTATCCGTTACTAAAAATAGAAAAAAACGATTTCCGCTCAATAACTTTAGAATCCATAAAGATATTTTAATGAAACTTCATACATAGATACCATATATCGAGACCTCACTTGGGATTGCATATGGGTTGGGTGTGATCAAGGTCAAGGTCACCATTACTAAAAATAGAAAAACAGTTTCTGCTCATAACTTGAGAAAGCATCGAGATATTTTAATGAAACTTCATTCATATATACCTTGTATCGAAGTCTTGCTTGTGATTTCATATGGGGTGGGTGTGGTCAAGGTGAAAGTTACAGTTGCTAAAAAATAGAAAATGGTTTCCGCTTAATAACTTGAGAACGCATGAAGATATTTTAATGAAACTTCATACATAGATACCTTATATTGAGACCTCTCTTGGGATTGCATATGTGGCGGGTGGGGTGAAGGTCAAGGTCACCGTTACTAAAAATAGAAGAACAGTTTTCCCTCAAACTTGACAATGCATTGAGATAATTTAATGAAACTTCATACATAGATACCTTATATGGAGACCTCGCTTGGGATTGCATATAGGGTGGGTCGGGTCAAGGTCTCCATTACTAAAAATAGAAAAATGGTTTCCGATCAATAACTTGAGAATGCATCAAGATATTTGAATGAAACTTCATACATAGATGCCTTGTATCTAGACCACGCTTAGGATTGCATATGGGGTACGTGAGATCAAGGTCAGTTTTCAAAAAATACAAAAACGGTTTCTGCTCAATAATTTGAGAACGCATTGCGATATTTTAATGAAACTTCATACATAGATACCTAGATAGATAGTATATCAATTACTTGTTTCAGTACCTAGCTGTGCAAAATCATTCTCCCTGTCACAGAACAGTGGCAGTATACAGCCCAGTAGTACGGGAGGCTTCACGTTCAACAAGTCCTCCGCCAGCGAGCCTGTGAAATCTGGCTTCAACTTCGGACAGCCAACCACTGTGTCTGGTAAAACAGACTCTGAACCTAAATCTGGTGACTTCAAATTTGACTCCAGCTCAGGCACTACTAAATCTACTGGTTCTGGATTTAAATTTGGTGCTGATAGTGCTGGTAAAGCGGAGGAAAAGTCAAACTTGTCTGGCGGTTTTAAGTTTGGTGCTGATAATTCAGATAAATCCCCAAGTGTTAGTTCTGGAGGTTTTATGGTAGGGAACACTGAGAAAAAAACAGAGAGTGCAGAATCAAGTTTGAAACCCGGTGGGTTCCAGTTTGGAAAACCGGCTGATCCGGGTTCAAATATCGAAAGCAAATTTAGTGCAAGCACTGGAGGATTTGTGTTCGGAAGTAAACAAGACACTAGCAGTGCTGTGAAAGACCCTGTTCAGACTAGTGCTTCATTGACGTCAAGGTTTTCAGACACTATTGTACCTTTCAGTGACTCGGATTCTATAAAAACGAACAGTTTTGGAAGTTTGACAGCAGCTTCAACTTCTAGTTCAGCATTACCTTTAAGTAGTTCTACTGTGGGATTTTCATTTAGTTCCAAAGTCTCGGCAGAAAGCAGTTTGGTATCGCAAGGTAAGAATTCATTGACAAGTTATATGATGCTATAATATAAATTTTTAAAATATGAGGCGTGACGTGGAAAATTTGGGCTAAATTCATGTGCGTAAAGTGTCGTCACGGATTAGACTGTGCAGTCAGCACAGGCTAATCCAGGACGTCACTTTCCGCCTACAGTGGATTTATGTTTAGAAGACTTCCTTGAAACAGCAAATACCATAAAAGTGGAAAGTGCCATCCTGGATTAGCCTGTGCGGACTGCACAGGCTGATCGGGTATTACTTTATACGCACATGCATTAAGCCCAGTTTTCCCACAACACGCCTCATATATATTAATCTCAAGGTACAGGTTTGGGGCTTTTTACTTAGTACTACAATCCCCAATAAAGCAATGGCCTGATAACTTTTGAAGTAAATAAAATTCAGCCCGGTGAAACCAAATATTCCAACTGTGAATATACTTTCATAAGTCAAACAGTTGTTAAATAGAAGTTGTTAAATAGAAGTTAAATACAGGTACATTGTCAATCTTTTCAGGATATATTTTGATTATTTTTCTCTAGAGACTTTGGAAATCTTAATTTCAAAATTGCTAGAAAAATCAGATTGGGAATGATACATTGTCTGGTATCAAATTTACATAGAGGAAAAATGCGGGGGAAAAAATGAATCGTGATTATATATTTTTTTGTAAACGTAACTTTCATTATTATTTCAAATGTTATTTTCCACAGAACCTCCCAAGCCAGTGTTCGGAGGTTTCAACTTCAGTCAAACTAAGTCTGATCCAACCCCTGGCCCGGCAAAGACAGGGCTGGGGAATTTCAGCTTTGCCACCTGCAAGCCAAATGAGACCGCCGATACTGGATCAGTAGCAACGAAGAGAAATAGAGATGATGGTAAGTTGGCATTGTACCGAGCAATATGGGAAGAAAATCTTTGGTTTTGTTATTGCTAATGTGTTACAAGGTATTGAAAGCTTAAATAAATGTGTTTCTTAGACGGTATTTAGTAAGTGGTAAACATTTAGTTAGCTATACTTATAATTATATTATCATAGTGCAATATCTGTTTAATGCTGATTACAGTGGGTGTTTTACAAAGCTATGTAGGAAAACAAGTTCATTTTGATAAATTAACAAGTACATTCAGAAAATGTGTTAATTGAACATATTTCCAATTTTTTTTTTATTATTTAAATTGGCTCTGAAGTTAACCTTCAAATGAGTTGTTTGCATATTAACGAATTCTGTCATACTTACATGTACTTTCAGATAGTGGAGAGGCCATTGCTAAAAAATCGTTCAGTTTTGGTCCAGCAACCAATGGTCCCACACCCTCCTCCATGTTCCAGTTTGGGACGACGTCCAGTAGTAAGTTATGTTACAGTGTTTGAAAATAGTTTTGTATTAATCTACCGTAAAAGATTGTGTATTACGCACACCCATGTATAACGCGCACCCGATTTTTGAAACAAAATTTGAGGAAAAAAACTGGAAACAGTTTACAGCTGTTGTTTGTTTATGTCCGTTGATGTTATTTTACCAAATTTTGCCCATGTTTTTGTTGTTGTTGTTCTGAAATATTGTACTTAATTTACTTTCATTAAAAACGTAGTGTAAATTTCAGATGCGCATAGATAATTACCTTGTGCATGAAACACATATTAATCCAAATTGAATGCAAATATTCATGTTAATATTTAATAAGTTTTATGCCTTTTTTAATTCTAATACATGTATATTCTTCATTCCCATTTAAATCTTCAATTTGTCCAGTGCAACAAAACAACTGTCTGAAATGTTTTCACACCCTTGACATTTCCTCTAGAACGCTAATTCGTTAATGCTCTATCGACAGTGCTTGCATTGTTCAGGTATAGTAGTGTTGATTTATTTTTTTCACTGACCATATGCTAATCGTGTTACACGCTTAAAGTGCTACAAATAGCTAGACAGTGGCCTCAGCTCGAAAGTTACATCTAAGGGTTTTTGAAGTCCAACCAACACTGCTAACGGCTTGCAGATTTAGAGGCCTGGCTAATTGACGACTTTGCACTTTCACTCTTCTCAGTTGTAACAGGTGTTATTATCAATGGCGGTGATTTTAACAGATTTTGAAAATAACTGTTACCGTGTATAATGCACACCAAATTTTCATAACCAAATTTTAGGGTTAAAAATGTGCGCATAATACATGGTCTTTTTCAAGGAATTTTCTTAACTTTTTCCTCGAAACAAAATTTTCCTGCCAACAACAATGTACAGTCCCGAACTTTACGAACTCTATTACGTTATCGAAACTCATCAGGGCCTTTGTCCCTCAGCTTTGATTTTTGCCCAAAATATCAACATTTTCAACTTTGATGTCTAGAGTAGTTGCAGGATAAGGAAACCAACTTAATTTTCAAACAAAACCTGATAGAGAAAAGGTCTTCGTAGATTGTGCTATGAAGTAAATATTGCGCTATGCTATGCTATGCTTTGCAAAATCTAACTTTTCTTTGATTTCTAAACTTTCATTATTTCCCACACCAACATGGATTTTCTCCACCAATGGGCCCTGCCAGCATTCCTCACAGTGGCTAACATGCAGGTGGTGTTTGTAATGAGATGTTACTGTAAAACGACAGTGTTTTTTTTGTTCTGCAGCCCCCAGCAGCACAAGTACAGCGGCTACCACTCCGGGACTGTTTGTCTTCGGTCAGAAGACTGCAGCGGGGACGTCAAGCACAAGCACAGGGTTGTTCACCTTTGGAGCCGCAAACAAATCAGCGTCCTCTACTACATTGGGTGGTACAAGTAGCACCCCCTTCGCTTTTGGGGCATCCTCAATGAACTCCTCCTCAGTTTCCACTGCAACACCGTCGTTTGGGCAGACCAACAGTATCACAGGGAGTGCAGTGTCAACGTCCATGGGTGCCTCCGCGTCGGCTCCGTCTGGCCTGTTTCAGTTCGGTCAGGCAAACAAGACGGCTGCAACCAGCTCCCCCTTCAACTTTGGATCAACTAGCAATGCCCAGGTGATACATAAATGAATTCATTAATGAATAAATCGGTTGTTTTAAAATACATGTTAAACTGGTAAATCTAATGTTATTGCCTAACAAATGTGCAACAAGCAATGACCATTTGATACATTAATGGGTGATTTAAAATCCTTCCTAAAACTGGTTGTTACAAAGTTGCTATCAAAGTGTTTACAATTAGCATGACTAACTGCCTTAAAACCTAATTACAAATAAATGTGTCATAATGTTTTAAAATTGTGCATGATTAAAGTAGTGTATTTTCAATCATTGTGCCTTTTCCAGACCAGTAATCCAATCCCAGTGTTCGGCAATGGCATCCCATCGTCGTTTGAGTTCAACCAGAAGACTAACAATGCCACCAGTTCTACCTCCACAGTGTTTAAGTTTGGGAGCACGCAACAGCAGCCAGCGCCCTCATTTGGTTCAGCTTTTCGGGCTCCAACCAACACGGGGTCAGCGTTCGGAGGAAACGCCCCTTCCACAACGCCGGCATTCGGAGCTACTCCACCAGCGTTTGGGTCATCTAATCCTTCTGGCAACGCTAACCCAGCTTCAGTGTTTGGAGGTAACCATTATGCTTGAACACACAATTTTAAGGTTTAACTGAGTGTCTGTTATTCATTGCAAGTCCTTAAAGTTTGTCTGAACTTTGAGTCTTTGTCATTCATCCTGTCATCTTCATTTGTGTTCTTTATTTTGTTTGAACTTTTGCATTTCTTCTTATTAATCAGTGATCTTTCCTTTTCATTCCTTTCATCTATCTATTATTTTACTAACAAATTGCTAGACATTCTGCTTTCTACTGTGTTTTCTCTATCATTTTGTCATTTTTTGCATGTAATTCAGACTACCACAGAATGTTGGCTAACAAAAGATGTGACAGCGTACACGGCCAGCAAGGTATACATGTTGCTAAGCACAGTCTGACCCTCTGGAATGCTCAGGATTCTAAACGCACTTCAAACTATGAAACAGAAGACAGCAAATCTGTTGAATCCCTCTTTGGGACATTGTCTGACAATTCAATTTCTAGCCCTGCAGAGGAAGTTGACCAAAGTTGCATAGGAAGAACACCAGTGGAAATGCATGATGCCTCTTGCCAGACATCTACTGTTCTGCATTTGGATAATTTCACGCAGACCATCAACATGGGAGGTTCTGAACTGCCGTGGCAATTGAAAGAAGTTGCCACTGAATGTGATATGAAACACAGTGATAAGAAAGATGCCTTCGCCCAGACCTATGATGACTTAGAATGTTGTGGACAGGAGACGACAGATAAACAAAAAACTGTCCAAACTCAACATGACCTCGGGTCTGTAAATGAAATTCAGTCCAAAAATTGCACAATCTTGCCATGGCCAAATGAAGAAGCCATACAAACATATTTGCCAGCTGGGATATTGTTGTTTGTTACTCCAATGTCTCACTCACAGGCTTGTACAACTACGTCGTCTGCAGTTTCCGTTTTAGTAAAATCAGTGGACTGCCCTGTCTCAGTTGTGAAAGTTGCTGGTTTAGAGGTTTGTCCACCTGTGCAACTGCCAAGCATGAATCCAGTTAACAACATACCTCTTCATTCCACCAGCAGCTCCATGTCGGTTTCGCCTCCTCCTTTGCTTAATTCAGACTGTGGGCTGGATAAACGGCTCTCACTTCCAACTCCAACTGATATCACCAGTCCAGTTTCTGATACTTGCTCTGCAAATGAACTGAAATGTGTGAACTCTCTTCGTGGGCCAGTGTTTTCTTTACTTCCTCTGAATAAGTTCTGCAACACAAGACCCGTCTGCTTGACTGGAACCTCATCATTCCCCACTGTGTCAACAGGAACCTCATCATTTTTCACTGTGCCAGCAGGAGCCACATTCCCCATTGTGTCAACATCCATTCCTTCAGCACGCATGTTTAGTGGCTTTAACTGCTCCAACCCCCTTCCGAATATTTCATATGCACAGCAGTCATCAAGTCCATTTCATACGCATGCACAATCAAGCATTTATAGCGCCAGGGCAGTTTTTGCCTATGCGGATACCTCTGTCATGACTTCAACTCCATGTGTATCACTAAAACCTTACAACTGGCCTGTCAATAATTCCAGTAGCGCCAATGCCTCTTCTGGTTTCAATACAGGTCTTTCACCCGTTGTGCAAAGGAATACAAAGCCTGTTTACTTCAAACCTTTTGAACCTGTTTCGTCTGCTCAGCTGAGTTCTGTAACATGCTCTAAAGTCCAATCTAAGTTTTCCAGTGTCATGTCTGTTTCCAGAAATCCTCTTGCTAATCCCTTTAATGTTGTGACATCATCAACATCACATTTAACAAGTGCTTCATGTTCTAAGCCTTCTTTCCTGAGTCCCCATCACCACTTTTTTTCACATAGTAATTTTCCTAGCCACATTAATATGAGCAAAAAGACATCAACTTTTGTGCCTATTGTTTCTAGGCCAAGTTTTTTCAGTAATACATGTACAAAAAGTACACCACTTAATGGAGTTCCAGCATTTAAACAGGCCAACAACTCTTTGTTCAGTTGCAACCGCCCTGTGATCAACTTCGGGCCGTTTGCCAATGCTGATTCATTAATGAAGAATTCAGCAGCTCCACAGCAGATGGACACTGGTCCACCAGTGGTGCAGTCGTCTTGGCCTTTTTCACAATGTAGCAAAGTCCCACAGACTTCAGTGGTTGTTGTTAGTAAAGAATTGTCTGGCCCACATTTAGGCTGGGATAGGAATTTAAGCACAAGCGTTACTGTTCCTGCACTTCAAACACCATTGACCAGCGTATGTCACAAATTTCAGTCTGTCGTATCAATGCCAATTTTTCGTTTCCCTTCTCCAACTCCAGTTAAAGTGTCGTTTTCTGAAGAGCCATTTAAGGTTTGCAAGCATCCCCAGGTGGATGACATTGTAATGGAGGATCCCTCTCATGACTCTGGTAAGGAAGATACACAAGCTTCTACCGGGCTAGGTGAAGACTTGGTGAAAGCAGCAAAGAAAGTCAAATTCTCATCTCATGCAGAAAGAATCGATAAAAGTTCTCAGAGGTCTGTGTTGAAAACCAGAACAAACGAAATGGTTACCGCTTTTGGTTCAACCTCAATGGATTGTAGAACTGATGACTGTGATGAAGTTGGTTCAAGTACATCGCATTTGTCGCAGTCCATACCAAACAAGGCTACCTCTGCAGTCTTTGGAGGCCAGAAAGACTTCAGTGACCTAGAGACAGACTCGATCCCAGATAAAAAGTCTTTTTCAAATATTCAAACTTCATTCAACTTCAACATTGGAGTGGACAAAACTACCAATCTGCTTGGTGGAAATACACTTTTGAATGTAGATGCATGTATAAAAGAAACAGCAACAAGAAAGGTCCAGTTCGCTGGAGTTACTGCACCACAGTCTGACAGTGTATTGCCACAGTCTTCACCAGTTGTTTCATGTGCACTGTCAAAAGATATCTCTGAAGCCAACAGAATACAGTCATCTTCTGGTGTTTTTAGATTCACTGCTGTTGCTTTATCTACCAGTCCAATATTTATACCATCATTGCAACCTAAGGTACAACATTCTACTGACTCGGACAAGAAACCCAACAAATATGTGTCAGCTTTTTGTGGTAAACCAGAAATGAAAAAGAGCATGAACAGTTCTGACAAGCCATTGACAACGTTTTCTGGTGCACAGTTGGACAAATCTTCCAGCTCACATTCTTCCCATTTCACTGAAAGTTCATCCAGCTACAGCTCTGTGTCGTCTTCATCGAGTGACAGCTCGGACACCAGCAGAAGTTCAAGCAACACATCGTGCTCTTCAGACTCTGAGAGCATCCACAGCCTGCGTTCGTCTTCTTCGATGCATGATGGCGATGGAATGGATGTTGTGGCCGATGTGGGCACACATGGTAATGCCAGGGATACAAATCTATACACGGCCTTTACTGGCGAAGGGAATCTATCTTGGAATGCTTTACCTGTTTCTGAGAAAAAGTGTTCAGAGTTACATGATAACATGTGTGTAATTCAGAAACTTGAGTTTCTGCAGTTATCCTGCAAATTCGTTTCCCAGGATGCTAGAGAATGTTTATTGGGCAAGGAAATATTAGGGAGGACATGCTGGCATCCCACATCAGGCAAACTTGGGTTCTGCATCTCAGTTGGTTTCCAGCCCATGGACCTTTTGTTTGCCATCTTTCTTCTCGGTATCATTTGCTTTTCTATTTGCTCCAAATACAATGTACCTTTTACTTTAAGTTAAGTTCTAGTATCAGCAGCTTTAAATGTTTGCTAAATTTTTTCTTGAGCTTTATTAATTACCCTTTAGTTTTCGCTCATAATGTCAGCTTTGTGTTGTCCATCATCTGTGTTCATATGTGTATTACTAACATTCTTCTACTCTTCGTGATGAAAGGTATCATACCGGAAACCCGTCTCTTTCTTACTCAACTTTGTCACAAAATTTCTGTATCTGAGGATTATTGTATGTGTTGTTTGACTCCAAACACTAAGTCTGTACTATGCTTTAAATAATTAATAGTATTTTGCAACAGACCTTAGAAACTACTGGAATGTTGATAACAACACCCACACAACCCTCTTTAAAAATATAGCACTTTAATTTCCATTTTGAACATGTTTCAATTCATGAGTCTAAACATTCAAAGTTTTGTGGTTAAATAATTGTTTAAGCAAAGTTTTGTATTGAATCTTCATAAAAAATAAAATAAAAACAAAGTAAGGAAAAACAAATGATGCAAAAATTCAAAATACACATTAAATGATTATACAGAATTGAAAAAAAACGTAGGATTTTAAAATGTTTTTGTTCTATCTTTGTTTCTACTGGGCCTGTGTTTATTTGCAGGATTTGGCTCCAGCCAGCCCACAGCTCCCAGTCAACCTAACCCTGTGTTCCAGTTTGGAAAGGTAGGAAAGCAGGCGACTATTGCGTCCTTATTTCTGGAGTGAAATAAGACCAATTACCTGTTTTAGTAAAATCCCCCCCCCCCCCTCTCCAAAGTCTGAAGAATAAGTAGTTTCATGTTGGTTTTAAAATTCCAAGGCTTACCAATCGTCAGAGTGAATAGCCTGGAAATCATCTGTATCATCTGAGTATTTAAAAGTTAATTTTGTCTGAAGGTGATTCTTTAATTCCACACAGTCCCAGTCCCCCATTCTCAAGAGATGTCCTTGAAAGGGGAATTAAGACTTTGAGACTTGTTTCTTCATAGGTTGGAAATAGGGCCTTGATGCAGCTGGCATTTCTTTATCATTTATGTTTGTTTGTTTGGATTTTTCACCGTTTTTAACAGTATTTTAGTCATATCACGGCGGTCAGTTAACCTACCCACACTTCTACTGGGCAAGCTTAGCGGATCTAAGCAGTTTACCAGTACTAAGTGCACATACTTATGCCAGTAACTGACAACTGCCCTACTTAAATCAGCGGTAGGGGGAGAATGGCCGTAGAAATAATTTCATGACCAATTCCCACACAAGTGATGTGGCCGGGCTGATGTTAAAACTCATGATCCCTGGATTGACAGTCCATCGCTCTACCGAGTGAGTCGTGCCCGACTTTATCTTTTATATTTAGGCACAAATATCCCTATACCTTTGGCAAAGGGGGAACACAACATAGGAAAAAGTAAATGATTTTAATTTTAAAGAAATTTTGCTAGGACTTATTCTATTAAAAAAAACTATATCACACTCATACAGATTAACAGAATTTTGCAATTACTCGTACACATTTGCATGATTTGCTTTTCAGTCTGCAGAAAACAGTGCCCCTTCGGTGGCTCAGTCAGGTTTTAACTTCGGAGGGAATCCATCGGGTCTTGGTTCCACACCAGGTTTCAACTTCTCTGCTCAATCACCAGCGGCTGGAGCTTTCACTATTGGGTAATGGCTGTTTTACACGCTTTCAGCATTTTTGTACTGTTCATATCTTTAGTTTAAATTTTTTTATTTGAGCTTCATTGTGTCGAAAGTCAGAGGCTTATAAAGACACTTTTGAGTCTGTTGCCTGGGATAACCAGTACATGGTGACTTTTTGTGAAAGATCATTCGATTGCATCAAGAGTAGCGATCAAACTAGTGTTTTTTTAGGGCTAATTTGGGGCCGAAGTATATATTTTTCCCCTTTATTTAGCTTACAATTCACCTCAGAATGCAAGCTTCATTTTGGAAAAAAAATGACCAAAATCGGACAAAAATTGATTTACAGGAATTTTGGTATACAATCCCAGTTGTTTTTCATCAAACCAACTTACTGCATAATCTAAGTTATCATTTGTAGCCAAGCAATTGATTAATGTTTTATGACAAAGTAGAAGATAAACCTGTAATAATGCTTTTCTTAAAAAAATCCCCCATTTGCCATCTGAAGGGCCCCGCCACCTTTCCCCCAAAGGTAAAAAAAAGAAACTGCAAACTTTTGAGCTCCCGATCGCAAGGCGGACACTATATTCATTATACCACTTCCTCTCGCAGTTGCCCAGTCAAGTCTGTGTGATATCTGCCCAAGTAAAAGTAGAAGTAAAAGCGGGGTTGTCATTATCAAATGAAACGAGCAATTTTTATCCAAATCTAAGCGATTTGGCCAGGGGTCATAAGGACCCCCCTTGTGATATTACTGATCACAATTGTAAAATTGCTGAAAAAAAACTACAACCGATTTTCTCAACATTTTAAACGATGAATTTGATCGGCAATCAGTTAAAACTGACAACCCTGAGTAGAAGTGTCGAGACATATTTCTGATTTGGAATTAAGTGCATTCATATAACATCTGGTATTCAGCAGATTAAAAGATTTGGGTGCTTATTTCTTTTCCTACCTGTGTGTATATTTGACATGTATTTAGCAGTATGAGAATTAGAACATAGTTTGTTGAATAGCATTTATAGCTCCAGTGTTCATGCTTTTCAGCAGTATGCTAAGTTTCAATGCCATTATTCCAGAGCTGGAAGTACACCGAAAGATGGAAGAAGAATAAAAAAAGCTGTGCGAAAACTTCATAGATGATCCTCGTTCTGGTTTAGGAACAGATGTAAATAATCGTGTCTTTGTAGCGAAAAACATTTAAATATATGTATACGTGTTACTTTTGTTTTAGTTTAAAAATGCCTCTATGGGTAATAAAATGTACATATTAACATGGTGTTGAACTGTTGATAAGTATTGATATATATACTTTAGTAACAGTTTGTTCCTGTTTTAATGTCAGTTTATTACACTGACAACAAGCATGTGATCGTCAATTTCATCTTCAATATTTGATATTGATTGTAACTAAATTGGTTTTGTGTTACTAATTGAATTTTATAGTTGTGTATAATTTGTTAAAAATCTTATATTTAATACACACACATACTTGTTTCTGCCATAATAAGTACAGTGCTATTTTCTTTAGACTTTATGCATCATTATATTGATGTCAATTGTTGATAATCTAGCATAATAACAATTGTTTAATAATGCCTGTGGCTGTTTACTTTATTTTAATTTGCAGTATAGATTTTGTTTCTAACTGCATGTACCAATATTGATCAATAACAATAATTGCCATCAACATCCTATAGGCTAACTATTCTAATTTTTTGCCTGTTTTGTCCAGATATATGCATGTAGGCATTTACAGTAATATTTCCAGGAAAATATATTGCATTCATTAATTGTTAAGTTGTTTATGTATATTGCAGAACTGGAAAATGTTTATACATTTCATTTTCAAGCCCGTAAGGAAAATGATCAGTACTCCAAATTCTGTGTACATGTCTGAATAAATTTAAAAAAAAGTATTTATTTTAATATGATCATGTGCTTCTTGACTGATATTAGTTAGCTTGCATTACTGTTACAAACATGATAAAAAAGGCGTTGGAAAACCGGGCTTAATGCATGTGCGTACTGTCATCCCGGATTACCATGTGCAGTCCGCACAGGCTGATACAGGACGACACTCCGCCTTCAGTGGATTTATGCTTTGAATATACTTCCTTGAAAAAGAAAATACCATACATGTGGAAAGTGTCATCCCGGATTAGCCTGTGCGGACTGCACATGGTAATCCAAGAAGACACTTAACGCGCATGCATTAAGCCCAGTTTTGTCACAACATGCCTCAGTATTTTTACCATTATGTTAATTTCAGAGCTCATGTAACTTGTTCATATCATTCACTAGACATTTTTGTTGTTTGTTAACAAACACACTCTTATGTTTGTAATGTTATTCGGACTATTTGTTTTATAGTTGTAAATAGTGTATAAATATTGACATAGTGTGTATACATTGTACAAAATGACTCACAGACAGTTAATAAATGACTCTGTATAAAATGATGATGAAACAAACGATAGAATACAAGCCCAATGTCTTTCGACTGTCACTCGACCATGGCATTATTAGGTCATTTTAAAGTTTTATAGATTAGGGGAGAGAGTATTTGTGTAAATACTCTCTTAAAATTTGAGAATACTCTTAAAATAAAAAAACAACAATTGGGGTACCAGTAATCCTTAAGTTATTGAGTACCATTACCATTGCATTAAAATTTTGTCAGGAGTTTGAATTTCAACTTGACCTATTACATACATCGTGGTTCAAGAATAAATTCTAAGCAACCATGTAGTGACACATGTTTTTAATTTTGTCAGCTGTCCACAAATTTAAAGAATGCTGCAGATTATTTGGCCGGCAGGAATAAAAATAATTGTTACATTTATATTTGCCACCTGAAATTCAGAAGAAAACTGGCGGATGGATCCAACAATAGACTCATTGACTGTTAATTTAACAAATCTGATCAAAGTATTAAAGCTGTTTGCTGGTATCTGGCAGTATTATGTGTCCTATGGGCTCATTTATAATTTAATACATGATTTGTGACAACAGTTTCTTTGATTATCTTTGATTATATCTATCTACTGCACAGTACTGTAGTCTTGATATTATTTCCAGTTTATCCATTAAATACCTCAACTTTTTCACAGTAGTCATACTTTGTTTTTTGATCATTGTTTTGAGTAGGTTAGAAATTGAATAGGTTGTTAAATTGAGACTGATCATGATGAAATCTGATTGTGCCAATGTGTCGCGATTTTAAGAAAGTTGATAATAATGCTGTGCTCTTGGTGACAGATCATAACATAATCATGGTGCGAGAAAGAAGGGAGATAGGTCGGGTGAAAGGCTATCTATTTTGGGGAGAACACAATTTTTAAATGAGATTTTCACATTTTAGGTATGCAATAATTGACCCTGAAACCTTAGACTATGTACTTTAATTGGTATTGTTTGGTGGTGTGGATCTGTGCGGTGCCTGTTTGTCAATTAATTACATTGTCTGGTGTTATATACATGCATTGTCATTATATGAAAACTTAATAAAAAATTATGTATTTAGCCTTTTTCTTGCACAATGCAAACCTTTTTATCCTAACAAAATTCAGTTGTTAAGATACATTTCGAGTTTGTTGGTTTGCAGACCACACGAAAAAGTATATGCATGTACTTCCTCATTTGTTGATTGACCGTTAGGCAATACAGGTGTGACCGTTAGGCAATACAGGTACCAGTAGATTATGTTTGTGTCTGTTTCATTTAAATAGGTTGTAATTGTCCTATGGTTGGCCATATATTTATATTTTAATTATATACCAATAAATATATGCTATTTAAATCAATTAACATTTAATTATCGTATAAAAGGGGTATAAGTATATTCACTGAATATGAAAAAAGTGTTCCAATTCCTAATTTTTGGAATGACCACATAGAAATAGCATTTTTGTGACTATTACATGACTGTATTTAACATTATTCACTTGACAATTATTTAACTTGGTTGATTCACAGTGTATGTAAAATGTTGAGACACTTCTTTACAAGTTAAAATCAGGCGCGTTGTGGGAAACCCGTGCTTAACGCATGTGCGTAAAGTGTCGTTCCGGATTAGCCTGTGCAGTCCGCACAGGCTAATCAGGACGGCACTTTCCGCCTACAGTGGATTTATGTTCAGAAGAGACTTCATTGAAATAAAAAATACCATTAATGCGGAAAGGGTCGTCCTGGATTAGCCTGTGCGGACTGCTTCAGGGATCATTCTTTCAGCTGATTTCCTCCTGTGAATGCCAGTTTTAATATAACCAGTACAATAGGTACTGGATCTGTTAAGAAATTATTAATTACATTGAACCCTTTATTTAAAGGACATAAGGTATTTTCCTCTCCTGTGTGCTTTTGAAATCACACCACTGTCATTGAAAGTTATGTATCAGACTTGAGATGTCAATATGTGTAGGTGTTGTATGTAAGAGTGGTAAGCAGGTATTATCACAAGGTTTCAGGGTCGATTGCAAATCTCGAGTCATCATCCAACTGTGATGCATTTTATCGTTTTTGATGGCGTAACGATGCTTGTACTGCAGAATTTCATCGCCCCTCGTTACAAGACAGTAAACTAAGTTTTGCTCAACAATTGTTGATAGATTTTATTTAATATTGCATGTTTCTATTTTGATTTTAATTAAACCCTTTGCATGCCAATGTACATTTTAAAACATTGAACATGCAAGGGCTTAAACCGTTATAACAGAAGTGCTTTGAAATTCTGCTAAAATATTGCTAAACGGAGCTAGATTTATCTTGAAAATAAACTATTTTGCTCCATGTAATGTAGGTTTTTGTCATGCTTTTGTTCCCAGCCATTATGAAAAAAGAATTGATACAAATCTACAAGTATCTGATTACAGTGAAGATTCAGATTTGTTCATTGTGCCAGTCAACAATTTTCTACGATCGTAAAGGGATGCAACTCTTACAAACCTAATACGGTCATGGGCCATTTCGACATGTAAAACATGTTCTTATGTCTTGTAAGTAATGCTAGTAAGTTTTTACACATTACACAAATCGTTTGAAACTACTTTCTAAAGTCGTTTCTCGGTGTTCTGTAAGCAGATATTTAAATCGCAGATCACCAGATTTCTTAATTCTAACATTTTCTATATTTCATACATCCACATTCACGATTTCTGTGTTAAGTGTTTCTTACTACCCACTGATAAAAACCTCCAAATAATTGCACCACTATTTTGATTCTGGTCACACAATGTCACATACACAACAGCATATCTAAATTGTAATATTAAAACAACACAATAGTTTACAAACTTTCCGAATATACGTTATATTTATACCCTTCGTACCGTGGCCGGCTAGCTCAGTTGGTAGAGCGCTGGACTACAAATCCGAGGTTCGCGGGTTCAATTCCCAGCCCGGTGATTGGTCATAAAATTATTTATACGGCCATTATCCCCTACATCTGATTCAAGTAGGGCAGTTGTCAGTTACTGGCATAAGTATGTGCACTTAGTACTGGTAAACCAGCTTACCCAGGAAAAGTCTGACCGCCGTTATATCACTGAAATACTGTTGAATACAGCGAAAAATCCAAACAAACGAACAAAACATTGTATCGGAAACTTGAAGCAAATAGTATTTTCTCTATGTAAAGACGTCATAACCGTATACATGTACATAGAGAATACTAGGTTAGTGTTGAATAAAGAGAAGTTTATCTTGCGAGGCTTAGCACACCGGAAGCGCGAGCCTTTTCTATATTCAACACTAATCATCATATCTTTTCTTCAAAACTTAAAAAAAAAAAAAAACATGTATAACGAACTGTGCAATTCAAAAACTGGTAGTACCACGGTGTATATGGTCACTGTATACTGATGTAATACAACTACGTTACTTTCATAATGAATGGATGGGCACCGCATACTTATGGACAAAAAACATAGTGCAGTGCAAGAAAATGTTAATTTCTCCGGGTTTTCATCATTATATGACAATAATTTTAGTTCTACGGAACACAGTGGATATCTCTTAAATATATTCTTACGACACATTTTCCTGAAATTCGTCCCTCGTCATAGATGAAGTGAAAAAGTGTCCATGTCGTTTATTCATGAAGTGAATTTTCAGATATATGTTCAGATTTCTTTTCCATTTTGGCTATAATTCGTGTGATAGAAGCTCATTTAAGTTACTGTGATCTTATCACTGTGTTTTTGGTGAAAAAATACGTTTGAAGCTGTAAACTTTATACTGAAACTTAAGGTTTACATGCGATTTATGCATATCATTCAATACAGGTACTTGTTTTTGACCGAGATCTTCACCATGCTAGCACTATTTTACTAAAATCGAACGTTCATATGTGGCTTAAATCCTGTTTAACGACTTTTTCCACGAAGTATACTGTGCATTCCAATTGTATTTCAGCAATATGCGGTGCCAGATGCACCGTGAGTACAACGCTTTTATCGAATACAAAATGTATGCATTGTAATAAAGAAATAGTCCCGAGATTCTAGAAATACAAAACTTGGGCTGTTAACACGTTTTATTGTATACGTGTGTGTTATTAGTACAAAAATAATCGGATAGTAACGTACACTATGAAAAAGACCTTTAAAGTCAACACAGACACAACTGCGTAATGATCCTTACAATTTATGCTCTATAAATAAATCAATACACAATAAATGACCATGACCTTTCTGCTCGTTTTCCAAATCTCGGAATTGAAGCGCACATGTTACTGCAAATTTACAAATTTAATCTGATTGTTTCGGAAAACATGTTTGCGTATTTTAAATACAATGTCTGTAAATTATCTTCAAAGGGACTGACCAGAAAATGCGATCGGCAAAAGTAAACAATGCGACTACATCGTGAAAACGTAGTCCGTGCACGCGACAAGTATATTTCCTCCGTGTGGAATACAGCTAGGTTTATCCCACGGGGTGTTATTTCGTCAATGATGGGATAAAACAAGAGAGAGGTCGCGTGCAGTGGTGTAATGGATATGGTGTCCACCTTGCGATTGGGAGGTCGTGAGTTCGATTCCTGCTCGGGGAATGATCTTTCTAAACAGACACCCAAGTACTGGTTCTACCCAGGAAACTTTGTTTTCATTTTCCTGTCAAACGAACACACTTGACGGGCTCTTTTGAGTTAATATGATGACCGCTTAAATCTATTGTCTAATAGAATTAATATGGATGACCGCTTAAAACTATTGCCTTCCAGTGTTAGTATATAAAGTTGATAGTTCTACCATATTTCTATATTTGTCAATGGAATACTCTTACAGACTTGCATCGATTTAACACGATTTCAGTACGGAAACTTATATTCATCGTTATCGATCTGTAATATATTCGTGCATAAAAGTTAGTGGCATGTTTGTGTTTCTGAGCTATACTAAAACTGTGCGAAGAAGGGACAAACCTGCATCTTGTTTTGTAGACAGATATATGCTGTTTTACTACATATTATAAATGATGAATATATACATGTAGTACATAGTAGGAAACAACAAACGAGTCTTGTCGTGGGAAAACCGGGCTTAATGCATGTGCGTAAAGTTTCGTCCCGGATTAGCATGTACAGTCCGCATAGGCTAATCCAGGACGACACTGTCCGCTTTTATAGTATTTTCTGTTTCAATGAAGTCTCTTCTAAACATAAACCCACTATATGCGGAAAGTGCCGTCCCGGATTAGCCTGTGCGGACCACACAGGCTGATCCGGGACGACACTTTACGCACATGATATAGGGACATATCTCACGGATATTTTTCTATATTTCGCTACTTAGCATTAAATAAATTTCCATAGCTATATAAACATGTAGCCTTTCTTGTTTCCAAGAACGATACACCGCCATCGCTGCAATACATTAAGTACATAAGAGTCTCACAATTTGCTCGCCCAATGGTATTACCAAAGACGCGAAATGCTGCCATGCATGTTTTATCTGAACGATGTTTATTCTTAAAATGGGTGTAAAAATACAACAGAAAACAGACACTGCCAGCTACTGTCACACTGCATCTTGCCACCCGTTTACTAGGAAGCTACAAACGCTGTCATGGACTGCTCCAGTGGAACAACTGCATCAAATGACGTACAAACGTTCGTTACATCTTCGTACACTTTCCCACTAGTTTGAATTTTGCCGTTGGCTACAAGCATGTACCGGATGCTTTGTGCAGGGTAGGAGCACATTTGTCCAGTAAAAATGTACTGACCGCTCACAGGGGCGGTGAACACACCGGTTGCGGGGTTGTAGCCTTCCCCAACGTTATACATTTCACCGAAAATGAAAGTCTGATCTGACGACGGGGCTGCTATTCCAGCTCAGTTTATTAGAAAACCTTTCCTAAAACAGGTAACATAAAATTATACATGATTAATTAGTGTAAACATCGCACATAAACTCTAACTCCTTAACTGACATCAATAAAAACATTGCATTGTCTATACTTTTCTATCAAAGAGGACACGAACTTTATGACAGTGGATAAAAGTATCAGCAGCTTATGGTGAATGTTTTGCAATAATACGACTGAATTTTTTATTTTAAAAATATGTTAGCATTTACCTGTTTGTTTGTTTTTTCATATGCTTCTCATACGCCGATATACCTTCTAACGTTGCCGTGGTGTGTGATTTTATTTCATTTTGTTGTTGCACCATCTTGGCATTTATTTCTTCTTGTTGTTACACCCTCTTGGTATTGGTATTTATTGTTGTTGCTGCACCATCTTGATCCAATCGAATTCCATTTGGACCATTTTCTTCAAGAGCTGCTCTTCATAGTGAAAACTCGAGCACTTTCTCGGCTCAGATGCACGGACAGTAGACGCGGTCATCAGCAATATTATGAATAAACACATTTTCATCAACAGGTCATCACGATGCCAGATCAAAGAATGTAGACTTGCGTTGTTTCGCTTGGTTTATGATTAATAAATCAAAGCGTGATGTGTTTTACCGTAGACACCAGTGTTCAAATTCAATAAATAATAGTCTTAATACACGTACATTGTATATGAATATATAAAGGAAATTTGTTTGTTTCGATAGAATATCGATTTTAATTCACTAGTAATTATAGAAATTCATATTTTCACGAGTGAATATATATACGTTTTCTATGATCACGAGTGAATCAACAATCGATATTCTACCCCCCCCCCTTCCCCAGGACAGTCATGTCTGGATCCGGTGTAACATTAAATTTTGACCCCGTTGAAAATTGCCCCCATGGGTACTTTTTCAACGGATGACTGATCAATTTTCAAAGTTGAAAACTGACCGTGGCAGTTATATTATGACCCATCCACGCGTGAAAATTCGACCCTCGTTGGAAACTGATCAACTATAGCCAGGTCATTCCACTGATTCCAATAATCGTATGCAATTTGCCTATTACCATACAGACCAAAGAATAACAATTCTGTATTTTTCAGGAATGTAAGCAATAATTAACGTTTCGTTATACCTTCGAGTGCGCTACTAGCTAATAACGATAATTATTTGCCACTTCAAGGACCATGCCTCTGCAGATGCAGGTCAGATATAACAAGTAAAACCCAGCTACACATTTTAGATGCTTATTAACGTCTAAATGTAAAATCAGTGACTATAATTTATGTGTAATGTATAGACAAGATGTCTGAAAACGTATTAACGACAGTATGCCGTAGAGCAGTGTCGATGCTGCTGATTAGCTTTCATTAGAATGTTAGAATTTATAAATATATAACTTCGCACTGGTGTTGTTATTAAGTCATTTGACTATTATACATTTGTATAGACAAAACCGAAACAAAATTATAACATACTAATATAGCA
The DNA here is from genome assembly GCA_027627225.1 of Congeria kusceri. Classification (NCBI taxonomy): domain Eukaryota; kingdom Metazoa; phylum Mollusca; class Bivalvia; order Myida; family Dreissenidae; genus Congeria; species Congeria kusceri. The sequence goes on from CM051032.1 coordinate 63,449,058, forward strand.
TGGTGTCAGCTACCACCACTACCACTACTACTACCACTACTACTACTACTACTACTACTACTACTGCTACTACTACTACTACTATTACTACTACTACTACTAATACTACTACTACTACTTGTGCCATATACGTGACTCATGCCTCATCTGTCAAAGGTCAAGGTCACTGCAATTGCAAAACTAGTTCTCCAACAAGAGCACAATCAACTAGTTTGGCAGAAGTCGAGGTTAAAACAGTCAAGCGCATCATCGTCAAGGCAAAAGAAGCCAAGAGTAATTGGATTTCTTTATTTTAGAAATTCTCCATTGCAAGACCTCGGATTTTCACAATCACAATTGTTGCAAGGTAGACATAATCAACAAAATCATTCCAGTTAAAAAAAAAAAAAAACACACACCTAGGACAATCAATACATGTGAAAAGCAAAGTTGGTAAAACATGGTTGTCTGCAAATATTATTCCCATACACAATGACAGATCAGGTAACAGTCAAACGCCGGATGGAGCTATATACCACATAAATCGCCAGTTACTCATGAAAACAAACAACATAATTTTACAGACATTTAGTAATTTGCCCCTTATGTCACCTCGGGATAAATGAGTTCACCAGAGCCTAGCAAAATAACAGAACAACGACAATTTAATTTACCAAAGAAAAACAATGCTGCAAACCTTATCCATGGGAATACAGATTTGGCGAAGTTCATGTTTAAACAATATATGGAAGGCTTGTCGAGCCAAATAAATTGTTCTCAAAAGATGTGTAAAGTAATGGGTACAGAAATCAGCTGTAAACAACAATTTCATGGTGTTATCTTGACATGTGGCGCAGAATTAGTTTCTTTTGAAACATGATCTACATGAAGCGTGGCACTACTAATAACTTTATCATTGTTTTAGTGTGGATTGTTGTAACTGAATTGAATGCGTTTATATTTGGTAAATGTGTGTGATTATTATTCCATGATTGTTTTTATGAATGAAAATACTTTATTCATATTAGAATATATGTAGACATTCGTTATTATTAATGGACTTATTATTCCTATTTTTATATGTCATAATTATATATTTCATTGATATTTTATAATAAGAAATTTTCTTTCTTACAAAATTAAGGAGATGTTCCATTATTCAGATTCCAATTTCATGAAACAAATTATACGAGTATATAATTTAATTTCCCAAATGCTAATACATAAAGACTCCATCGAATAATTTTGGTTCGTTAAAAAACATGGGCGCCAGGGACGGTGTCGTTTTTTCTTATATGGTTATATTGAAAACTTTGAAAATCTTCTTGTCTGAAACCGCATGCTGGATTTCGAAAACATTTCATAGAAATGTTCCTTGGGTGATCCTTTACCAAATTCCTTTAACTTATGTTGATTCGTTAAAAAAAACATGGAGGCCAGGGGTGTGGCAGTTTTCCTAATAAACTATTTGAAAACTTTGAAAATATTCTTGTCGGGAATCATTGATGGATTCGAAATAGTTTCACAAAAAGGTTCCTACGATGTTCCTTAAAACTGTTCTGATTCGCTAACAACCTTGCTGTCAGTGGAACTTCGTTAACTTTTATTGTCAACGTTTAGTTCAAACATCTCTAAACAACATGTACCGGTACCTGTCAAGGACTTATTCTTTTAAAGTAAGAATTTCATTGAATGCAGGGCATGTCAAATGGAGCGACAGCTGAATGTATTTTAGAATAGTTTAATATACCGGGTAGTATTAAAGAGGATATTGAAATAACTACCCATTCCTAAACATACGTAGTTTTTAACAAATATATTGGAATAATGAACGAACAAATAAATAATGCATATGTATGTGTACTGTTTTGTTGAGTGACTCAAACTAATTAAATTTGAATACATGTATTTTCCCAAAATATTGATACATAAACTCGTGTCTTTGCAATAATATGTTTAAAAAGCTAAATGCATAGTTGTGGCACTTAATTTATATTTATAAATATGATTATGAAGGAACATGTCACTTGCATTTTATGCTTTAACAAATTTAAGATGCATGAATATTGTCATCATTGCATAATTCTAGTGATTAATATTTAAAATGCACTTACATTTAAGATATGTTAAAAATACAAAAGTTTGTTTTCGGTATATGAAGCTGTTTTCGGTATATGAAGCTGTTTTCGGTCTATAGCACTACCCCTTTCTTGCTACAGTTTGGCTCTTTGTAGCCCGACCCGTCTCATTTTTACTGTGATTTTTAAGAGTGAGATTGTTTTAAGTGAGCTCGAGGGCGTGATTTAACAGGAAGCGTGAGACTTGACAGATATTGAACACGCTATTACACTTTAACAAGACATTATTATTTATTTAACTCGGGACCCATTTTGGCCTTCTTGTTTCCATTGTTTGCAGTTTGTCATTATGTGTGTTAACTTAAGCAAAGTATTAAAATTAGCATGGTGGCTGCTACTTTCAATAGTGTATCATGCTTATTAGATGTTCCACACGATGTATTTAAAAATATGAATATGTTTTATCAATCAAAATGCACTTAGTAAAGGAATCCTGTTTAAGTATGTAAGTAAAACGCTTAATGTATGCAAGTGTATGGGATGATAAGTGGCTTGAATAAATGTCAAACTGTACGACTGTCAATAATCTGTGTTGACAAAACCCAAAATACACTGTCTTTAGATAAACGTCATTCCAAAGTAAGGTCTCGATTATTTCAGAAATAAATTATTTAAGAGTTGTTTATCGGCTAATAAACAATGATTTGGATTTCTGATGCGTATGAATTAAATCACGTGGGCGTTATATTCCGCATCGGAACGACAAGTCGGTGTTTATTAACCAATAAACAAAAATAATGCGAAAATTATTTAGATTCTAACATGACCTGACAACATTTTCTTACAATGCGAAATATATTTTACATTTTCGGAACTATTTTCACCTGTTGTTTATTGGTAGTATAACATCGGTGAATTGTGTTTTTTGTCTATAGAAAACTCGCGTGTCATGTTAGAATATATAATGTATTCACATAATTATTTAAAGCATAATCACTTTGTGTAGTGATAAAATATGGTATGAGCAAACATGTTTCAAGTCCATACACACTTAACGAAATTAAATTGGCATCCTAATAAAACATTCACAACTTATTCTAGCTTTCTGAACGAATTTTACAAAACGTGTGTGTTCGTGCGTGTGTGTGTGCGCTTGCGCGTGCGTGTGCGCGTGCGCGTGTGTTTAATGTAACCAGTGTCCATATTCACAACAAAGATCTATCAATAAACAATAGATCTCTGTTTTAATACGCGTAACAATAATTCCTTTATTAAATTAAGACAACAGGCTAGAATAACGGAAAATACAACGTTCTGATAATGTTACCATTAAAATTTATAACTTTAAATGATTTAACTGTATGTTTCTATATTAATTAAAGCATAATATATCAAATAAAAATTGGATCATGCAGTCACTATATGGGTCAGTGGTATAATCAGCTTATAACGATCGTTATACATGGGTGCTGTCCTAATTGTTTTTAAAATTATATTGTTGGGTCCTTAGTGTCAGTGTATGGTTGTTTTGACTAGGGTGCGCGAACTTGTCTGAAAAGGGGCTCTGTACGTGGTCTGCACGGATAAGCGAAGGTGACAAATGAGGTCACTAAATAATTTGCTTGTGCAATCCCCATTATGTCATAGATGCCATTTCATAATGGAATATTGTCGTAATTTTCCGTGGTCAGTCATTTTTTGCCAAACAGAGCTTTTGGCTTCACAAAATGTAGTTATCAAACAATAATAATAATAATAATAATAATAATAATCATAATAATAATAATAATATTATTATTATTATTATTAGTAGTAGTAGTAGTAGTAGTAGTAGTAGTAGTAGTAGTAGTAGTAGTAGTAGTAGTAGTAGTAGTAGTAGTAGTAGTAGTAGGTAGTAGTAGTAGTTGTTGTTACTATTAAAAACTATCGAGTAATTGTTAACCTTAATATTTTCCAACAGAGAATAAAATTGAACAAGAAACAACATGGAAATTCCACGAAAACAAAATATTTTGAACAAAATGCATTAAACGAAAAGTTGACGCCGCCACTATGTTCGCCTGCCCAGCGACATACGCAATCTCATAACCGATTTTTTTCATCGAAACATTTGGTTAATAAAATCAGAAGTGTGTCGCTTTATCTCTTGCATACTGATATTCTCTTGCAAAAACACTGCGCTAACAGGACAGCCAGATTAAATTGTTGAGGGTATGAAAGCGTAATATTTATTACCGATTGAATTTTAGATAAGGCAGTATCGATCATCAGATAAAATCGGTACTGATCGCACATCTTCGGAAGATTTCCGATTAGTACCGAACTGCTGACTGTCTATCGGGTAGTACTATTGAATTTATCAGCTTGAATATCTGGCTTAAGAAGAAAGGCTGTATTGTTCAGTATGATTACTTCTAATGAACGTTAATGGCGTTTACTCGATTGAAAACTGTTTCTTAGCTATGACAGGCATTTTATAGTGTAGTACCGAACTGCTGACTGTCTATCGGGTAGTACTATTGAATTTATCAGCTTGAATATCTGGCTTAAGAAGAAAGGCGGTATTGTTCAGTATGATTACTTCTAATGAACGTTAATGGCGTTTACTCGATTGAAAACTGTTTCTTAGCTATGACAGGCATTTTATAGTGTCTATGTTCGAAAACGCTTGGTACGAACAGAATACACACTAATGTACATACTGATGTACTGATTTACTCCAGAGGCTACACCAGTTATCGCATACAGAAACCATAAGATAAAAAGTTATAAAACGTTATTAATTTATCGATTTCAATGCGTTTTTTTTTTGATCGGTAAGATGTCCATCAGCAACGATTTCTGCGAAGTGTTACTTTTATAACATATTTCTGGACTGCTGCTTTAAACAATACGCTAAGCAGTAAACCATTTTGGACCAAAAAAACGACATGGGCATACTTTTGCATCCAAAAGTGTCTTCGGTAAGAATATGGCGCAAGTAAATGTCTGAACACTGTTTTCAAAATATTCTGCAATTCAAGTACATTTTAGTAATTTGCGATATGGCCTCAAATACAACTAAGACCGTATTTGTCACGCATTAGTGACTGTCGTAGTTTTTATACGATACAAATTGGAAAAGTACTAGCAAAAATATCGCGGTTTTGCTATATTGACCCACTGATTTATGTTACTTGTTACACGTCATAATTATAGCGACATGTGACTTTAAACACGCAAGCAGATTTTGTTTCTTAAAAAAAATATAAAAAATAAAAATAGCACTGTGTGTCGCATCTCATCACCTTTCTAATGATATCACATGTAAGGTAGTATTAAATTATACTCTTATCCATACACGGTTTTTAAGATTACGCTGTACAGAAAACCACGTCGGTGCTGAACACCGTACGTCGCGCTATATTTATTCTACGTAAATATTGCTGATTTTCGAAATACAAGTTTCATTTTATTTTTATTTTCTAGTTGATTAGTTTTCCAAAAATGTCCGAGAAACTAAAAAAAAATAATCTCATGCCAGTCAGGCATACACCGCTAGTGGTAACCAAGTTGATGTTTGTTCATGGGAATGCATTTACAGTTTTAGACTTGCAGAATTTCAATTTTATTCAAGCAACCGTTTCTTTACTATTTAGAAACTCTCACTCATAATATCACTGGATTTCAACAAGAAGAAAACAAACTGAATCAATCGTAAATCTATATGCTGTATTTTTATACATTCATTGAGCTTAAGTAGTAGGAAACGATATGCTTACATTTTGTTGTCAATACATAAAAATAACACTAGCCATGCGATGTGAAATTGTGTTTGGTCAACATACATATTTAATCACACCATGGGCAATTGTCATACTATATACGCCCAATATATATCCAAAATATTTTGTCTGGAGAGATATAAGTGCTAGTGTTGAAGTACATGTGAAGGTACATAAATAGGAAATATGATTAAATTACGACATCTCCATCAATTATACTTCTTTTAGCAGTTGCAAAGTGTTGTTCATTTTTTTTATTTGTGTTTATTATATAATAAAATAATTTTCTCCATCAGCTACCAAACAACGTGTATACTTGTTTATTTATTTCAGCTTTATACTCTGTCCTGTCATAGTATTGCTTCTTTGTAAATATGTTGTCCTCATGGGTCTCTGGACCTAAGGGAACTTTTGAAAATAAACAACCAAACTATCAAAACTATCATAAAGTTTCATACGGCGATGAAAGTGACTTTTCATACTTTATCAGCTTATAGCATTACACCAGAAAACAAACACTGATAGTTATTGTCGCACTGCGTCTTGCCTCCATTCCACCAGGACGATACGAACGCTGTGGTAGACTTTTTCATGGGTACAACCTTGTCAAATCAGCTACAAACGTTCGTTTCGTATACCTTGTAGCCACCCCCGACGTTATACGTTGTGTCATAGAAAATATACATCTGGCCTGTTGACGGGGCTGCTATTCCAACTCCGTGCTTAGAAGTAGACAACATTACCTGCAACCGACAAAATAACAGTACCATTATATTGTAAAGAAATGCTTGATCTTCTTAGAAAACATTCACAAATAATTAATTAATCAACGCTATTAAGCCGGAAACACAAACAATCTAACTCATTAACTGACATCAAAAAAGATATTCACCTTGCTTATAGTATAGACATGAGCAAATGACTCCATTACTTATGACCTTCCTTCAACTTTCTGGATTTTTTGTCGAGATCCTTTAAGCCGTCCAATAATGTTTAATGTCTTCTTGTTTTACAATCATATTTCCCACTCGAGCATTTCGGTAGTTTCAGTAGATTTTTTGAATGTACATGTATTTATTTTTGCTTTTGTACCATCTTCTCCCATTCGAACTCCAATCGGACAATTTTCTTCAAAAGCTGTTCTTCGTAGTGGAAGCTTAATGGCTGCGTTTGCTCAGATGCAGCCACAATCCCCCATGTTGTCAGCAACAATAGTATAAACAGGCACATTCTCATTAAACATGACTGCTGGTTGCAAATCAAAGAATGGAGACTTGCGTTGCTTCACTGTGTTTATGATTAATACATCAAGCGCTAAATGATGTGTTTTACCGTAGACACTAGATGCCACATTCGAGACATAAAACACTTGACAAACAATAATACAAATTAAGTATTTACATTGTTTTTTTTGTTTTTTTGTTCATTGAAATATTCTGACAAAAACATTACGCTTTATAATATTTCAGGTGAAAATGACTAAGTTTTTTTTCCAGCTTACATAGTTATAAAAGTTTTTAAAGATTAAAGGACTATACGTTTGTATGACTGTGTGTATAGTGATTTTTTTATATATTGAATTTGATCACTGGTGACTAAGGACAAATGCATCACTCAGCGCTTTTATTTATGATCAAAGGCCCAGTGATGCTACGAAAGTCTTCATTCTTTGATTTGCCACCGCGCGGACATGTGGATGAATATATGTGTATACATAGCAGTGCTCGAGTTTTCGCTATGAAGAGCAGCTCTTGAAGAAAATGGTCCAAATGGAATTCGATTGGGTCAAGATGGTTATACAGCAAGAAGAAATAAATGCCCAGATGGTAAAACAACAGGAAGAAATAAATTCACGCACCACGGCGTATGAGAAGCAATTGAGGCAACTCGAAAACAACCAAAAATGTACTAAATGCTAACATATTTTGAAAATAAAAATTGAATCGTTTATTGCGAAACATTCCAAATAAGCTGCTGATACTTATATCCACTAATTATGTCCTCTTGTATAGAAATGTGTAGACAATGCAATGGTTTTGTTGATGCCAGTTAAGGAGTTTGAGTTTATGTGCGGTGTTGACACTTTTTAATAATGTATAATTTTATTTTACCTGTTTTAGGAAAGGTTGTCTACTTTAAGGCAAAACTAAACGGAGCTGGAATAGCAGCCCCGTCAGCGGAGCAGACTTTCATTTTCGAAGAAATGATGTATAACGTTGGGAAAGGCTACAACCCTGCAACCGGTGTGTTCACCGCCCCTGTGAGCGGTCTGTACCATTTTACTGGACAAATGTGCTCCTCCGATGCAGCCAGTGTCTGGTACAAACTTGTAACCAATGGCAAACCTCAAACTAGTGGCAAAGTGTACGAAGATGTAACGAACGTTTGTACGTCATTTGATGCAGTTGTTCCACGACAGCGTTCGTAGCTTCCTGGTACTCGGGTGGCAAGATGCAGTGCAACAATAACTTGCAGTGTCTGTTTTCCGGTGTATTGGTACACGCGTTTTAAGAATGCAAATCGTTCGGATAAAATATGCCTGGTAGCCCAGCTACGTTTAACGTTTTTGGTTATAACAATGTCAATGACTAATGAATTGCTGCATAACATTGTACCTGTCTAAGAAACGGTGATATGATAAATTTTAAGTTGTATATATTACGTTATTGACTATTGTCAATGGCGTATTAAATGTGTATGATGTTGCCCGGACGCAATATCGCTTTGTATGACGTGTGTCGTTCTCCATTATATTGATAAGTCAGTGTATGCAGGTTTCTTGTTTCATGTATGAATACTACATACTGCATATGAATTTACATTTGATTCAGTGGCCTCCATTTTTTTAAATCAAGTTGCACTTCATGGGTTTGTGTAACCCAGCTACATTGAGAGAATTAAAAACACCACTGGGCAAGCAAATTGGGAGACTTTGCATGTGTTGCAGCGATGAGGGTTTATCTTTCCAAAAAAAAGAAAGACTACATTTTATTGAGCCTTAGAAATATATGAGCTAATGAATTCTGTCAATGGTGTGATTAAATTCGTACGCTCACTTGCGTGGCGTGTGTCGTCCTCGGTACAGTGATAACACGATGTGTGCATGTTCATTGTTTCCTATGTACTACATGTGTGTATTCAGCATTTATAATATGTAGTAAACGCCTTATATATTTACGAACAAGATTCGGTTTTCTCCCTTCTTAGACAGCTTTAGTATAGCTCGGAAACATTAATCTGCGTTATTACCGTTTACGCACGAACACATTACAAACGAGGCGTGTCGTGTGAAAACCGGGTTAAATGCATGTGCGTGAAGTGTCCGGCGTCCCGGATCAGCCTGTGTAGTCCGCATAGGCTAATCCAGGACGGCACTTTCCGCCTACAGTTAACAGTTTAGAAGAGACTTCTTTGAAACAGAAAATACCATAAAAGCGGAAAGTGTCATCCTGGATTAGCCTGTGCGGACTGCAGATGCATTAACCCCGGTTTTCCCACGACACGCCTCAAATCGATTACGATGAATATGGTAGTTTCTGTTCTGAAATCGTGTTCAGTCGGTGTTAAGAGTATACCACTGATAATAAAGTTATTGTAGACTTATCAACACTGGAAGACAATCGATTTAAAAGGTCATCCAAAATAACTAACTAGAAAAAAAGGCGACGACAATGACAAAACTGTATTTGTGATTTTATGGTGATCATGATTATGATGATGATGATGATGACGATGATGATGATGATAAAATGATGATGATGATGATATGATGATGATGATCATGATGATCATGATGATATCATGATGAGATGATGATGATGATGATGATAATGATGATTATGATGATGTGATGATGATTATAATGGTGACGACGATGAAGATGATTATGGCGACGATGACGATGGCAATGATGATGATGACGATGATGATGATGATGACGACCATGATGATGATGACGACAATGATGCTTATGGATTAAAATGATGATAATTATGATTAGAAGAACAGGTATGGTGTAAATGATGAGGATCATGATAATGATAAGTATTTGGAAACCGCCTCCCAGCTTTAATAATAAATGTATGCTCAAGCGTTAACAGTTCGTGCATGTATTAGTTCTGCTGATATATTTATGATTATTCAAGTTGGCTATACACAACGAAGGTTCGAGATATAATCAAAAGTATTCCATATGCATACATGTTAATTACATTAATTGCTTTTTAATTGCTTTTTATCAGTCCAAAATGCATACACAATGCATTCATCTACTTGGTACGTCTTCAGTTAGTCTGTTGACGCACTTTGCCATTGTTCGCAGGCCTTGGCGGTACATTTTGATCTGATAAGCTCGGTCGGCACGTAGCTATACAGAGTTTCAGACTAATTGATGTTACACATTAAAGCAATCAGTTCACAAACATCCTCTTAGTATTACAAAAACAAACAAAAAGAACACGACAACATCACACACACTAATAGCAATATTAAAATACCTATGGCCGTTACATGTATTTCCGTGCACTTATACTTTACACATACATGATTTGAACTGATTTATACAATCCAACTTCCCTTAATAGCAATCATATTCCTCAGTAATATCAAATTAAATCAAGCCAAGTCTAATCAAATTTATTGAAAATGTTGTTTTGTATATCCAAAACAGAAGTGTTATCACCGTTTGTCACAAGATTTAACGTATACTAAATACTAGTATTGGGGGTACATTAATGTCACACTGTAATATGTTCCAATTAAGTACCGGTAAATACTAAATAGTTTATAAAATTAAATGTAATATTGGCATATCAATAAAACACAGTTACAGTAACACAAACATAACAGAAATAACATAATTGATAAGAAAAAAAATATAAAAGAAAAAAAGAAATACCATAGGAAGCAAGAAAACTATACCAAAACTAAAGCTAAAACTAAAACTAATCTCCGAGTTTGAATAATTGCATGTATCTCTAACCACGGAAAGATCTGTAGCAAAATAGCAGACAGCAGCTCCCTGCTCATTTTTGCCCCCCCCCCCCCCCCCCCTGCTGCCCCTGGTATGGTAAACTCAGAAATCTTGAATATCGTTTGAAATTTAATATATTTATGAAAATATTCAATGACAAATGAAAATAGGCAGTGCTTAAAAACCTTAATCAGAAGCACTAAACTGATGAAAACCCTGGATTAAGCAAAATATTATAAAATGTCAACAAACTGGTCCGGTTTTCTACCCTGCTCCTTTTTAGCAGCACCCTGTACCTTTTTTATTCTAGATCTTTCCCTACTCTACCACACAGATAGAATAATTTAAATTAAAAATAAATAAATAAGTAGCTGCTTTAACAAAGGTCATTTGGTGACGTTTAATTTGAGACCAGAACGACCCATTGTCGAATTGAAACAATAAAACTTTAGTTATAAATACCGGTAAGTCTATTGTGATAAGTTGCTAATACCTACAAATAACGTTAATTAACGTTGGTAATTATAATTTAAGTAGTTCTTAGATGAGACGGGAAAAGGACGAGTGTGTGTTATACAGTTTATATATCAATTGAAGTAAAGCGTACAATATCATTTACTGGAGAATAAGATATAGACTTTGAAAGTAGATTTTTGTCTGAATATACAGAAAAAAAGACGTGTCTAAGAAACGTACACGTATGTTTGAAGTGAAAAACAATACGTCAACATACGAATTTTTTTTGGCAAATAATAGTTTCGTAAAAGAAGTGCAGTGACAATTCACGTGTACTAACGTTTCTGAAAAAAAAATCATAATATATTGTACATTTTGAGTACCAACCGCACACATGTCGTCTGAACATTGGTCAGACTTATGGCTACCGACTATTAATATAATATACTAGTACTAAAATGAATGCGGGTGTACTATGGCTGGTATCAGTAGCGCTCCTGTCACCACCGGACCCCGCTGCAGCCACGTGGCAGGACCTCAAGACCGAGTACGAGTATCTATACAACGCCTACAGTTCCCCGGACTCGTCCACCTTCCACACGGTCGTACCGCGCAGCGACGACACGTCACCGCTTCCGGTAACCGTCAGCTTTGAGCTGTACTCCATCGGCGGATTCGATGCCGTTTCCGGCGCGCTGGACCTGATCGGGAGCCTGAACATGTCGTGGACGGACATAAGTTTGAGCCTGGGTTCGGTCAACAAGCCGGCGAGTCTCGCGACTGACACGGTGATTGTAGATTACTCAAAAGTCTGGACGCCCGTCATCGTGATGGTGAACTCGGTGAATTCCGTAAGCAGAGTAGGCGATTCTACATACAAGCTGCGCTTTAATATGAAAACATCCCAAGTGAACTGGAAGCCGCGACTTATCGCCAAGGCCGCATGCGCGCCGGATATGACGTACTTCCCGTTTGATCAACAGAATTGTGAGTTGTCCTTCACGACCTGGTTTCAAGGCAGTTCGATAATCACGCTGAATGTGGGTAAAAACGAATGGAATTTGGACAATTATGACATCAATGGTGTGTGGGAAATTGAAGAAACGACATCATCCGTTTCAAAAGTAAACGGTTACGATTACGCAAAGTTTACGATCAAATTCAACCGCAACGCCATGTATTTCACCATCAATCTAGTATTCCCGGTTCTGTTATTGTCCCTTTTGAGCGGCTTCATTTTCATTCTGCCGGCCGCTTCCGGTGAGCGTGTCGGCTTCGGGATCACGTGCTTCCTGTCGTTCGTGGTGCTTCTGCAGACGATAATGAACTACATGCCGCAGACGTCCTCGCCGATGTCGCTGTTCTGCTATTACGTCATTATTATGATGCTGTTCACCGGTTTCTTAAACATCGTTACGATTCTCCTTCTGAAGGTTCACAATGACTCCGGCAGCGAGGTTCCCAAGTGGCTCGTACACTTTATCGAGATCATCAAATGCGTTAAGCTCAAAAGGTGGATAAAAGCGCGCAAAAATGCGCGTGCAGTAAGTCCAGCATCTGACAGCGAAAAAGTAGATCTGGTGAGGAGAAGGGGAACAGTCGCCGACAACATATTCAGGGCCAAGTGGGGAACGGACAGGGTCACTTATGTACACGGAGAATCTGGTCCTGACCAAACCGAAAACATTGCCTCTGAACCGGAACCAGTTTCCAACGGGCACACCAAGAAGACGGCGGTTATAAAAGTAAAGGAATATCATTCGGAGCTCGAATGCGACGACGACAGCGGCGCCGGAAACGATTCTGACGTCACTTGGGAGTCTGTGGGCGGAATTCTCGACATGTTTTTCTTCCTAGCGTTCCTAGGCGCCCAGGCGGTTTTCAGTCTGTTTTTCCTGGTGCCTATTGGAACTCGGGTTTAAGCCGACCTTAATGAATGAAAGCTCTGGGCATGCTTAGGCCAGAGTTTGTGGATAATGCTTTCTCGGATTTGCAGACCCGATGTTGTTTTTAATACAAAATAAATGGAACAGAACTAATTTTGTGAACATCAGAAACCAAATATTGATATGAATCATTTATTTTCACTGATGTGATATTCCGTATGGGTATTTAAAGTTTACAGCTAATAGTTATGATGTAAAATCACAGTGAAACATTGTTTAAGTCAACGTAAATCATGTTGATTATATGCATGTTAATATATATAACAAACGTTGCATTGAATTAGTATTGATATTGTCGAATGTATTGTCCGACTTGAAAATTTCCAAAAATGTCCGAGAAACTAACAAAAATATTCTCGCCTTAATTTGTTAGACGTGTACATAATATTTATTCTTGTGGAATTGTAAGAGTTTAGTTTGTCAAATGTTTGAGTATTTTCATGAATCGTACACTTTTTATATAGACTGTGAATTTGACATGATTAAGTTTGTTTTTTCATAATTAAAACAGGAAACCAATGTCGTCTTGAAACAATTCCGCGACCAACTCGTCCACTTTACGGCGAGTTGTAAATCGCCACAACTCGTGCAAAACTCAAACCTCAAATTCGCCACAGTGTAACTGGGCATTACATATGCTGTTTGATTTGCTTGTTTTTGTTGTTTAGTTTGCAATCTCATATTTAATTGTGTAGACATGCTGATAAACTTCATTTTGAATATTGTTTTTTTTCCCCTATGAAATATGATGTTTCAATATTCATATGTAAAGTGTTTGAATAGTTAGCTCTTATTTTAATTTGTAAAAACCTTCCATGTTTGTCGGGATTATTGACACAAATAAACAAGTAAACATTGATAGTGTAAATATTTATTTTTGACAATTGTACTATTAATGTAGAAGAAACAACACGACCAGTATTTTCAATCTTTCACATTTTTTAGACCCAGCCTACTTTTTAAGCAAACGTTATGCGCCTATCAATGTTTACCCCCCCCCCTACCCCGGGGGGAGCGGCGGGCATATACGGGACTTTAGACTGAAAGCGATTCCCGACAGGCGGGAAATCGACACGCCGAATGATTCCGGGTCCCGGGAAATATACTTTGATTGGATTGTAGATCCCGGTAATAATTGCTCCGATACTCGTGATATGGGATGGATACCTTCACAACACAGGCGTTGGATACGTATTATTCGAATGTGGAATAGACTGATTACTATGGACGACAATAGAATAACAAAATGTGTATTTATGTGGGATATAAATAACTGTAAAAACAATTGGTGCAGTGAAGCAAAAGACATCTTCAGCAAACTTGATCTGATGTATCAGTACAATAACAGACAAACAGTCAATTTGGACATAGCAATGTGGTGGTTAACCTATACAAAGGTATGTGGTCGGCAAAGTTGGCAGATGTGTCAAAGCTACGGACATACCGACTGTTTAAAACTGACTTCTCACAGGAAGAATACTTGAACTTGAACCTGAAGCGACATGAGCGGTCACTCCTTGCTGAACTCAGATGTGGCATTCTACCCCTCCGCGTGGAAACAGGGCGATATGTTGGCGAACCCGTGGACCAAAGACTATGCAAACTATGTAGAAGTGGTTCCATTGAGGACGAAATACACTTTGTTGTCACATGCACTCGCTACAGCGGCACTAGAGACCATGTATTCAGTGATATCATAAATAGTGAACACTACCTTAATTTGACTGCTACAGATAAACTAGTACATTTAATATCAAATTATCCTCGAAGACTGTCCAAATTTATTGTCCACGCGTTTATAACTCGCAGGGATACTTTGTATAATGAAATTTACGCTGAGATCTTTCTAACTGTGCATTTTAAACTTCTTATTACAATGCTTAGGCATTGCCGTTATATTTGTATACTTATACGAATTGTTTGCTTGTAACTACTAAAATGCCTATATTGAATGTATGATCTGTATCTATATTGTTTGATCAATTACCATTCACATCCATCGGAGCATAAAAACAAATTTGTTCATACGAACAGGTTTATGATTATGATCTTCCTAAGATATTATTTGCGCCTAATTACATTTTATTTACATCAAGATTGTTTCGAAACTTTATAAGATACTATAACTAAATTATTTTTGTGCTTATTTATATTTGTGTTACTCTCAGACTTGTTCACACTTTGCACCATGTGTATAATATCAGGTGACTTACAGACCCATCGGGTCGGGTGTACCTATCGTAATCACATTTCTGTTGCTTGTTATATTACACATGTCACTGAAATAAATAATTTACTTACTTACTTACTTATTGCGCCCCCCCCCCCCCGCCCCCACCAGGCCATTTGATACGTATTCCACTGTGGGGATTTAGAACAAAATGCTTGGCGCTAGGGTGGGGAGTTGGACACACACAAAAAATTAGTCAAATTCCCCATAGAGGAAAATATTGATAGGTGCATAAGCTTTGACCCCGTCAATTGCGCCTAATGCATATCAAGTATCACACTATACTTCTATGGATTAGATCTATCTGACAATTATGACTATTAAATATCAATTGAGGCGTGTCGTGGGAAACGCGGGCTTAATGCATGTGCGTTACGTGTCGTCCCGGATTAGCCTGTGCTCAGGCTAATCCGGGACGGCACTTTCCGCTTTTATGGTATTTTCTGTTTCATGGAAGTCTCTTCTAAACATAAATCCACTGAAGGCGAAACGTGTCGTCCTGGATTAGCTTGTGCGGACTGCACAATCCGGGACGTCACTTTACGCACATGCATTAAGCCCGGTTTTCCCAAATACGCCTCAATTAATGTGCCCGCGCACTACTGGCCAGGTGCGAACACTCGTGTACTTGGGTATCGGGTCGAGTTGGGTAGGGGTATTTTATACCCGGGTAGCAAATCATTACCCGAGTACCCGTGCTGTATGGTATTTAACATATTTTAGCGTTTGCTCAAGTTAAAGACTGCGTGATGTAAGCCCGTCATTATATTATATATTTCTACTACATAAGAGCATCTTGTTATATAGCAATGTGAAAGTTTGAGCGAAATCCACGCAGCAGTTAAAGAGGAGTTGAGTCCACAAAATTTCGGGACGTACACGTGAATATGGCCCTTGATTTATTTAATCTTTGAAACGGTAATACACGACGTTGATGTTTTTAACTACTGGGACATTTTGGGGCACCCTAAAACCAATTTAGTTCGTATTTTGTATAAACATATGTTGCCGGTGTTCGATTTATGTATGATACGGGTGTGGGTCACCGGCTATCGTGTTGCGAAGAACAACACAATAGTAATATAAGATTAAAATGTATTTAATAAATATTAAATATATAATATATGTTGAATATTTCACATTCAAAGTCACGAACCGAATGTCATCAAAATACATATATAACAACCGACGGATTGTTAACAATAGGTTAACAATTAGATTTAATTAAAAATAATTAAATAATACATATATGACACTTGACAATGCATAAATACAATCAATGCAAAAAATATAAAATAATAGAAAATAGTAGTTACCTGAAATATATTTAATAAATATTAAATATATAATATATGTTGAATGTTTCACATTCAAAGTCATGAACCGAATGTGAAGTTTCGTGATAAATTGTGATGGATTAAATTGGTTGAGTGAACACAATCAGTGCCTGGGGATCGAATCTGCGTGATTGTTAGTAATTGTTAGTCATTGTAAATAGAGAAAAGTATAGTTTTGTTAATTGAAGAGTTCTCATTCTAAAATCTACGAATATTGCCTAACTATAACTGTAAATATAAAACCGAACGATCTAAACGTAACAAACTACTCTACATGTATTAATTTAAATTTATTTATTTCATTTATCGCGGTGGCGTAGTGGATATGGTGTCCGCCTAGCGATCGGGTTCGATCCCCACTCGGGGAGCGTTCTCAAGATCTCCCCCAAAGACACCAAGTACTGGGTCTACCCAGGGAACGTAGTGTCTCTATAAGCCTTAGGCTTTCGATGCGATCGAGCTAAAATAACTAGGTTTAAACTATTAATTTAAAAATAATTAATTTATTGCTCAGGGATTGTAATAACAACAATACGCATTATTATTGTTCATAAAGATTTATTGTTTATTCCATAATAATGCTTGATTTTATGGACTGTAACACATATATAACTTAATGTAAATATATTTAGAAAATATAATTTAGATGTATTTCTAAAATCGAAAAATAATCTGAAAATTTCAACGATCATCAGAAATATCACCAATGAAAAATCAAACTTGTGAAAACGTTCCGAAATTTTCGTATAATGGGACATTTTTGGGTACCCAAAAACTCTATTCAAAGTAACATTTATATTTGTAATATCATCAACAACATTTAATCAGCCAAACTATACTCAAGATGTATTCCATAAAATCATTGTTGTCCTAATTATACCAATATACAAAATTTAATCGACAATACCAAACAAGAGATACAAAAAACATCATTCAAAAACTGAAATCTTTCAAGATTCAGCACTGCATTCAAAAGCGTCATCTCGAAAACCGCCGATCCAAATGACGTCAGATTAAAATACTTTAATGTTGTTTGTAATATACCACATTTGACCAGATGTCCTGCAAATTTAAGTATATTTCGATGAGTTACACCATTTAAGGTATTACGAGAAGTACCGTTTTGTTCCGGTTTACACACTTAATTAGACGTAATATCTGTGTTATTCCTGCCACTCTTTTGTCTTTAGTTAAAAAAATACGCTTTTGATATCAACCTATAGATATTTTAAGACCTTTAATTTGATGTAACACTTGACGTATTTATTGTCGCAGATTAAAATTATAGAGCGTATAAGACGCAACGAATGCAGATTGTCCAAAATGAACGCCACCTTTTAACGTTACGTCCGTACGTATGTACAATTATGCCTCTCACGTTGTTGGTGCATACAATCCGACAGTAACAATTTCAACAATTTCAAAAACCTGCGTATATACGCTATGCGATCAACGGACGGTAACATATTTTGTGTTCTAGATTATTGGCCAAGGGAGGTCATCACTCAAGAGACTAACATAGCAGTGATCGCCCTTGCATTGCAAGGCAATGATAGATGTACGGGTATTATTGCGTGATTTCTAAGTAACGATCAAAGTAAATAACACGGCAACAAGCATTGGGTTCAATTTTAAACTACTACAAACAATAGCGAAGATCTCACTGCTTTAAAAAAAACATCACTGTTCTAACATCGTGTTGGGTGGTAACCAACGCAGTCTCTTTATTGAACGAAACACAGAGATTTGAACGTAAAGGGTTCGTCAATTGTTAAGGGTATATGGTTTATATGGTGTATAAACCCTGGTATTACTGATACCTATTGATAGTTCATGTTCATTGAATGCTCATGTTGAGTTCAAATCATAATTATGTTCTGCCTAATAGAATATGTACAAGTTTTAGGAATGAATTTGAGGCGCGTCGTGGGAAAACCGGACTTAATGCATGTGCGTAAAGTGTCGTCCCGGATTAGCCTGTGCAGTCCGCACAGGCTAATCCAGGACGGAACTTTCCGCCTACAGTGGATAGAAGAGACTTCCTTGAAACAGAAAAAAAAACATAAAAGTGGATTAAGACCGGTTTTCTCACGACGCGCCCCATATATCGTACACGTATTGGTACATACACTTAAAAACTACAAAATGAAACGAAGTAAAAATAATATAATACATCGGACGATGTCGTTTCGTGATTAAAATACCGCAAAGCCAGTCATCAAGCTACACAGACGTACGTGACATTTTCTCGACGACTTGCACGTGACCACGAACGCTTTGCACTCGTGTATCGTGTAACACTTGTACGCGCAGTCTG